>JAOXYF010000012.1:2015327-2092610 GCA_028565775.1 Sternarchorhynchus goeldii
CCCCCCCCCCCCCCCCCCCCCCCCCCCCCCCCCACAACTCGGGCTGTAACTACTGAACTTAATTAATTAAAAAAAAACAACAACAACGCCTGAAAAAAAGAACATGTAAAACAAGACAACTTTCTCTTGGGAAGTAAATCATTCTTTAAAAGGCATTATATTGTGGTGCTTTTGTTGCATAATAAAGTGGGCTGTTGTTTTGAGACCGCGTGAGCTGGCAGCGAGAGGATCCTGCATACTAAATCCCTGGAGCCGCCACACTCCAGCGTGCGAGACTCTGGGGGCTATCTGCTCGTGTGCCCCCACTACACATTAACACGGCCTCACTTTCTCTAAACCTGTGTGCTGCCCTGCCTCACTCGTGCCACTACCTCTGTCTGTAATCATAGCCAGGTGCTTTCTATCCAAAGTACCATGTGGTTCTAACTTACCTCTGCCTCAGAATGATACATACCTGAACCAATGGTGAGAACAGGCCCAAATTAGTTTGGCTTTCATTCAGTTTCTTTCTTTCTTTTTTTCTTTCTTTATTTATTTACTGTTCTTCAGAACATACAAAAAGTTGGAAAGGGTTGGAATTTGAGGGTAAATGAATTTCACCTGAGATGCTATCCATTTTAATAATGGCTAGGCGTAGTGAAACCTGTCCTGGCGGTTTTACTGTGATAACTGTCTGTTACGTGCATGGGCTCTGAGAACATCTCTGCAAAGCTCTTAACTAGATTCATGTCCCCAAACAATGTCTCTTTCTTGTGTTGCTAAAAGAAGAATTTTCATTTTGTCTCTCTTAACAAAGAATAGATTTTCATGTCAGCACAGAGTGTAGTCTGTGAACATATGCATCACAGTACTCATTTGTGTCTAGATAAAGGTGTAGGTAGATGGTTGTAGCTTTTGACCATAATGTTTTTGTCCAAAAGCAAAAAAATGATATGTATGTTCAACATTAATGAAATTGCTACTTATTTTAAATGTACCACTCTGAACTATCACTTATTAAGCTAATCTGAATAAACTCCATGGCCACAAGGCAAAACTACATTAACTGGACCCTTTCTAAAGTAGGAATGTAGTGGATTCTCTAGTTCTCTGATGAGCTGGATCAGGCCGCTATATTGTGTTACTGTTTTCATATCCAAGCAGAGGATTTCTTCCCTTGGTACAATTCACAACCCAAATCTCTTGTATCCACAATACAACACCTGGGAAAAGAAACTGTTCATTAATCTTTGCCGCACCAAAATCCACGGTTTCAAGTTTTCTGTTTGCTGGCGGCATGAATCCCCCAACAGCCAGACCCCACATCTCTTTACTTCAGTATAACCGTCTGGGTTGTTCTTGGGTCACTGTGACCGAGCGGTTTCCTAATTGAAATTCTGAATGCTTTAATATGCAGCCGTTAAATATCTATAAATAGAGCCCAGCGTGTAATGACCTCATCTTTTCTGGTTCCAACGCCAAAAGCTGTTCTATAGCCAACATTCCATATCATCACTGTCGTGAGTGATGACTGAAATAATAGATGACTGTACAGTTTTTGTGTGGATTTGATCAATATAAAGTAAATATTGTTCTTCAGATGGCTGGAGAGAGAGCCTTATAGGCGCTGCTCATAAGAGGAAGTGTGTGAGCTAAACCAAGGTTTATGCTTGTCAGATTGTGCAGGAGTTGGAGATAGAGATTGTGTGTGTGTGTGTGTGTGTGTGTGTGTGTGGTTTTAAATTCTGTGTGTATGACTTGTTCATGCCCTGGACAGTCACCTGTTTCAAAAGTGGGACTTTAAGTGGTCCTTTTAAATGGATCCAGTGCTGGAGACATTTTGTCAGATAAGGCAATAATAAATATATTTTTTAATCATAGATAAGTTAAAAGACCTATCAGAGAAATCAGCTTGAGCTTATCTTATGCATAAATCCAATTTCCTTGTAGTTACGTCATGAGTGAAAATGTAAATGTTAGAGAAGTATAGCACCATGCTTCCATGACTTCAGGAAGCTCGGGCAGTGCGCCTTTTACTGATAAATGCAACGCAGTTTCAACTGTACATTCCAGGAAGGTGAAAAACTGTTGGCTTTGGAGTTGAATTTTTCAAAGCTTGCAACAAATTCACCTCTCAATGTCCAGTCATCTGAGTATATCCCATATGGACAAAACACTGCAGCAACAAAAGTAATGATGCCTTATTTGTGCTTTTAAGCTCAGAACCAGATATGGTTTTCAATAACAATTTTCATTACAATACAATACAATATGATACCAATTAGGAATGTTCTGGAAGGTACCAGAAACAGAGCCTTCAACATTTTTTGCTTGCTTTTAAAATTCAAAGTAATTTTTTCCCCCCACTTCATCCAATTTCAACTTTCAATCTTCTGGGCCATAAATACCTATTTATTTTTATAGACACAAAAGCATGGCACCGATAGTTAGACCACCTGATCCATCTGCTAATCCTCATTACCAGCTTCCTTCAAAGCCTAAATCATATGATGGATGTACATGTGAGTAATTTCACGGATGAACTGGAGCCACAGAGCAATGGCAGGCGTAATACATTACTGCTCATTCCACCTGTTCCTTAATGAGAACACGCTGGGTGCAGGATTTTGTTTTTATTTTGTAGTGATTGTATCAGCAGCATAGTTTGGCAAAGTATTGCTTTCTCTCTCGCTTCCCCAACCCCATTTTTATGTTCATATTTTCTTAGCTGATAAATGATTTGAGTAAAGACTGAATCCAGCACAAAGGTCTGAGTCAGTACCGAGTCTGAACATTTATCAATGGTGTTGAACAGCAGATCAAAAGATTTTGATGGGATTTTCAAGGCTATTTCCCAGCTGAGAGACAAAAAACTCCCTCTGTACCAACATGGCATTGGATATACTAATGACTTCTAGCTCATCTTCCTCTTTAACTCAACACATTTTGTATCATTGCTACAATCTGCTTCTCTATGTTGTTTTGGTTTTTCATAACTCAGGAAAGTGATGATCTTTAATTCTCCTGTTTCCCAGTGCAGTAGATGTAATCTTTCACCAAACAGTCCCCACTAAACTATATCTGAAACTGGATAGAAATTAATCTCAACGCAGAGTTCCGCATTCTCCAAACTGTAAAGCTATAGTGTTGATTTTTTTGCAGGTGTTGGTCTGAACATAAAGGCTAAAATGGAGATTCCTTTATTTTTAATTTTCAAGATAGGATCAGGTAACATTGTGGTTCACGTTAAATTGCTATAAAACAAAAGGGGGGAAAGTAGATACATTGCTATTGTTTTGGAAGCCACAAAACAATCAAAATCTTTGATGCTGGGCCAGGGGTGTTGATTGTTCCTCAGAACATTCTTGAATGTTTTTTGCATTGTTTCACGTGGTAAAAGAATATCCTTTTGCTTTGCTTCATTCACAATATCACAAAAAGCTTAAATCTCAACCTTATGTACACCTGGAAAGGAATTTTCTAATTACAGCCAAACATAAAATAATGTTTGATGGTTGCCAGAGCAGTGAAAGGAGACTTATTTTTTGTTTCTGAAATCACTCACCTTGCCTCTCAAAAGACAAGAGCATGCCATTGAAACATCTGGAAAGCCAACATTCTTAACAGGCTTTTTCTAGTTTGGTTTACAGTCTCTTCACAACATATTATGTCACTGACAATTGAGTTAACAAAGGAAAAGCACCACTTTCTCTCTGACAAAAAATATCCATTTGGTAAAAAGCAGCACATCAGAAAACAAGGGCACTCTGCTCTGATCTGAACCACATGTTCACAACCCACTGACTTCATCAAACCCAAATCGGATAAAAGATGACCTCACTTCTATACAGGATATATCTGATTTTGTTTTTAAATAGCTGTAAATCCGTCAGTCATTCAACACTAAGTGTCTGCAGCTCTACAGATCAAGACTACATGAGTCATGTCATGGCTGAAGCCGTCTGAGGCGTCTGTTGTGCGAACGATGCCATCATGTGGACTCTTTCAACACATCGGGGCCCCTGACACATTTACAGTCACCCCCAGTGTTACACTGTTTCCTCAACACAGCAAATGCCAGCAAAAACCCCGCCATCAACGTTATACCGATGTTGTGTTCGAATGAATAGTTAGCACAGCACAGCCAACACGGATGATAATATAAACGTGCTGCTGTCCACCCGCTGTGGGGTACTGAAGACTTGATGGTTATATAGTGTTTGGGATAACCCTATAGATGCACTCTATCACATGTTAAAATCACACGAGAGGCCCCCTCTCTGTAGCTCAAAGAGATTAGTTCACATGACAGAGCTGTAAGGACTCTTACGGGCCTCTGGCTCAAGGCCAAAAGCAGGGCCTCTGATGTGCTGGGGTTAATGCATAGCCAGTAGGCCAAAGCGCTAGATCCACGTGACACTATAACAAAGTAAGCAAGGTTCGCCCATCCATCATTTAGGCTTCCAGTGCTGTTAGACGCTGCTTATACAGAACCAGCAAGGCGGTCAGTTTAGACGGGCTCAGAGATTTACAAAACATTTACAAGACGCTACTCTCAAATCAAAATACTCTGAGCTCAGACGTCAGTAAGCAAGATGCTATTTTCACGGAACAGCACACACCCCACCAAAACAGTTGGCAAAACCCGTGTTCTTCGAGGCGACCGCTTATAATGTCTTTGCAGTCAGATGCTGTTATTTTTTTACTGGGCTGAATCGTTCTGAAGCAAAGTGCCACTGGTGGGCTTGCAGGAAGAGTCTGGAGAGGCAAAAAGAAGCTCCTTCAATTACCAGACATTTCACATAAATAATGGGAAGAGCTTTATCCAAGAGCTTTATCTTCAGTTTTGAATGGGGGGGGCTTTAGGATTTTCACATGAGCACGGACTGCGCACATCACGTTCGCAGAGAGGAACAAATAATAACACCAAACAAATGGGAATGCCTAAAGCCCAGAGAAGCCCGTTCTTTATGCCTCTACAGGTCCCTTTCAATCTGGCTCCACACATGACATCATGGAAAACTAAGGCAGCTCTTAAAAGTGAAGTGGCGAACATTGGATTTCTCGCAGTGCGAGGCTGAGAGTCCGGCGATCCGCTGTTCTAAAAATACAGGTTCTGTTGCAGGATTCCTCACATACTCCCATCTCAAAAAGCCTTGTGATTCCTGTTCCATCCGAGCCTTGTGATTAGGCTACGAAGGGGAAAAGTGGAACCGACTGATATTTCAGCATAGGATTAGTCATCAGCTGGTTCTAATAAAATGTTCAAACAGCCTTGTTTTATCTGGCTTGGGGAAGTACTTGGCTAAACAGTGCCTTGCATACTTACCTATTTACCTGGTATGTATGTTGGAGAAAATAGACGCTTTTCTTAAAGAGGAATATTCATAGTTAGAGAACCTACAAACAATGATGAAGCGCTTTGTCAGGAACTGATATCGAATTAGAGCTTAAAGCTACAAATGAGATGCAAATCAAAAACCAAAAAAGCAAAATTTATATCTCCCATGGCAGTGAACTCAGTGTACTGTTTTTGTGAAAAGCACTCTGCAGGTTTTTGCATGTGGGTATTTATTAAATAAACTAGAGAATTTTATTCAACTCACACCAAGGCATTAAGTAACACAATTAAGTAACATGTTGAATAATTAGTGAGTGGTGTAGTACAAGCAAGCAATCAGTGTGTAGTTTACATAAGTAGTGAGTAATATATACGCTGGTAAGGTAGGAGTGCACTAAGTAAGTAGATAATTGCTGAGTTAAACTGTAAAGTTAGTGAATACCTACTAGAGATGCAGCAGATTAAATAAACAAGGCATGAGATATGTTTACTATAATTTGGAAAAAGTTAGAAACTGAACAACGACAAGTGCAAATAAAAGTGACACATCCGAGTGTAGAGACCTTAAAACTGAATTTAAACCCCATTCTGCAGTCTTTGGGACTATGACTTGCATTTGACTTTAATTTGTATATACATTTGGCCATATTTATTGTATTCACTGTAAAGACAAAACAGTGAGGGACAAGCCACTAGTGCTCTGAACAGTGTGAAATTACTTTAAAATGTACCAATGGTAAAAGAAATATAGTTGAGTACAACATTATTGCAGGCTAGTGGCAAACTTTATTATCAGAACCTAGTCATTTCTGTGAGTGACACTTGGTTGATATGGTTAAAGGAAACCTATCCAACTGTCATTGTGTGGTATTCCTATGTCACTCTGTGGTATTCTCGTGTTACCCTGTGGTATTCCCATGTTACCCTGCAGTATTCACATGACACCATATGGTATTCCCATGTAACCCTGTGGTATTCCTAAGTGTGGAGGTGCTGCTCCTGTCCCTACTCACCATTCTTGGTGGGAGTGTGGGGTGTCTCCCTCGAGGGTTCCTGGCCACTGGGCCTCCCCTCCTTCCTGCAGTCCTGTTGGGTGCTCTGTTCGGGATGCTGCGGGGCACTCTTCACTGCATTCATGGCCGCCCCTCCCCTTCGGGTCACCCGCGGTCTGTTGCCCTGCCAAAACACACTCGTCAGGACATCCCAGCCAAGCTTAACACAGTTACCACGGCAGCAGCGAATCGAGGCACCTCTGCCTGATGACGCCGTGCCGGTGAGCCCAGTGTGCTACGTTTTTGCCCCAGCAACCATTCGAGCGCTCGGTGTGCTGTTTAATGGCCAACACCCGATTCTTGCCGGCTCTGCGGGACTCGAGCCTTTGGCCCGTGTTGGAGAGCCTGGCCCATCCCCGGGGGGAAGCTCTCTGTTGATTCTTCTTAAAACCCATTTAAGCCGGAAGACACTCAGCAGCAGTGAGAGTGGCCCTGTTTGTTTATGAATGGTAAGCTCTCTTAAAGTCCACAAATGTATCTCCCCACTGGTGCGCCAGCCAACTTATTAATTTGCAGAATTTACAGAGTGCAGACCCCTGTGAGGAGGTGTAGTGTTTGTGTGTGTGTGGTGGGGGGGGGAGTAAATTTTTCGGAACAGCGGCGCACACACTGCCTCAGGATGCAGTAGCTTTCAGAACCCCCTCAAAGTGTCCCAGTGACAAATGAGGTCTTCACTCCCTTGTCAACTGGCCAAGTCCTCTGTATGTATAGTACATCAAGTACAGAAACAAGCCACATAGGCCACTACAAACATATGAACCTGTTTTCTTTAATAAGATGTGTTTTGAAAGCTGCTCAGAAGAGTGAAGGACATTCATTCCCTCAGACTGTCACGGCTTATAAAAATACTTGTTATCAAAGACCTGCCACACATTTATTGCATATTTGGAAGATTAAAAAGTCTTTCTAAATGTCAAAGAGTCTTCTGAATCATGAAATTATTAGATACATGCAAAATATTTTGCAAAGGAATTTAAAATAATTGGATACAGAAGAAGTGCTCTTCTAGTACCCTTCCTCTTTACAAGTTCGTTAGGTAGTATATTTTGGCATAAATTATTTTTTAATCAACTATGCCACTTCAAGTCAAGGATACTGTGAAATTTGAGTGTGTTCTGGCTAATCTGCACCATTCCTAGGATAAATGGCTTGGCTAATACATCGGAGTGCCAGTGATCCTTGCTGTTCAAAATGCTAATGCACTTGCAGCTATTCATTAGGTAGAGATCATAAACAAGTAAAAACAAACGAGAGAAAGGAAAAAAATACTTCATACTAACCCATCATGCCAGAAACACAACACCTAGATATGAAGAGAGGATTCAAAAAAAAAAAAGAGTACTCCTGAGTGGATGACGTTCCCCTTTCCCTCTGCTCCACAAGAAAGCTTTTAACGAGGTCTTAACTGATGGGCAAGACTTGAAAACCCTTCCTCAGATGGAATCCTGACAATTTATTTGCTGGTGACAGTTGCTGGATAAAGCCTGCCAGATGTGTGCCATGTCTTAGTATAGATGGGAATTAGTGACAGTGCCACCCAGAGCTCCACAGTAAAATAGCAAGACAGACATCTTCAAAGTTTCAGATAGCATCTATGACCATGTTCAACCCATGTTCATAATTCGTCTTACCTATGGCTAGTGAAGATGCACCGCGCAATTTGTGACTCTGGGTTACGGTCATTAACGTATCCATAATGTCATCGCTGTAAATTCTGTGTTGGTAGTGAAAGGGCAGGTCTAATGTTCAGCGAGTTGACGGCCAGGTGGGCCTTGGCTCGTTCGGGTTGTACGAGTCACTATTATAAAGGGCAGCTGATCTAATCGGCCTGCGCCTTCCCAGGGTGGTCCAGCTCCAGAACAGAATTGTAAAAAGTCATTAGGTTTTACATCAAAGCTCCCTCAAGCTGCCGCCATCAGCAGGAGGCCACTTTCATTGATAAATTCATTTCAGGGCAGCTTTATCTAGTGTGTTTTCTTTCCTTTTGTCATTTTTAATCATCTACTGCTTCTCGCACTTTGTTTTTTTTTTTCTGCCTTTGCTGACCACCAGTTGAGTTGAGCTACAGCCAAATTTATGGGAGGTTTTCATTGCTTTCCTTATTTATGTTGGGGTCATTCCAGGACTTCCAGGATGAGTCTGAGGAGGAATTAACACTGATATCTCTTTCCCCCTTGTATTATATAACAGTCCTGGTCTGCCATTCAGACCCTGTCGCAAATGTGAGGATTATTTTACAACACTTATAGCTAATAAGACAAACTACCTCATGACAGCTCTTGAACATAAAGAATACTTAACTTAAAGTTATGGCTGCCGCAATAACAAATCGTAGTTCAGAAGCATCCAGATATTAAACTGCTCCGTCCAGATAACAAACGTCTCAAGAAACAAATGAAAATTTTGAACGGAGTGTCACGATGGGCAACAGTCGAACGGAATGTAAACCTGACGTTTCGTGCGCTGATGCTTTAACAAATGAGGTGCAAATGCACTCGTCAGGTGGTTTTGTGAGGAGCAGAAACGGTTCGTGCGATGTGTTCCGAACACCCTGCGTTAGAAGCGATGGCCTTTTAGCATCTACCTGACGGTAAATAAACCCACACGTAACAAAAGAGTGCCGGCACAAAAAACAGCACACACCACACGACAAGCTGTTACTAAATAACATTTTTTTAACAGAGGATTTGGCAAGATTTAGAGCTTTTGCCATTCTATAATAAACAATAGCATGGCTATATTAAAAATATTTACTTAATTCTCTAAAGTGACTTATAGCAACATTGGCTACTAAACAGAATGTCACGAGTGTTATGGCGTCAGGTGCCATAGACTGTATAAATATTCTCTGTACACTTGTTTATAGGAAAACCCCATCTGGTTTTGGCTAGCAGAGACAGACATACCGGTGACCCCAGGTTTTTCTAATGGAAAATATAACACAAGTGTTTGCTAAGCTGGAACTAAGCTGCAAAAACTGCAGGAGTCAACTGTCAAGTGACAGACAAGACAGTGTTGTAAAAGACTACAGGCTCCAGATGCGAAGGCGGGGGGGGGGGGGCTTTTTTTCATGCCTAGTAAACAGAATGTTAAGATCTGAAGAACAGTCAAAAAAAAAAGCAGATTTACCTGCTCATGGACGTCCTGCTCAGTTTGCGGCGATAAACTTTTATTTTGAAAGACTGATCAGGAATTTGAGGCAACACCTGCAAATAACATCTGCAGTTGCGAACTGTTTTGGTCAAAATAATGTTGTGCTGACATATTTGTCATCTTTGTGTGAATTCAACTCTCTGGTGTGTGGCTTGTAATGTAAATCATACTATGTACAACCAAAAGACCAACTTTATGAGTCTAAAGATTAACTGAGGGAGGTTCAGTTGGCATTATTAGTGTTATTAGTTGTAGAATGTGCTAAACATCAGAGGGCAGTTTTTGTGACAATTACCTTTTTATGACCAATGTGGTTTAGTCTACAGAGCTCCTAAAAGCCATATATGACAGGTGACGCATACAGAACAATGCTGTGACTTATGGCAGATTAACCATAGAAACCGATGGAGAAAGGGACAAAGTACCCAACAAACACAGAAAGTGTAGACAAAAATGTACCTTCAAAGACGTGTTTAACGCCATATTCTTTTACAAAAGCTAACTGGCTTGGAAGAAACTCGTTAGCATGATTAAATTGTCCCTGGGATGTTTTTTTAAACATAAGAATGATACAGAGACACAGTTTCAGAGTTTGTAGCTCGTGCGTGGTCTGTAAAAGCTTTAGGCAGGTCGCATTACATCACATCCTAACCCACTACCAAACCAAACCCTGATGATGAATTGATGACCAATTCAAATGAATTGGTCAACACTGCAAGCTACTATTTGCCAAAACATAAATTTAACTAACTGTAATGAGCAAAACAGTTTACATTTCTAGGCTTTAGAGTGTAGACTTTGCCTTAAAATGCCTTTACCTTTTTTAAACAAATACTATTTCTGTGGGAGTCTTTATTTTACTGCAGTGAGTACATTGAACACATATGTTTATAAGTGTCTCTTATATTTTCCATGTGCAAACCTTTGGGTGCATCTTAACTAGGGTGTTAAACCATGTGGATATCTTGTTCAAGTAAAATGAACCAACTACAAGCGTCATACATTTTTAGACTGACAACATGCTGACAGTGGAGTATTCTTTAGTGAATACACATTCAAATAACACAGCTAAGTCATGGTTATGGTTGCTGAAAATGTTAAACAATATTTAATAATTGGCATGTACATCTGTTAGTCAGTCACTGAACTCTCTGTCGACACTTGTGCAGATGGAGGGAAAGAAATTCCAAGTCTACTTCTGCTTAAGTTCAGCACAAAAATAACTCAAATTCCCCAGTGCAAAGAGACATGACACTTGTCTGACCATAGATGCCAAGACAAATTAAGACATTACTCGTAAAAAGAGAAGCAATGAATTTTACACAGTTCACCACCAGATGTATCCTAACAGGAGAGCAAATCAGTCATAACTCAAAATTATTTAAAGGGCATCATACTGGTTACTGACCTCACTACGCACCTGAATCGTTCTCTAATACAATGAATCTTTCAAGAGCTGCATCCTATTTATTTGTCTATCTATTATTATTATTATTATTATTATTATTATTATTATTATTATTATTATTATTATTATTATTATTATGTGTGTGGGGGGGTGGGACCATAACTTCCACATGACTTAACAGAACCTCCATTGAATGGGATTGTTTTCGACTTAATTCACAGATTGTTCAAGTAACTATGTGATACTACATAACTCAAGAGGGCAATGAAGCGTCTGTGGGTAATGGGGTAATGTTCCTGCAGGCATGTCTCGCACCGCCGTACTTCCATAGCTCGTAATACTTTTCAGCGTGTTGTAGCGAAGCTCCGGACGATGAGGGGGTTTTGGACACTCTAACGGTACCATAATTCACCGCTGGGTGAAAGGCAGAACTAAAACCGGCGTGTACCTACAAATTTGTTTTTTAACACTTCCAGTTTCCATTGCAATATTGGGGAAATCTGTTCCAGCTACTCATAAGTAAGCAGGTGTAATGCAACAGCTGAAGCGTCCATTACCGTCTAAGCCAGACTGAGGACTCTGCTCAGCAAGGTTGCAGAGGACATGCCAGCAAGCACATCAAGCCTGGTATGCTTGTCTTTATTTAAACCTTGGTCATTCAGTTACAGCTTTACTTAATGCCATGGGGGCGGGGAGTGGGCGGGACAGGGGAGTGGGCCGTCTCCGTGGGTGACGTCTAGCACCTCCCAGCTTTTCTCGCCCTGTGCAGGACGCCACATGCTGAACTTGTCCACATATATCTGTGGTCTTACTGCATATTTCACATTTTACGAGAACATTAACTCCTCTGGTCCTGCTAGCATTCGGCACAAGTTCTAAGCATTTATTTATCTCTTTCAGGACCTGCTATAAACTGACCATGACCTCAACAGTGTACAAACTACCAAGAACATGTAGAACTTTTGTAAAGGTGTTTTCTTCCATGTTTTTGGCTGTATTACAGTTCTCGCTTTTATGTGGTATGTTTTTTGGATTTAACTAAAAACCTTCTGGCATGTGAATCACAATTATCAAAGTGAAATTGCTAAATATAACATTTGTGTCCTGGTTTGGTTGACTAAAGGCAAAAGCTTCTCATTATCCCAGTTAAAACACTGGCATTTACAGTGCTTACTTTTAATGATGTACTGTATAATATCAGTGTGGTTTGTCTTGACCGACTTGCCATAAGTAATGATATGTTTTGATTTGTCCCATGAGAAGCACAGCGGTCACACTCGCATGCACTGATAGTGCTCTGTCCTGTACTAACCTCTGTTGGCAGAGTCTTCGTCACAAGCTGGCTCTGAGCAGCCACCAATCACCCTGCTACACTACAGGTCTCCCTCCAGCACTATGAATAATGCTGTGTGTGTTTAACTTGTGAAATAGAGAGAAGCCGTGTAATCTAAATACATAAGGTAATATAAATACAAAGAAACCATATAATCTCCGGTGAGACTGGCAAGCAGTGTGTGCCTGCATGTGTATGTGTGCATGCGTATGTGCGCATGCGTGTGTGTGTGTGTGTGTGTGTGTGAGACACTTTTGCTGAAGCTCACTGGTTCAGCTCTGGCTCTTTGGGCTGGCACATGCAGTGTTTAAAAAGCTCCCAGAAAGTTTATAGTGGGTATACTTCTCCTCAGGTTTGTGTGACAACCTTTAGCGCACCATACCCGTCACAGGCAAAACACACGGGACCTCCCTGGAATCTTTTACATGAATTTCCATTCATGCGTTTCCACATATTCCCAGTCTTCCCATAGTCTTCCACTGTAAGTGAGGCTCTGTTGCTTGGTTTCAGTCTCTTTTTATTTGCTTCATTAACCATCTCCACCTATCAATCTTCCTCTCAGTGGAAATAAGGCAGAAGACGTGGCATTTAGACGTGTTTTTTTCAAATCAGTGCTCTGATTAAGAGGACAAACGATGGTCCTTCATTGGCAAAGCATCTTCTCTTATCACAGGAAGTGCAGCGTCTGTCTCTACCTCTCCAGGGTCAGTCTGAGTTGGAGCACCATTTGATGCAGCACACCTGCAAGGGCTCGGGCCCAATCTAAACAACTACTGCAAACATTTTAGCCATCCGCACTTTATATGTTACACGAAAGCTTCAAAGTTCAGCAACTGTTGCAATTTAGCAAAGACCGACCAGAAAAATGAAGCAACAACAGTGATTCAGTGTTCGATCAGCTCATTACCATTGACCACTGATCGCTGGTTCATTTTGTCCTGAAGGAGAAAGACCTCCCTCTGTCCAGCTACCTGTGTATGATGACATAATCCGTAGTCCACATGATGCTCATGGTGAAGAATGCAGAGCCCTTCACGACTCGTGGCCACATACATTTGTATAAACACTTTTTCCATGAGTAGCATCTCATTCCTGTTCGTCTACGTGATGAAGCAGTGGTTATGCCATCATGTCACACTTGGCTCCAGTGAATTTATTCACCTTTTAGCAAACTCAAAAGCTCATGTGTGTTCAGTATATTTGTACGTAATGGAGAATGACAGGCAAGCGTGTGGAATGACTTTAGAGCTGCACCCTTGGGTTGGTTAACTTGCCCGTTGTTTGTTTTGCCTTATTAGCAGTACAAGTGCCAAATTACACCCCACAGAAGCACAGCTGCGTTTCAAACATAAATCCCAGCAGTAGTTCAGTTGCAACTCAGTACTTTGTTTAGGAGTTACTCCATGAAAAAAATAAGTTACAAAGTTGAAATTGTATGATATAATCATATATCAGCTCATAACATGACCATGTATTCTCAGTCTCTTCGGCTGTCCTTTATCTAAGATATTTTATCATCCTTGTTACAGACAAATATAAATATTTCACTCCAGAGCAGTGTAAATATGTGACTCATCTCTGACTCGCTCTCTGACTCTGTCACTGTCTTTGAGTCACCAAAATCTGTGAGGCTCCAGCTTTAACTGGTGAAGTAATCTACTTTCACTTCAAATAAAAGAGGAATGGGCCAGGAAGCAGGAGCGCTGTGATCATAATTATGCGTGGCACAAAGCACATTCTCTTCTGGTTCTGCTCTCCAAAGACTTACGTTCTTGAGAGAGTTGGCACGTGACCCACCCCACTTCAGACTCTCACAGCATGAACCAAGCTCTTTACAGTGGCCAGTCTACTAAAGGGGCCATAACAAACTTTAACTGTATAAAAATGTGCTGATTAAAGAATATATATGTTCTATATAATATATGTTCTGCTAGGCAAAATCTGGAGATCTCTTGGCAGAAGCTACATTTATCCGAGGTTTTTTTTTTTTACAAAGATGTTGTGAAATAATATTTTATACATTTTGAATGAACTGATAAAAAAATCATTTGAATTTTCTTTCAAAGAGAAAACTAACACATTCAAACACATCCACATAGTTAGATACTGCACTTTAATAAAGTAGAAATTTGTAAAAAGGAGTTCTGGAGTTCCTTTGACTAACATTATCCTTAAAATTCCTCACAAAAATCCTTAAAACAAACAAACAAACAAAAAATAAAACACTGCCTGAATATTGTCCTCCCTGTTGTTGTTCCTTAACAGGCATCTTTAACAATGCAGAAAAAAAAACGCTGAACTATACTAAGGTTGCCATGAACTTGAGCAGCAGTTCCCAACTGTGCTCCTCACAGCATTACTAGTGGTTAACCATTTTAGAGTCAAGTATATAATGTAAATCCTGAAAAATGTCAAATATAGAAAAACCGAGAGTAAAAAAAGAGACACGTGACACAGAAACGATGAGTCGTCTATCTGAGGCGCCGTTTTAAAATCAACAAATTAAGACTTATCTCTGTGCCACAGAGGCCAGACTATGTGTGCATGTTTGTGTGTGTGTGTGTGTGTGTGTGTGTGTGTGTGTGCGCGCGAATGCGTTGTATACACGGACACTTTCCATGAGCGCAGCAATTAGAATGACCTTTTCCCAGCAAGCTGATGGAAATGCACAAGCAGTGCAGCAATGTGCTGCGCTGTATTCCAGCAGACAAACATTTATATGACACAATGCAGGAGTGTCTGCCCCGAGGACTTCAGCAGTGCCTCTGACACGGACCATGACCAGGGACGGCCGCGAAATTTCACTATCGGCCTCCCCGTGTAAATACCAACACGTGCCGAGACGAATGTCGAGGAAAAGAACAAAGGCGCCGCTGGCCTTTGAGGAGTCTCGGATTTTGTCAGCTTTGTTGGCTCGAGGATTTGTTTCAACATTTGACTTGAACAGGCTTATTGCAGGTTAGCAGAGGCCAGTTTATTCTAGAATAACCCCCCCCGAATCCCCCCAGTTCACACACTCACAGCTGCACTCACACTTTCTTGCTTTGATAGTCACATTCAATTTCTTAGAGAATTCTTGAATTCCACTCCATCAGTAATGTCATGTAGCATTAGATAGTTAAATCTGAATCAAATCTGATATGCTAATTTAAAAATTTACCAAAATATCGTGTATATCGTTCATTCAAATCTAAATGAGAATCTCCTTGCAATCTTTTAAACAGTTGTAACATTCCTCATTTTCACTGATTACACCAAGATTGTTTTCTTTATACACTGATAGGCGCCACTGAACTTTGAACAAATTATGTAACAATCATTTGAGCATGTTTCAAGTGTATCATACTAACAGTACAGTGTAGTTTTCCAAGTAAGATATTTATAAATTTAAATTTAGAAATGCCTAAATACATCAAGTACTAATATGGTGAGTTTGTTTATCTAATTGGCAAATGGCTGCGATAGTAAAAAAAAAAACAAAAAAAAACCTGTAAAATATGTAGCATTCCAGAAGACACTGGGAAAGCATAAGGTCACTTCCATCGTATTTTGCTCAAGATTCCATAGAGTAGTTTTAAATGTAGGCTATTCTTTTGCTTGAGAGCATGCAGGCTAGTTCCACACCAGCCCATCCGATGCAGAACTTCCTTATAAGCATATGGTCTTATAGATTCCTGCTCTTCTGTGCTTCTTATCACTTTCAGAGTCAAACAAACACAGAACACTGAGTTCAGGAGTGACCCAGGAGAACAGTTTAGACGGTATTTTTGCAGGCAAATGCGATCACAAGCTCAGACCAATAAAGAGCGGCAGTAGCATCCGTTCCTACACTCTCCGCGTGGAAACCAGAGAACGGTCTGACGTGTGTCGAGTCAACTTCTCTTCCCTGGTCTTTTCTGCATGATTTGTGTTCAGCCTCCAACGCAAGCAAACAGCCTGACTCCGAGCCGCCGGGGAGGCACCGGTGCTCCCGAAGCCCTCGGAGCTCAGAGGAGTCGGAGACAAACTTGGGACACGGCGCTCCACAAAACCTCGGGGCTGCCCCGCGCTGACTAGCCGCTAGCGACTAGCACGAAAGTGCAGTAAGACCATACACGTACTAGACTTCGACATGTTTTGGGGTACTTCCTCTCTAGCTGGTGGTCTTGTCACATAAAATATCCTGATGCGCATACCAGCACTTGATAAAAAAGCTTTTAACTGCTTAACAGAATGACTTGCGCTGCTAGGACAGCTCTGCAGGGTTAGGTCTTAGAATTCCACCCCCCAGTTCTGTCGGATTGTATACCACAATGGTGAGGTGAGGTATAGCATCTTTATGAATGATGAGGTACAGTATCTCAAAAAAGTGAGTACACCCCACACATTTTTGTAAATATTTTATTATATCTTTTCATGCGACAACACTGAAGATATATTACAGTTTGATAAAATGTAGTCAGTGTACAGCTTGTATAACAGTGTAAATTTGCTATACCCTCAAAATAACTCAACACACAGCCATTAATGTCTAAACTGCTGGCCACGAAAGTGAGTAAAACCCCTAAGTGAAAATGGACAAATTGTGACCAATTAGCCATTTTCCCTCCCTGGTGTCATGTGAGTCGTTCGTGTTACGAGGTCTCAGGTGTGAATGGGGAGCAGGTGTGTTAAATTTGGTGTTATCGCTCTCACACTCTCTCATATCGGTCACTGGAAGTTCAACATGGCACCTCATGGCAAAGAACTCTGAGGATCTGAAAAAAAGAATTGTTGCTCATAAAGATGTCCTAGGCTGTATGAAGATTGGCACAACCTAAAACTGAGCTGCAGCACGGTGGCCAAGACCATACGGTGGCTTAATAGGACTCACAACAGGCCTTGCCATGGTGGACCAAAGAAATTGAGTGCACGTGCTCAGTGTCATATCTAGAGGTTTGCTTTTGAAAATAGACATACGAGTGCTGCCAGCATTTCTGCAGAGGTTAAAGGGGTGGGGGGGTCAGACCATATACCGCACACTGTATCAAATTGGTCTGCATGGCTGTCATCCCAGAAAGAAGTCTCTTGTAAAAATGATGCACAAGAAAGCCGGCAAACAGTTTGCTGAAGACAAGTAGACTAAGAACATGGATTACTGGAACCATGTCCTGTGGTCTGATGAGACCAAGATAAACTTATTTGGTTCAGATCGTGTCAAGAGTGTGTGGCAGCAACCAGGTGAGGAGTACGAAGACAAGTGTGTCTTGCCTACAGTCAAGTACGGTGGTGGGAGTATCATGGTTTGGGGCTACATGAGTGCTGCCGGCTGTAGGAACCATGAATGCCAACATGTACTGTGACGTACTGTGATGTAGAGCATGATCCCTTCCCTTCAGAAACTGGGTCGCAGGGCAGTATTCCAACATGATAATGACCCCAAACACATCTCCAAGACAACCACTGCCTTGCTAAAGAAACTGAGGGTAAAGGTGCTGGACTGGTCAAACACGTCTCCAGACCTAAACCCTATTGAACATCCTCAAACGGAAAGTAGAGGAGCACAAGCTCTCTAACCTCGAACAGCTCCGTGATATCATCATGGAGGAGTGGAAGAAGATTCAAGAGGCAACATATGAAGCTCTAGTGAACTCCTTGATTAAGGCAGTGCTTGAAAATAATGGTTGACCACACAAAATATTGACACTTTGGCATTTAGGGGGATACTCACTTTTGTTTCTGTTGTTTAGACATTGATGGCTGTGTGAGGAGTTATCTTGAGGACACAGCAAATTTACACTGTTATACAAGCTCTACACTACTTTACATTGTATCAAAATGTCATATCTTCAGTGTTGTCCCATGAAAGGATATAATCAAATATTTACAAAAATGTGAGGGGTGTACTAACTTTAGTGAGATACTGGATAAGGTATAGCATATTTTTTATGGTTGGGTCTAACTTTGAGTCTAATAACAAATGCTACAGCTGTTCTCATAACAGTGTGACTTTGGCAGTGCTATTAAGACTAGAACCAAGACTCGGGATTAAGGTGGGATTATGGTGGGATTATGGTGGGAGGTGGGACTGGACTAATGTCGCAGCAAAGTAAGTGTGTGGCATGTGCTGCCCAGTTGTGAGTGTGTGTGTCAGGTCAGAAGCAGCCGTTAGATGCGCACACGTGCACACACACACACACACACACACACACACACACACACACACACACACACACACACTGCATACAGTATACAATGTCAGATACAATGGTGGCCCAGTACAGCAGGCCAACCTGTTTCTAAGGAATTGACTGGACCACGTCAGTCTAGGGCGGTTGTGTCCTGTCTCCTTCTCAGTGACAAAACCCATCTGGCCAACACAGGGTTCTGCAGTTTGGAAGGAAAGGTCACATTAACGCCATGCAGCCAACACAAAGCTGCAGATTAACACAACACCTAATACAGGATCTGTTTAAATCCAGTGCAAAAAGCCCCACTGCCTTTGTGTGGCCAGGGGAAGGTTTATACAGGGCACATAATTTAAACAAATGTAAGACCCAGAAGGATCATTATTTTCAGTTGGATCCCTGCTGGCGAACTTGTAAAACAAGAAGTGGTGGTTTTTACAGGGTTTCTTTAACACAAGGCTGCTTCGTACGTTGATTTATTTCATTATTCCACATTCAACAAACAGAAGAGGTGACAGCTGACCTGTGGCGTCCTCTTGACAGCCTCTATCAAAGTCTGTTTTCATTAAAAGTTACATTTTTATACACTGCTTTCATGTTATGACTTTTAACAGCTGAGTTTTGCTGTGTAAATTACTCATTAAAATGACTTCTTTTCTTGTCATCTCAAAATGTACCACAAAAATTCTCTGCAGAAGCCTGTTGTATAAATATTACCTTTTTCATGTTTTCCACTGAATTTCCAAGTAAATCATGTGAGTTTACATGATTTGCTAAAGCCTGTACAAAGCATCCTTTAAGTACATTACATTGCTCCTGGTGTAATTCTTTATTCTGTACTGCACTATTTTCTAATCTTCTACACTAACAGCATTTTATTTTATGTCTGTCATATATTTTATGCCCTTCCTCAGAGAAGGAAGTAACTTCTTAATAGCTAGTCCTTCATACTACTGAATTATTTGTGCAGTGCTGTGCTGCATGAAGGCCTGAATTAATTGCTGACAGTCTGTAAACTCTGGGATATGGGACACTGACTGTGGAATACAGCTAATTTAACTGGGTACCCTCTTAGTTATTTCTTTTCTTAGATTCTGCAGAACTAAACTAACATAATTACCAAATTATTAGTCACAAGAGAAACGCTGGGCCAAAATAAAGAAAAATCACAGTGCCAACCACATTGCTGATGCACTTCTCTGTATTTGATAATGAAGGATTTTTCTGGAACATACTAGAAGCTTTTAAATGGCAGAATCATTATTAGGCCAAACAATAACCTAAAAAGGGATTGTAACTGTCATTTATATACACGAGTCTTTTCAAAATTACAGTGATAAAACAACTTTGATAAGATCAGTGTATTGTTATTTAGAAACAAGCACTGTAAGTCAAGAAAAACAAATGTTTCTTTTGGACTGAGTAAGTTTTCACTGCAACAAAAAGTATACCCTTATACACCCAGCATCCTGGCCTATAACATCTTTTAGAAGGGGACATAATATTTTTGCGCTTCCATTAATAGACATTCAAGTATAATTTACATTTAAGTATTTTTGACAATACTGGTCACACAGTTAAAAAATAGGCTCAACTTGCAAGCCTTTGTCTCGTATTTCAGTAGAAGCCAACAAAGCAAATGAGCCATCCGACAGAACAAAACAGTTAATCCAGACTAGAAAAACGGAAAACCACGAGTGAGAGTAAATATTTCTGGAACTTCAGCACTTCAAATTATACAAACAGCTAAGGCCCAGGAGTGAGTCCCAAATGGTCCATCAGAGGAACAGGTGTGTGCGATTATGAACAGGTGGTATCTGGGCGGAGCCGGAGTTGGTGGGGACCTATTAGAAGCAAAGGAACCAGAGTAGAGGCTGCTAAGGGTGGAGCCCATACATCACTTGTTTGAAATCACTTTATCTGTGTAACTATCACTTTCACTACAGTTTATAAAGTGTGTTTTTGGATTAATCCACTGCCTAAAATAAGGTGCATTCATTAATTTTCCCCTGTAACTGCTCAGAATCCTTGGAAGTGAGAGAGAGAGGGAGAGAGAGAGAGAAAGAGAGGTTTGGAAACGTGATGTCAGTGCTTTAAAAAAAGCATGACTCATCCCAGCTATGCTGACAGCTCCGGAGTGTCCACTCGATAGAGATGGACCTCTGAGATCCTCTGCGAGTGTCAGCTCGATGCTTGCCCTGCCTGTAATAGGCTTGTGGGCATGTTTTTAAGTCTGGAGTAAAAACTTTACTGGACATTCCCAACTGTTCCAGTAAAAGATAAGAACAGTAACACTGACGTCTTTTGGCCAGAACGCCACGAACTAGGAACCGGAACAGCTCTGGTGCTGATTCCATAAACCAGTAGAACAAGAAGACAAAACATCTTGCTTCCCCATTTAGGCAGCAAACTGGTATAGGCCGAAGTGGTATTTTTCAGACTGGTATACTCTGTACTGAGCATTATTGAGCTTCCCACTTTAAAAAAGTATTTAGGCATTTTTTAAAAGTAAAACTAATCACAGAGATAACAGTGTGAGAAGAAATCAAAGCAATGGAGAAAGATGGGTTAAGGTGCAGTAGGGGATATACGTTTTTTTCTTCACTGCGTACTGTCCCTAGTTGTGAAGAGTGGCTGCTGTGTTTCGAAGATTTCGCGGCTGCCGGCCGCCGCCTCTTAATCTCTGACTTCCTACAGTGAACGCCGTGGCCTTGGAGAAGCCTTGACTAATAGATTTCTTTTTCAGATGACCGCTTTGCTACGCAGCTTCAGAAGGGGAGCTCAAGCATGAAATTCAATTACGCAGCACACGCAGAGCAGACTCTGCAGCAGGAGGTGTCTGTGTTAATCCTCTCCATGCCCCCTAGGATTTTCAATAACCCCTTTATACCCTCGACCCCCCCCCTCCACACACACACACACACACACACACAAAACCTTAGTAGATGTCTTAGGCAAATAGATGGGCAAACTGTTTTTCCTCTGGTGCCTCAGTTTTTGCTGGACAGGTGCATCTCTGGTAGAGTAGAGCCATCCAATCTCAAAAAGATTCATAAACAATCAAAAAGCTCAAAACTTTTTTCAAACCAAGGCTACTAACGTTCACTGCCAAAAGATACTGCATTTGAACAAAAGGAAAACGGTCATGCTTTGATGTATCATTTAACACGAAGGTATATTCAGATTAAAATGTTGGTTTGAATATTCACTGTACCCCATTTATAAACCTTTTTTTCCCATTTGTCTATGGGGAAGGACGTTCTGTCACACAAAGATCTAAATCTACTTAAGCCATTCGTCTTGTGCGAATTCCCAGCCTCATGATCTCCAGTGCACAGGGACCTTTTGGATGGATGAGCACTGAACACTGGCTGTCTTCCCGCGCGCCGGGAACTGGCCGGCAATGGAGTGAAACCAGCGGCGAAGTTCAGCCTCGGGCGTCAGAGCCTGGGGGCCTCGGCGCTCAGGATTTGCGGGGAGATCTGGGGGAGGTTTCCTGCTCCAGGACCTAGAGAGGGAACATGCTCTCCCGCTCCCTTTTGCTGGACAGGAGCACCCTGGCCGGATGGATCCTAAGCTCTGCGGCGTCTGCCACGGCGGTCTGGAGAGCATACAGGCCCGGGGTCGGGCGACCTGCGAATGAGCATGGCGAGCGTTATGACTTGACAAGCCACCGGCAGGAGATTTATATCTCTGTCTCCGTCAGTAACAACACGCTTCCCAGCTGCTCTGAACCATTCCCAGATTTCTGGATGCAGAGAGCACCGTATTTACAGCAATGAGCTATCAGCCATCTGAGCTGAAATCTATATATGTTTATGGTAAATAATTCTTAGACTACATTCATCACTAGGGAAATATTTGGGGACAGTGAACATGCTTTTGCAATATACTGTAGTCCATGTCTTACAGAGCACTTTAAACGTATTGGATTACTCGCCGTTGTTCTCTACAGGGAAGACAATACTGTGACGACTAGGATACGACGGACTGAAAAATCTAACATTTAAGCCTAAATTCAGGCTGATGTAAACTCTAGGGCAGCTCGTCCCTTCACACTGCTTCGTTATTTTTAGTTTTCTCCAGTCTATGGATGGCACGGGAAAAAAGCCTAAACAAATGGCCCATGGAAAGTGGCCAGGCTGGCCTTCCGGGGCTGGAGCTGGTTGGGGGTGGGGGGGGACACCCCCTTGGCTCACAGACGGGGCTGGACAGGGAAGGGCGGTGCTAGCCAGGAGACTTCAGAGCCCCCCCTTACTGTCTGTTAGCGGACTGGCAGCTGGGAAACAAGCAGAACCTGGGTTCTCTGGTCCTCCTGTGGGAGCTCGGGCCCCCACTGGGCCACTTCAGAGGGGAGTGGACCAGAATGCTAGTGCTGGCACATCAGGCCCTCCGAGACCACAGGAGAAAGCACTGACGAGCAAAAGCAAGAAAGCAAGCAACTTTATCATTTCACCAGATCTAGCTAGTGTCTAGCTAGTGAAGGATCTAAAATTAGAGTGATATTTACGGTCTCAAGGGAAGGGTAAGTCCCTTTTCACACATCCACATTCTCAGGGAAACGGCAAAAACAAGTTTCCTGTTTAGTGTACATTTTGGGGTAGCTGGATGCAAAGATTGTGAGGTTTTAAAGAAAAATCATTAGTTGGGTCTCAAAAAGTTTAATATTTTTCATTTAAAATATAAGAAGATCATTAATACAAAGCGCAAGTTGCATGACTGTTATTGGTACATATCTCAACAACCTTCCAAAATACAAACCCTGGTGGGCCTGTAGAGCTGCTCACTGTAAAGTTTATTAGGACATTTGTTGTTCAAATAACCTTTCTACCTCTTGTAATATTGCCATGAATGGCTGGTGACCTTATCAACAAATATACTGCCATTCCCTGAACTATAAATCAAAACTTTGGATAAGTATTAATTTGAAAACAAAGTCTCTTGTTTGGAAAGTGCTGTAGTGAAGAATAAGCCCATGTCATGTTAGCTTGTGTGGGAAAAACAATAAGAGATCAGGGAGTCACATGGGTCGACCAGCTCCCAGACGTTCTACCCTCTGATTCACTTGCCCAGTCCATCTCTCTTTCTCTCTCCCCCTCCCTTCCTATTTATTTCCTCTTCTCTCACTCTCTTCTTTTCTTCTGCCCCCACTAGGTGTGCCAAGGGCACTGCATACATTTCCCTGATATGTTTTCTCGGGAAAAAAATTAATAAAAAATCCGACCCAGTCTTTGTGCAGACACATGACTAAGATACACACAAAAACACAAACGCGACACTTCATCCAACAGCTGTCTGCGCACATTATAGCCAGTCCGTGAAAGCTGTTGTAGAAGGCAAGGCAGCACGGTTTCGTGCTCCCACCCGGACGACCCCCAGGCCAGCACGGATGTGACGCCCTGCGGGGCCTGATTTACGGATGGGAGCCTCCTTTAAGCGGGCTCTTAAACACGAGGGTCGGCATGCTGCTGTGGCGGTATTTCTCTGTTTACGGTTCCAGTGCGAGTAAAGCCTGCCTGTCTTCCAAGACCCATCCTGCAAAGGTCACTGTGCTTCAGTGGTCGCCACGGAATCTCTGACTGCTTACCTTCCACCATACAGGACTTTCCTAAAATAATGACAATCGGCAAAGTGAACGATTTACGCATACCAGATCCTTACTATACGATGAAAACCCAGAAAAAACATATTAACTCTTAACTGTCAGTGAAGGTGCAAAAACTGAAATGAAATATCAGTATCCCTTTCTGAGAATCTGTTTTAATGTGTGTTTACTTTATGAGCTATTCTTGGTTGGATGTGACATTGCACCTGTTAATAAACAACTGGCAGTGTTTTCCGTGTCAATGGAACAAGACCAGAAATAGCTTTCCCATGAGTTTAGGGTTTAAAATGAAGGAGAGGCAGGGAATGCCCAGATGGTTGGAATGGCTCCGTCATGGGAACCTTTTCAAACCGTCTGATGGATTTAAAAAAAATTAGACACATGCAAATATCTATTTTGACTGTGCTTGTAATAGCAGAAAGAGCCCCTATGGGAATTTGATATTTTACGCCATAAGTGGAATATTATTATAAGTATGAAAACTTCTTAGGTCCAAAACTTGAGTAATAAAAATGTAAGTGCAACAAGTTTCTTTAAATAAAGTAATAGGGACATTAAGAAAACAAAACAAACAACCAAACACACAAAAAAACTTTAGACATTCTACAAATCATCTTACTGAGAATAACCAGAGGCCATGTACTTTCACACACACTGGCCCTGAGAAGAAAAGTGTGAGTCTGATGAACACAGGCTTCAACACAGACACTTCAGAAATGATGAAATGTCTGCATTTATCCCATTTTTGAGAACATATGCACCTTAATGTCAGGATGATATGACATCAACCAGAAACAAACACCTGATAAACATCAGATATGGATTCACCGTCTTATGTATTTTGACCTGAAGCTCTCTGCGCCGATGGCGATGTATCAGTTGGCTACCAGCTCCTTTTTCCACTGTAGAGTTAGTTATTCATAATCGCCCAATAATTCATTGTTGTGCCGTGCATGTGGATTCTAAATTTGTGAGCTTAAGAAGTGAATGGCTTAGGCATCTGGAGTAATAATAAGTTTCCATGCTTCCCCAGAAAGGGAGTGTATTTACTTTGAGGTTGCTCAAGATATGCTGGAGAGACAAGAGTCCCAGGTTGTCACAGCTTGCGAGACGACTTGGGTGGGCAGGTCCTGCCCAGATACATAGAGACCTACTACAGAGAAGCCTGATAAAATGGAAAAAAATTGACAGAATTTATGCCATATCTGCTCTTTAATGGCTGAGCATGCTTTTAAACATGCTGGCTCATGTATTTATGTCTTTTTATGGAAGATCCAGATTGAAAAATGACGGTACAGTAGATAACAAAAGACATGATAAAATAATACAAATACTCAAGGAGGGGAAAAAAAGAAAAAACAGAGGTCCATGGTATAAACAATGTCCTCCATAGTTAAATGACATTATAGCAAAGGCTATGACACGCAATGCAGAGGAGGTTAACTTAAAAAATGCTCAGAATTTTTAAATGTAAACTACGGAATTATTCAGTTCCTCTTCAAATTATTAGGATCTCAGAGAACAAGAATGTTTTTAGGTCTTTTGTTCTTTTCTGCTTTGGGTTTTGTGCTGGTTGTAGTGTCTGTAGATTTATATCTGGCTGACTTTGTCCAACTAGTTTTTCTTCATGCTACAGTACAGTACATGCTGTGTCTCCTTCCTCCTGTCAGACTCTTTCTCATGGATCCGAACTATCATTCTAACCTTCTGAAATCACCTGAAGTTCATTACTCTTCCCGAGCATTGGCTGATGAACATCTGAACCTTGTTTCTGATGGTGTTCCATGATACAGCTGTCACGATGAACAGCAGGGCAGATCTTGTGCGCTCAGTAACTTTGAGAGGCAGGGTTGGGTTATCTCCATGGCCTCTGTGTCTTTGACCTGTCATTAAATTACTCTGGGGATCGGTACAGTTTTACACCACTGACTCAGTGAACTACAGTCCTCCAAGAGATGCAATTGTTCGACAGACAGAACTGACTGGAATAAATCTGCATCAAAGCACACTAAAGGCACACCAAAGCACACTAAAGACACAAATCATGCTCCTGTTAAATCCATTGCAGACATTACCTGACACATCCAAAGACACTCTCTGTCTTCAGCTAAGTAGAGAGGAATGTTCCCTCAGCTTATTCTGCTTCTCTTACTATAAACCACTGCAGAGGAATGGTTTTCTTCTCTGGACAACAAAGCTGAATATTGTACACTGTGTGTGTGTGTTTAGATTACCGTCAAGCCCTTTATGATCAGTGGAAAAGTTTCTAGAATCTAAACTTGTTTTCTCTCTCTCTCTCTCTCTCTCTCTCTCTCTCACAGTCTCTCTCACTCTGATGCTGTTATCTCGTTTTTGTGCTTTTTTTTGCCAAGGAATCATAAATTAAGAAGTGTGTAATGGATTTAATGTGGGATTTAATGATTTACTCTATAACGGACAATGTACATTGTTACTGGTGAAAAGCTTTAAAAATGATTCTTAAAGAATTCCTGTTGAGGATGTATTTTCTTAGCCTTGAGAGAGTTGAGCCTGATTAATGCAAGGGTTTAGAGAAAGCTTTAATGTCAGATAGGTCCTTTCCCCAGTGGTCATTTGCAGAACACAGAAATATGAAATTGCTACATGACACCTACGAACCGATGATTTTACATACAAGCAGAAAAACTCTTGGTAATTTTAAGGACCAAGCCAACATATGCAGAAAGCATAAAATACATTAAAGAGGCTGAAAATTAGCTGACATTCATTCAATCCTCTCCCTTGTCCCATGTTTGTCTCTGGACAGACTGGAAAAATGAATAAGGTGGTAATACTGCTTCTGCACTATTTGTGTACCCTTCCTATATTTTAATCATTTAAGTTTAGTACCATTTCCTGTATAATTCATCGTTCACTAAACTGTCCATTGAAAGGTCACTCTGGTGTCGTCTTCAGAGAAACTAGTCCTTTAACCACTTTGAATCTCTGCATTTTCCATGCTGCTCAGTCTGATGTTAATAAATGAGGACCAGCTACATCACTGAGAATCTGGAAAATGCAAACAAAAGCAGACATGGAGAAAGCAGTGGGACGTTTTTACTGAATCTGGATCACTGTTATGGGTCCCCTGATACAGCGGAGTTTGAAAGCAGGGCCGCTATTTGAGCTAAACACATGGAAAAAGTCACCTGACCCTGACAGGAATTTCAGAGATGAATGTTAATCTGAGAAATCAGACTGGAAAGGTAGAATATAAAATGTCATTTTTTATAGCTGCTGTTTTGACATGAAAATGCCACAACTAAAGCTCAGACATGGAATGCAATTGCAAAGATTTCAAACATGTAAAAATAAACCATAACATGTAAAACAAAAAGTTCCTGTTTGTTATATTGTGAAGTTCATTATCAATCTGTGATTACTTTAATGAATCACATCATCCAAAGGACACAACAAACACAAATAATTCTGGTCAAAACAATGATCACATCAAGGAATCAAGGGATGCCCTGTGTGTCAAAATACTTTAACTGTATCGTGTTCGTAATATTTGTAATATGCAGCAAAATCACTGCAATATAATATTTTGTCCATATCATGCAGCTTTAACAGGAAATATGTGCTGCTGAGTCTAATCAGCTTTGTTTCTCTGACTCCATTTGTAGCCACAGGCATGCTAATATCCAAAGACCATCATGGAAAAACAAATAATTAATAACAATGCTGCAATTAAGATAATGCAGTATGCTAAGAATGTTCACACAACCAATATCGGAAAGTTCATGTAATTGCTATCCATCAACTGGGTTGCCAACACAAACACTCCACTCTTTGGTGAGTCACAGGAGAAAGTCTCGTGGTGGCTCCATGTCTTCCATGGAAGACTCGGTGTAAGACTCAAAGCCTTGCGCCTCGAGCAACACGAGAGCTTATTTTGACACTGAAAATGAGGCTTCTGAATGGCAGGTAGGAAATGAAGTTCAACTTTGCCAGCTTTGAAGCTGTTGCTGTCTAGAACTGTTTGAATTCACCTCGGCTGCTTTTCTGAGTTTGCTGTTCACCACCTGCGCTAAACATTAGATCCTGTGCAGCATATTCCTGTTATTATGTTAAAAAGATGAGGTAAAACACTGTCATGGAACATCTTGTTTGATTTGTCTCACAAGTTGGAAGTGACATAAAAAAAGAAGAACACAAAGCCCTCGCAAGGTGGAGTTAAAGTTGAGTTTAGATATAGTGCCAATGAATTTTACCAATGCTGTTTTGGGTTAGTATGGTCTTATTGTTCTTTTATATACTCACTGCTTTAACACTCCTTCACATTACACTGATGATTAAGGCTGCATGGAACTGATGTAGCTGCCTTCATATAATCAGATAAGCAAACTTGTTCCCATGTGATAAGGGCTGCTTAAAACAGTTTAAGGGGAAATGACTGCAAAGTGACACTGTTTTGCCAAGATATTCCTTGATGACAGCATTTGTTTACTAAAGTTCTGCAGCTGTGGAGATAAATTACATCTAATTTTTCAAAGCTTGGAGCTAGCACATACTGCTGCTAACTTTAAATACTCAGTCCAGGAAAAAAAAAAAACTACTCCACTGTATGTTATGTTAGCTATCAGTGTTTGTTAGCTATCAGTGGTAATTAACCAACTTCTGCATCACTACTAACCTCGTACAATTAGTACAATGGGAATGCAACGGCATTGCAGCTAAGTCTTAAACACACAAAAAGTTGTAAGACTTACAAGAAGTTGTAAAACTGATCCCATTAGCAGAAAACCTGTTAGTATAGCAGATGCAGGTAGTAGTCATAATTTAACAATGACAGTATTTTTTTGGTATGTCTTTGTAGTTCAGAACTTTGATTTCAAAAGATACACTGACATGACGATAAAGTACAGCTTCATTTTAAGGGTTACATGAACCTTATTTGAATCCCGTATGGGAGCATATAGTGATTACACAGCTGCATAGTTTCACATTTCAGGGATGAATGAATAATTGGACAGATGAACAATTCTACATAAACACTGTCACGTTTTGCAGATACTTTAAGTATCATGTTCCCTTGTAGCATCTGACCAGTCTGTTTGCACCACTTGATGATTTCAGGGAATTTGTTTTGTTTAGTTTTTTGCTTTTGTCTTGTTTTCAGCTTATCAATAAATGAATTGGATTCTCAGTGAAGTACTGGTCAGACAGTCCACTTAGTCAGTCCAGTGCATTTTTTGCTTGCTGGCCCTGAAAGATCCCATTGTCCCTTAAGCGGTCTGTTTTGTATCATAGCACTGCTGTTCTGAGGCATTATCTACTGAATAAAGAGGAACGTGGTTTGATGGAAGCTGTTCAGATGCTTCCCTACAATTGAGAATTCATTATATTGCATCAGTAGTTACATCATCAACAAGGTAACATGCTCCATACATGCTCTTGCTACCATTTTTACAATATGCCAAAGAAGAGAACCAAAACAAAGCCACCTATGTTATTTTCCAACAGTTAATGGACTGTATATTGTAAAGTACAGCAGTAGTAATAACTAACATCTGAAATGTCTGGGACTTATAATAGCAGTCAACTGTCAACATGCCTTAATCAGATCATATATAAAGCATTCCTTCAATTTTGTTTTCCTTCTGTTTATTGGAAAGAACGTACAACACATCAAATGGAATCAGTTTTGCCCATTTAAATTAAGAATTCTTTTATCCTAGTCCTACATGACTAAACCCTTTAACCAATCACCTTTCACAACTTCACACTATGGTACTATGGTGAATCTAAATGATCATAGGGGTTATCAGTAACATATTTGTGATAAAATTTCAGTTAAAAATTTTTAAATTATATACTTACACTGCTTGGCTGTAAAACGTCTATATCTGAGGAGAGTTTTCACATTGTCAAAAAATTATTGAAGCTAGGGTTAGTATTACAAAACTAAACCAAAGGGCAAGTCTAATTTTCTCTAACTGTAAAAAATTTTGAGATTTGGAGAGAATTTGAAACTTACTGGCATAAAATTAACCTATGAGCAAGAAGAGAAGTCAAAGCTTATGACATTTAGTTATTTAGACAGAAACAACGGAACTGCTAGGTGCCAAATACAGCTAGATTTGCTGATTTCTGTATCCGAATTCCTAGTATCTTTGAGAGTACAGGCAGAACCTAGTTAATTTGGGACAAGTCCAAAACATATGTGTCAGGTTAGCTACACATAACTGGGAACATCTGTCACATTCTTCTGTAATCTCTGGATTAAACTGTTATAAGTTTTATCTGTTATATACAGTTATACGTTTACATTAATGGATTCTATGTGCTGATTTGAACTGTATCAATCTTATGGGGGCACAATGAAATAATATGAGCTAAAGTGCCCTTCAACCAGTCCTGGGGAAATACTGTTCTGAGCTCCTTCTCCCAGTCTAAATGAACTTTATCTAAAGTGGAACACTCCACTGTTATAATATGAGTATAAATGTTTGATCAGTCCTACTGCTATTATAACAGGAGTATCAAAAATGGAACGCTCCACTGTGATAATACGAGTATAAATATTTAATCAGTGCTATTGCTACAACAGGAGTATCAAAAATACTCCCACAGGACTTCTACGTACAAGCTCTGGCATTTGACCTAAACACTAAATTGCAGTACGGAAGTCTTAGTGCATTATATAGAAATAGTTTTTCATGAAAGGAACTGAATGAGTTAAGGCACCCTGCCCAGTCTTGATCCAGTATAATTTGCAAATTTGTTTTAAAGTGAAATCAATCCATGATTGTTGAATTTATCCAGTCGCAGTTGGATTTGCACAATATCATCTGCATAGGACATGAAAATAATTATAAATAGGTCATTTATAATTGTGACTTGGCTGATATTTAGCTGAAAGGTTAGTATTAACGTTGAATTGAAGCTGTATGGTTTGAGGGAACAATGTATGAAACGTGACTGTATACTAAAAGTATACTGATGTCCATGTGAAGTCTCTGTAAAAGCAAGTTTTAAACTGCACAATTTCCTCTTTGTGTTTGGAATATAACACGTACAGTGACTAGTGCAGCTGTTATCTTCCTGAACACCACAACCACATTTAACTACAACCACAGCCACAGAGGAACCAAGTAACATTCAACAGGAAACATCATCTTAGCTGCTGAACCATGAGGTAATTTTGTTTTCATAACACATAATTAATCTTAGTGGCCACTAGCCACTGCCATGAGATTCAGGAATAACTAACGTGTTCATGTGCCTCCGAATGGAATCATCCAACTTGGGTGATGACTGATACCAACAAAGTTTTCATCTCATTGTTAAACTCTCTTTAAAAAAACTAACAAGATGTTTCGAAGTGCGAAGGTCTATGTTTAGGAAGGTCTTTCAAATCAAAAAAAGTGGGCGAGCGAGCAAAATAATTCTGCCGCCCATCGTAGTGAGCAGGCCGTTCGGTTCATAATTCCTTTCCTGTGGTTTTTCAGCACTGTGTGTTAGCTGAATGCTGGGCCACAGTAGAGCTGATTTTCTCCATACGTGTTTTATCATGCCGTGCACACAAAACTTTTTGTCTGCGCAAAATGTGCAAAAATGTCAGTGATTCAACATCTGATGCAGCGCGTCCGATGTGGCGTTTCCACAGCACAAATGAGCAGGTTTTTGATGAAATGGTAAATGTCCAGCGCAGGTTATGATTTCAGATAATAGTCAATTGCTATATTTTCGGCATGTCATATCGCCTCTGACCACAGAGTGATTGCATGTTTGTTTTCATGTCCGTGAAGCTGCAGCTCATTTTGTAAATATGTGAGGAGACCAGCCAGCACTGCTGCACATGGTTGCACTCCTTGGCCAATTACAAAAACATGCACTGCAGCTTAGAGGAAAAAAATAGACATGGATATGCAAATGTGACGTATAAAAACTACTGTCTCTCATGGCAAAAACAAACAAAAAACAAACAAAAAACCCAGATAGAGACTACTATCTACTGTCTTCAAATCAAGCAAAGGAGATGTATTATGTTCTTAAGAAATAGTGATGTATTACAGAGGTTACATAATTCTACACAACCAGGGTTAGAAAAATGTTTCTTGTGCTCTTATGTCAAACAAGGATACAATGCACAGCTCTTACACAGCATCTCTGCTTGTATTCTCTACCATCTAGCTCAAGGACATAGGATGGTGGTGGTGGCGGGGTGTGGGGGTGGGGGTGGGGGGTGGTGGTTGTGGTGTAATTTAAGGCTGTCTTTCTTCATAACATGTGGAAGTTGTTCTCATTTTAACAGCAGTGTTGTAATGGAAGTGGTTGCTGGCTATTTTGTGCATTTAATTACTTACTTTCCCCTGGTCTTGAAAGTAAAACCTTATGTTTCACCTCCTCTTGTGATTGATAAACAAGAAAGTGAAGAGAAAGACAAGCAAACCATTCTAACCCCAGAATCTGTGAACACGATCCAGCTAAACAGTGAGCGAGGGAGTGAACGAGGGAGTGAGCCAGCTAAACAGTGAGGGAGGGAGTGAACGAGGGAGTGAGCCAGCTAAACAGTGAGCGAGGGAGTGAACGAGGGAGTGAGCCAGCTAAACAGTGAGTGAGGGAGTGAACATGGGAGTGAGCCAGTGAATGAGCGAGTGATTGAGTAAGTGAACGAGTGCGGGCGTCAGCACATGAATGAGCGAGTGAGTGAGTAAGTGAATGAGTGATTTACAAGGTTCGTGAGGTACTTCCCATCTAAAAAGAAAGAAGAAAAATATCCTGATACATGGAGTTATCTCTCTTTGCATTCTTCACCTGGACATAAACACACGATCATGTGCAAACCAGGGTTGTTTTCTTAGTGCAGTTTTTCACCAAAATATTTACCGCATATTTGGAGGTTGCAAAGTTGTCCTTTAACCACAAACAGATGTTTAATGAGTTTACCACATACCTAAGCAAATGATTTGAAACCACAACCCAATAATACTTATTTGTCACATTAACAACCATGTCAAATGCCACAAACTCCCAAAAGAATTGTATTTGCATACAAGCAGCAGCTGCCAGACTGCTCTTACTAGAACAAAGAAAGTCACCCTTTGAAAACACAAATGATGGAAAGCTCAGAGGAATAGATGTGGAGAAAGGGCTCTTGTAAAATAACATTCAACCAATACAAGTGTAAAATACTTTCAGGTATTTCTTTTGCAGTCAATCATTTGATATGAACTCAATCCTTGGTAATTCCTGGTAATCCCTGGTAATCCCTGTCATGAAGACAATGATCAAAAAGATTCTCTTGGTAGAATCTATAATGACTATTGAAAGCATTAAATTCATAGCAGCAGAATAAACTCATTATGTTAAAGTTTGCTAGATTTAAAGCGTTCAGTTTCATCTCACTTCTTCCCTTTGATGCCTTATGCCAGATTTTCTGACCAAAATACTCTTCTGACAAGGTAGATGGCCTTATGAGGTAGAAGGTTTTTGGTTGACAAAACCTCAATCAAGTGAAACAATGTAGTGTAATCGTAGTGTAGAAATAATTGAGTATATTGAACAGGGGCTTAAGATGCTGTTTTTTTAAGTGTGTTCCTAGAGGCCTTTACAGAACAACATAAATCATTTATGTGTCCTGAAGCTGGGTGCTTTGACTAGTTCCACAAAGATATAGAAAAGCTTTTAAGATACCAATACAGGAAGGCCAAAAGGTGAGAGCTCATGTGATGTAAGCAGCATACCCGTGGAATTTCATGGAAACCCAGATGCAGCGAAGGTCATCGCTTTTGGAATGGATGGTCACAGGACCAGACGATACCTGTCGCTCTTTGGATCGGGGGAAGGTGTGTTCGATGTGACTGGGCCTCTCGTGCGCCTGGGTCTTCTTCTGCCTGCGAGTCTTTCACCCAAAAGGCTCCTCCTAACACTCTCCACTCCCCACAGACTTGACGACTCGCGAAATCTTCTCAACTGTTGCCTTGGAAGGACCACAGCCATGTCATCATTAGTCTTTAGAGATGCAGACATGGACATGGACCGAGGCCTGTTAAGATATAGTAGAAACAAGAAACGAAGGACATCATTTTTAGTTTCTTTTTTAAGTCCTGTTAAATGATCTTCACACGCATACAGACACACATACACACACACACACACACGCACTCCCAGCTACGTAAGGCGTTAGCCAACTTCTCTGAGTCTGCTTCACAAGTATTATGTGCAGTGCAGTCTGCTGCTCACCACATGGGTTGAACCAACAAAGCTTCACACGACACCGATTCAAACTCAAGATGTTTGCCACCGAGTTTGCAGCCTCATAAATGAAGCACAGACTTCATCTTTATTATGCCATGTGTGTAGAGGCTAAATGAGTTATTTCATTATTCCATTCTCCAAAAGTAATACTGGAACTTTTTGAATGTGCATGGATGATAAATGACTGACAATTACAACACTTCGGCGGAGGGTTAAATAAACCCTAGCAGGAGAGTTTGAATCGGAATTGGAGAGAATTGACTGTCTGCTGCCTTATCTTGGCTCTCCTCCTGGCTTGTGAGCCCATATGCACATTTGTGTGTGTGTGTGTGTGCATGTGTGTGCATTCATCAAGAATGATAAAGAGGAAGTGTCAGTACTGCATTTAACAGTGTGCAGAGGGAAGTGGTAAAATGACATGCACTTCATCAATGTCAAAGTGCCCTGAGGTCTCTACCGATGCATAAACAAACAAATGATCATGGCAACCAGGAGAGCTTAGTCTTCTTCATAAAGGCAGTTGTCAAAAAGGTTGATGTCGAAGCAAAGGCTAGAAGCGCCTGAACAGGCTCGTGTGAGGGGATCCGACTGCTCAACCTGGCTCCTTGCACATGTTTCTGATTATTCGCTGTGAACACAGCCTGATGTGGCTCTTCTTTACAGGCCCGACTGTCCCACGCAACCAACATTTGAGAGAACTGACATCGAGTCCCACAGCTGAGATGAGAGTGGTGGTGTGAAGTCATCCGCGTGCTCCGTCTAAACGACCCGTCTCCAGTAAAAGGTTCTCGCTGGTCGATTCAAACCACTTCCATCAGTGCCGCCAAGCAGTCCGTTTTAGTGAAGCCAAGGTGAGCTCCTGTGTAAAAACCTCCTCTCCTTACTTAATGGCAATTCTTTATGGCAATGTTTGCCCTGGACCAGACCTTTCTCAGTTTTAGTTTGATTTTGAGTGGGGATGGATGGATGGTGGTGGGGGGGGCATTATTGTTACTTCAACTCGCAGGAATTTATGGGCAGTAACTCCAATGGACAAACCCACAGAGGATCAGCGAGGCCGCTGGAGACTCCCCGAGGGAGAGACAAGGCAACAAACAAACTCACGCCACGTCGCCGACTTCTCACACACACCCCCATCTGTTGCTCTTACGGTCAGCATCGGGGTGACACTTGCATTCCACAGGGCTGCCGTTTCACACGCGGATGTTTCAAAGGGGTCTTGTTTCTTTATATTTAGACAGGGGGCTCAGTCTTACAACATGACTCACCCACCCCACCACCCAAACATGATGTAATTGTTGACAGTATCACAGTATCGTTGTCCTCGGACACACTATTACTGATGTTCACACTCTTCTCCTTATTAAAGCTCAGCCACCAGATGTGGCCGTAGATGTTCATTAGTTTGGATTTGCCACCGAATTGGAATCAATTACTGACTAAGTTTGTTCAAATCTATGAATCCACACAGTGAGCTGTATATGAGTGAGGTTCTGGTTCACTCCTGAATTTTTGTTTGCTTTGTTAACTGTAACGTCTAGAATATTTCACTGCCCCTGTCATTTATTGGATGAAATTTTTGCAGAAATATCTGGATGGGCAACAAAGAAGAGGGATTTACAACAGAGAGCATACTTAATCCACATGTAATAACACAGTACTGTTTGTATCAAATACAACAGAACATCACTGCAAAAAAGATCTTTCAGCAGGCTTTGCGCTGCGGGCTTTGTTCACGTTTCTTGCAACAGTCATGTTTATTAATGGGCTTGCGGGATTTTATATCTCCCTGATAACTGAATCCAAATGTTTTGAAATGGTTTGTTTATCCAGTGAAAATGCACTGTTAACGGTGTTGCAAATGAAATTATTCGCTGTATATAAATAAACATGGAGATCAGAGCAGTTTGGGAGACGGCAGCATTAACTGTGGCTTGCGGTCCATTCCCTTGGTTACGGAATGCATCCATTGTTTCATCAGTGTATCACTCACTGGTTGTGAATTAACACAAAAACAGTGAAGGGCAATGAGGCAAATTTGGCATGTCCATACAGACCTCCAAATATAATTGTGTATTTGTATGATCATATAAGCCCATGGCTGAGATTACAAGAGTGATAGCCCACACATTATACAGCGCTGGTATACAGCTGTGCATACACCAAGTGCCTTCCTGTGTTTCTGTCTGGCCTCTGTGCTGTACATTTGCAGCTCTGACAGCTGTTCCTGATTAGCTGAAATTGGATTCACTTGTTTTAATTTAATACCCTGATGGAGGCCTAGTTTCATAATGTATTTCAGGACATGATCATTTTTAGCCTTGTGTATTTATTTCACAATTAACTGGATGAAACAGCAGACTATGTTCCCACTCAATAACATATTCTATCTCTAGTCTCTCCACTGTTAGTCCATCTAGCACATTTTCATGTGTAACCAACAAACTAAAATACTGCTTCCGAGAACTTTCCGCCTAGCCTCTTTCATCAAATAGCTGCAGGCGGCCCGTTACACCTAGATCATTAATCACAAATAAATGACTACTTCATCTACCCGTGTGAGAATACATCCTCTGAACCACTGCACAGTAACCCATTTCCTTCCTATATTACTCCCAGAAAAAGGAAACACAGATTAATTTCAGTGTTTCAAATAGCAAGAACTTACTTCAACTATGGATTTCATCGAAGCTCCAGGGCTCAAGCAGCCAAAGACACAACACAGAGCAAAAGGGAACAGACATTCGCACCATGACAGCAGTCTAACTGACAGACCTCGAAAAGCGTTACTGCCTTTTGCCTTTTCAGCTCTGACTTCTGACACTTCCTTGTAAACTACGAAACATGATAGTAAGTACTAAAATAAAACTACATAAAGTAAATCTGTAGTAAGATAAAAAAAATACAGCAAGAGAACTGTAAATTCTCCATATATATTCAACCGCTGTACTGTGTGTGTGTTCTTTTATGATTTTAGAGGAGTCTTAGCTGGGAAGTGAGGACTACACATTATTTTTCAGACTACACATTATTTTTCTGAGAAGTTCTCCGTTTTCATTTATTCCTTTATGACTTTCAAACACAAATTACCAAAAGAACAGAGCAGTTACAGACAAAGCAGCAATAATGCCCTCGTCCGCTTGATATCAAAGGACATGGAAGGGGAGATCATATGGTGAGATGTATGAGCATCCTGGGACGACACAGAAATGTTTAAGGAGGCAACGGATAGTATTAGAGAGAAGGCCCTTATGACACGGGTGACATAGATAACAATAAAATACATATATGAAAGAAAAGGGGCAATGTAAGTAACATCCTCACATTCTTTGCATGAATGACTGACTAAAGGGGGAAAAACGTGGTTGGAGAAACACGAGTGACCTTATCGTTCTGCAATTCAGTGCTGTGTATGTGTCACTTTTTTTCTAAAAATAAGGACTGGAGCAAACCAAAATAGACCAAAACCTATTTCTACTGCTTGTTTCTGTTGGACACGTGTCATGCACTCCATGATGCTGTGCATGTGAGAAGGGAATGCTTTGTTTTTTTGTTCTTTAGGGAGGAAAGAGAATTTGTTTTCGACTCAGTCAGTTCTGACTCATCACCTTAGCTTAGGTCTGACAGATTTCTACACAATGCAGCCATGTTATGTTCGACCACAGCCAGCTGGGTCTGCATGCTGTATTTAGGCAACCGTTGTAAAGTTTTTGAAACATTGCTTAATTTCACGATATATGTTTGTATATTAGCATACCAAGAATCCACAGCGAGAAGGTGGAAGTAAATGCAATGTCATGGTACGTGACACTGAGTTTAGATCCAACCAAAAATGTAAAGATGGATGCTGTTTAAACTCAATTACTGTTTCTATCAGCAGTACTGATGTTACTGCTGATAGAAAGCACTTCTGTCACCAGACTAACGCTCAACCAACAGTGGAAAAGAGGTATTGTTACAGAATATCCACAATATGATGGATTCAGCCAATCCCAAAGGTGACAGATGCAGTTCGTCCGTGCAGGTGTAGTAGCTCGGGGAAAAGAGTTAAGGGCTAACTTCTACTATGCCCTTATAGCTATAAATCACCCTGAGGTTATATAGGTAGCAAGAGTTTATGGGAAAATGATGTATGGGTTGTTCAAGTTCTGATTTCACTTTCTTGCCAGTCTATTAATAACTGCCTGAGTTCAGTCAGGAACATGATGACCAAATGGAAGATGTGCCAATGAAGATATGAGTGTGTAAAATATCTACTGGATGTTGAGGTTTCCATTCTTCCTAAACCAAGCAGTTCCTGGCTTTCAAAATATTAGTCCCATGTTTTTATGTGCACTAGACTGTGACATAAAATAAACAGGCAGAATAATCCAGATCTACTCCACTTATATTTTAAACCGTCTGCATAACTAATTAGTATTAATTAGTCTGAGATTAGATCCATGGTAGATCTAGAGGAAATAGCTACTTGCAGAATGTCAACTGCTGCAACAGAAGGAAAAAACGACTGGTCCTGGTGATTCTACTGGTACTACAGCCAGATGTTTTCAGATCTCCGCCCCGGCTGCTTGTGGATTCCATGTGGGACACATGGGTTTATTCATCATATCTGACGTAGTCATGTTAACACTCCTCCCTTTGTCAAAACCCCTCGTGTCAGCAGGGATCTGTTCTATGCGTTCAGTCTTCTGTAAAATTGTGCATCATGGATTGTCAGCAGGTAGTTCACCACCACCAATACCAACCAAATCACCTTTGATAATTTGTGCATTGCAAGCATCATCTGAGTGAGTGAATGAGAACTAAAGTCTGTTAAAGGACAAACGTACTGCGTAGAAAGACCTAGTGCTGACACAGCACTGACCGGAGATGGCTGCCTGCCCAAGGATTTCGTCAAGAAAGCTCACAGCCTGTCTGAGGCGAATTCAAACCCAGGTGTCCAGACAGCAGAGCAACACTGCTACTGCAGTCCGACATGCATAGCTAAACCAAAATGACTGTGGAGGAAGGCATTCTGCAAAGGTTGAGTGGGTTTTCACCTGCTCTCTTTGAGTGCCAACTACATGGTGATGTTTGAAAAGTTTACTTTTTAGTGCAAATTTCTATGTGTATTCCAATTCCAGGGTTTATATTCTACATCTTTTTAGTTAATACACCTATACCTAAATTGGAAAAGTAGTCATAAGTCTATTATATAAAAATATTTTAAAATCACTAATTATTTCATAATATTACTGTTACAATATTAGGTATTAACTATTCTTGAAAGATTTCCAATATGGAATATTAAATAAAATTACCTTCTATACTTTGATATGCAGTTTGTTTCATCAAGATCTCTGTGGAAGCGTGTTTTCTTTGATGGTATTCATGTTGCGGAAATAGTGATGTAACATGTCAAGTGGTTACAAGAACACAGTAACAGTCATCATCTTCTTCTTTCTTTTAACCCAACTTCTTACGTGCCGTCACAAAGCATGTGCCTGTGACCCATGGCCGACTCGGACTTTAAACCAATTAATTATGATTAATTAAGTTGGTATTTAGTCTTTCCATTTGATCTGTGAAATACAGCAATTATTTAGGTAGAAACATTATCGTATTTTACCTGGTGCAGCTTTGTAATAAACGAGTACAGTAATTAAGTCTTCGCTTGATTATTTAGTCTAATGTATAAGAAATATTGACTTAAGGTCTCATAATCCCTGCCAAAAGAGAGAAAACATGCAATGCACTGTCAATCAAATGGACAAAAACAAGATTAATGTACTTGATCTGCTGCAATGTTCTGCGTTGACTAAAAGTGATCAAGAGCCTTAGCAATAAACGAGATAAATAACTAGATGAACAGTAACTGTGCATTTATACCTGAAAATGGGGAAATATTCTCCTGGAACTTTAATTATAGCATGAACGTAAATGGACATTCTATAAAACCTACTAAATGAGATTAAATGTATCTACTTAATTAACAGCTTTTTCTCTTGATTAGGGTCAGTTTCAAAACTGTATATTGTCTTTCAAGAAGTAATTTGAGATGTATCCTATTTTGTTTGGGCAAAAATCAGACATTTCAGGCCTGACCAGAAGAGCAAAGAGGGAATCGAAAGAGAATAAGATCCTTTTGTTCCTTTGGCTTAACTGGGCCTTTTTATGATGTAATGTCTCTAGAAGGCAATAGGACAAGCACCAAACACTTGAAAGAGAGCATAATCAAAAACAGACGCTCTCCGACAAGTGCATTTTTAACATGTTTGCTAGACCGGGTCTCAGAAGAAGGAAAGCTCTTCATTCTCAGGGCCCACGAAACACATACAAATGCAGTCCTGGGGGTGAGACCGAGAAGGGACAAGCAACCAGCTACAGCTGACAAAAGGTGAGCAATTTGCCAAGCTACAGAAAGAGATCTGTGGCTGTACTGTAGCGAGTTTCCATCATTTGCTTCTAATTAGGCCTGGCTCCTGGGATCAGCCCTGTTCCTCCTGAACATATCAACGTCTATAAACAACCAATCTTCTCATTACCAAACTGACGGCTTTCAGGCACTGGCCTGCTCACCGCTGTCAAGAGTTCAGTGCATTTATTGAATTATACCTTTGACTAATAATCATCTTTTGAGTATTTATTTACATCACACAGCAAAAATCCCCAGAGTCTGTGCTCTGCCAGGAGACAACTGAACACCATGTGTCATTGTCACAGAACTCAGTATAATTTAATTACCATTTTGGCGCAATGTGTGAAGAAACTTTTACATTAGTATCTCTGTTTACTGCAAGATATCCTCAGCTTCTTTCCGATAACGATGGTCATCATCTCTCAGTACCGTTTCTCCTCTCAACAGTGCCTGTCTGTTAACTGATCAAATTATAAGCAGACTGCTTATAATTAAAATTTGATTATGGTTAAAATTTTTATTATTAAAATATAACTCAATCATTCATCAAATCTAACAAAAAAAATTATGATTTCCTCAACAGGAAACTCGAACAATATTTTTTTCATTTGTCACACTGTTGTTGTCTGTCGATTACAGGCTCTCTAATTGTTTGCCGATTTGTCTGGAACAGCCAGATCAGTGCATGTCCCCATTCCATCAATCTACTCTGCTGCTACGAGAACTTGGAAACATTCTCGGGGCGCAACGCAAGAAGGCCTGGCGATTTAGGAACCCACCGAATGCGCCGAGAAATGCTATCTCGTTTCCAGCATGAGCAGAGAGAGTCGTAAATGCAACATTCCTTCCCTCCTCCCCATTAACGTAAAAAAAATTAAAAACATTGCGATGCCGGGCCGCGAGAGGTGCGAGGTGCGAAGCACAGGTAAGGAGGTTCACTACTCACTGCACACGTTTCACAGAGGAGGTGAAGAGGAGACTCACCCTGACCGGAGACCGCCTGCTGCAGCACCAAGCCAGCGAGGCGCGTGAGGAAGCACAGACTTCTCTCCTCCCCGCTCCCAGCGCTGGAACCACTCTCTACTGCCAGCACTTTATTAAACAGGGGAATACGTGAAGGGAGACAGTTACCTCAGCTTGACAGGCACTACAGATCTTATTTATTTATTTGTTTGGGTTTTTTTAACTTTTATTTGATTTTATGTTTTCATCTCAGAAGAAAACTCGTTAAGGCTCGATAGTCTTTCGTTTTTCCTTGTTAATGATTTCCATCCATTCTCTGTGAACATGTCCAAGATTGTGTCATTTGTGCCCCTAAACAAAGTTTACATTAGTTTTGAGAAAGCTTGCTTGTAAGGCTAAAAGTGTAATACTGATTGATGTATAAATGTTATAATCTCCTAATTAGGATACAGGCTATATATGAAAGGTCTAAATGAACTAATCCGAGATAGGATTTCTAAACCCACCGATTACAGCTGTTTCAGTTTAGAATGATGGATGTCTAGTTCTCTGTGTGATGAAAGGTCATTCATAGAAATCAAATTGTAAAGTTGTGACAGACTGCTTGGCATAACTTCTCCTGAAAGAATCGAAGCCTATTTTGAACCACTTTCTGTATGGTATTCCCTGGGAGTTGTAACTGCTTCCATGTTTGAAGGGGTTCTGATTTCCAGGACACAAGAGCAACGCACATTAACGTGTAACATATACTCACCTATAATGTTCAAGCGGCAACGAAACAGCCTGATAACATATAAACTGCATTGGTTGTGTAGACGTAATTGTATATAGAAGTTAAACGCTGGAATCGTTGAGAAAATAGGAAATCATGCAGCTCACCACCCCTGCATATTTGAAATGCACATTCACTCTGAGTATTCGGGAATGCTATTATTCAACCATTTCTTTCGTAATCCATGTTGAAAAAAAATGAGACCCTGGCCTATTGTAAAACACGCTAATGATGACATCACTCGCTAAACTTAGAAATGCGCGCTCTGCACTATATTTGGACTCGGCACCGGTCATGATGTAAGTTTTAGCAGTTCTGACTGTGCTCCATGTCACCCGATGCCAAAGTGGTCTGCTCGGAAGTCGCGCGTCTCTGCGGTCACTACAGCAGCAAACTGAAAACACTCCCATTAACGTAGATCACAGGGGATGGAGAAGAAGCCTTACTGTTTTCTGATAGCTCTATCAAAATGTCTCAATCTTCCATATCTCATAAATCACCAGACTGGACAAGAAAATGATTCATGTCAGTATAAACAGAAATAAAGCTGTGATGTCTAGAGTCCTTTATTTTAACATCTTTATCCCATTTTCTGTTCATATATATGAGTCTTCGGTTCCAATAGGACATGTTCACAGATAAGCAGAACTGGGATATGTGAAAGCTTATCCTGGTTGATGATAACACATCCAGTGAACCCTTAAAGTGGAGCTAGATAAGTTAGATAAGTCAGAATCTCAAAACACAAATACAATATGTTGACTGGAACATTCCATTTTTATCAGCCATTAGTATGATGACTGAATGCTGGCATCACCCAGCTCAGTGCATTCTCTGGACCAGCTCAGCCGCGTGTTCTGGAGCAACATGTTTTCTGGAGCCCAGCACAGGCGACCAGAACCTGGGGGAGTGTCCTACCTAACCTCCCAGGCTGGTTGAGTGTGCCTGGGTTCCTGTGTACTACTTAATGTGCTGCTTAAGATATCACAAGTTCATCTCTCTCTGGGATGGGAGGCTTTCACGGTGCTGTTCTCTGGAATGGAAAAGCCCATCAACCACATGCCGATGGCGAGATTGCACTTGCCGTTTCTGATGCAAATGCAGACAAGAGCAAATAGTCCAGTTGCCCTGGTCTTCCCCTACCTAAACGATGGATATCAGAATCACCGCACAGAGGAACATCAATGGATGATGTGTTTGTGCTGTCTGGTTTAAAGTGTCCTCCAACATTATTCTATCATTGCAGCATTGTTCCTTCCCCCCTTGCAGGATTTATTGATGAGTCCCAAATACTCCAATGGACCTTATAGCACAAATAACATTAGTATGACACATTTCTTCTCTAAGATCCCTTTTCTTGGTACTGTTGTACAAGGTGGTGCAGGAACAATGACAATTTCATGTACCAATAAAAGTGTTCAATGAATTTATGATGATAAATTAGTCATGCAAGAAGAATGAGTTGTGAACTGGGCATGCAGGATGAATGCCTTCAGGTCTTGGACACTGTGCTTAAGAGAATAAAATAGTAACTTTGGTAAAAATATTGGGGATATAATGGATGTGAACAGATATGAGCTATTATAAGCCAACATGATGGATAAGTCTATTAACTGCTGAAGTGTAAAAAATCAAATGTGACAAATGTGAACTGCAATTTACTTTAAATATTCATCATTTATTAATTGGACTTAGACTCATGCAGTTACCTCACAACATGAATAACTGATGCTATCTTGCTTGCGCAGAACATTCAGCTAGTCCTGTCACCCATAAATCCAGTTACTTGCTGAGCCAATACAAAATAACAGTCAACTGTATGGATTTTCTTTTACTACCTCTGTATAAGGCTCAGTATAAACCACTGTCCTGTACAGAGAGAAATGTAATTATGGTCTCCATATCCCACATGTTATGACAATGTACCCCCATGTGTTTGTATAGTCAGGGGTTAAAGGAAAGCCGTCTACAGAGTTACAAAAGAGCCAAAGAGTTGAAAATAGATTCTGGATACTCTCTATACATCCAACCTCAGTCCTTAGTGTTAATAAATGTGACAAAATGCCAAACACAAATCTCAGAAGCACTGTTTCTTTACAAGAACAAATAACAATCCCATTATGAAGTGCAATATGTCTGAACACGCAGAGGCCTGGATTTGTGTGATTTTCTGTGTAGGGACGCATGTGTTTTAAAAATCTCTTGTCAAACAGTGCTGAAAAAAAAGGAGCAATGTGTTTCTTTCAGCCTTCCTTGGGATGTCTAAACATCACGCGGTTGTGACTTTAATATGGCAACAGAATATGAAGTGTATTCCTGACATGCCAACACAAACACAGAGCTGTTCTTCTAAATCTAGAGGGACATCTTTACACAGCGCAGGCTGTGACGCTTACTAAAGAATATTTGTGATTTGTCTTCAAACTGTTCTGAGGTCTTAACTACTGTGCTCTCATAGTCAATGTAGACAACACAGAGAAATAATAAATAGCATTCCAAAAACCACTCAGCTTGATGACCGGGATCTTGCCAAGGCTTGATTTTTTAAAACTAATTTTTTTTGTGAGCCTGGAGGACAAAAGATGTTTACATTCTTCAGTTTGTCTTTTAACTCACCATTTGGAGGAATGCACCGTAATAAATTTGGTGAGAGTTGTCTCTGATGTTATCAAGCAGTAATCCTGGGAGAACAGAACACTGTATTGTGTTTTGTTTTGTTTTTTGCTTTGCATATGAATTTGAAGTATCTCTCAAAGGTGATTAAATGATAATGGAGAAAAAGGGGAGGATAAACCTTGAAGGGAAAAAGTAGCTAAATAAGCCATTTAACTGAAATAACTTCTAAGACATTTAACTGTTTTTTCTAGCAAGACTACCAAGCTTTGAAGGACATTCCAGACTTATTTCAGGTCATTGGCTGAGTCATTCTGTTGACAGTGACACAAATTATGGTGACTCAACAAAATTTAACACACTTATTTCTGATTTCAACTTGATTTCATGCCCATCATTAACATTTTAACTTAGCAACCAGACGAGAAAGTTTAGCAAAGATGGGCCGACATATGACCAGACCACTGATCCAAGATAAGTTCATTTATAACTGTCTTCTTATTGTCCATGAACATGAGAAAGGAGAATTACTCAGCCTGTTATTTGAGACCCTTTCATTTGTGTAATCTTTAAAGGAGTGCTTAAATTTAGTTTTATGGGTTTTCTGACTTCACCGACAGTTAACAGGGACTCTGCACTCTCACCCACAATTCATTTTCTATTCAAAATATATAACCTGGACGGCCAATTCGTTCCATTAACTTGGGTGTGAAAATGTCAGAGGGGGAAACTATAGTCAACGGAGACTCTGCTCAAAGGGAAGTCCTGGTTGATACTGTCAACGTCTCTTGCCTGTATTCCTTCACAGCAACACCGCCAGTGAGTGTATGTGTGCAGTGCGTGCCCTCAACAGGAGAGAGGGTGAAGGAAATGATCAATCACCCAGCATAAACTGTAAACAGGCGAATGACACGTGGCAATATAAAATGGAAAATTCAAATAAACAAGAGAGAGCATGTTTGGAGGCACAAGCGCCCACAATAGCCCCTCGACAGGGCATCTGAGTAATCATTAAGAGCCATAACTCTGAGCCAGAGGGCTTTAAATAAACAGTATACTTCTGCAGGCATATACACTCGCCCTAAATTTACTTTACGCAAGTTACTGAGAAACTGGAGGGGAAAGGACATGGACCAGCTTGGAACAGTTGGTATCTCACCATCGCGCGGTGCCCCAGGGCCACCGTGGAACACTGTCACACTACGCTTGGGGGCAGGAACGCATATTCTGACAGACCAAAGCAAAAAGTCAATGAAATGTAAACCTTTATATATATATATAAATTTTATATATATATACATTTCATAAAGCAATAAAGCAATTTTTTAAACATTTTAGCCTTTAGTTTTGATATACATTTGAAATATTTTGTTAGTAAGAAAGGAAAACCATTAATTATTAATATTGTTATCAAGACTCAAGACTAAACATTATTCATTTCAAGAGCCAAAATCCCCAATTTTGGCACATGGTAGGGTATAAGAATGTTTGCTTCTTATAATTAACGATAGCAGGGACATCCTCCATAAGGAAGGAATTCCGCTCCTATAGTCTGTGAGGCTCCTTTTTTTCCCTCCAAACACTATGGAAAAAAAAAAATCTTTTTCCTTAAAAGATGCCCTAAATCAATGTTGTTCCAATGTAACAATGTGCCTCAGTGTGCTTTTGCACCCAGTAAGATGTTACTTTGGAAAGTAAATAAACAATCAAATATTTCAATTGTTCCCTTTAGTACACAATGTATCATTTAGCAATCAACAAAATGATCAATGCAAAAATGATATCAGAACTATGTTAGTTTTTCGTAATTTTCCATCGAAACGTCTATTACATTTCTGTGACTGTTGATATTGCTAGCCATCTTTCTGCACAAAGTCCATACCTTACACAAAACTACACATGCACACCACTGTTTCACCTCTAGCCGGTCCTTATTTTACCTCTGGAGACACATCGAGGAACGTCTTGCACTCACTCCAAGCATAGATCTTTGTTATAGATCCAGAATTGATTTATAAAACCTCAAACTGGGATGGGTCCAGGAACATTCTTCATGGTGACCTCATGAGCAAATTCCTTCCTTTAATTGAGCTCTAATTGGGCTTGATTACATGCCTGTTTGAGGGAACTCAGGGAGAAGAACCATCAGGTCGTTTATGGCAAGTCCACTCAATGGGTTAGGTAATGCGTACACCAGTTACTCTCATCTATTACAGGTAAGGTGTAACAGCAAGTTGAAACCCAGTGGGCCCCTTGTTGAGGTTGAGATGAGGGCAAACTGAGAGCTGCTATGAAAGACCCTCAAAACAAACCATTCCCAATCAAGACTCTTTGCTGCGTGATATTTACCAGGATAGATCACGCATTGTTTTTAGTGGCACTCATTTACGCATTTCCAACTTTCTTTCAAGGCTGACACACTCAGCCATTTTTCAAATGGAGCAACTGCATTTTCTCTGCGCCGCTTTGCACATTTTTATTCGGCTCGAAGAAAAGTTGATCTATAAAAGTTTTTTTTTCTCTTCTCATAAACAAAATCGTTTGAACTAAACGCCTGGATGGTGCAATAATGCTTACCACACTCTGCTGAACTAGTTGGGTAGAAGGGTTGTCTTTATAGACATTACAGACACTAATGGCACACTTCAGCCTTGCTGGCCTCAAGCACAGTCTATTGAAGGAAATGAATTGGATTAAAATGTTGGAGACGTGCGTCAGTTGAAAGTACAGGGGTTCCTTTAGCCAAGAAAAATAGTTTCTTGTACTGTAAGTGCCAACATCTTGTAAAACATTTCATAACTGCCAGCTGGAACACGCCGGGCATTCGTTCACACAGGACTGGCGCTCGTTTAGAATCAAATAAAGTTTCGTTGTTGCACTACAACCTGACATAAAGTGTGTGTGTGTCTGGGGGTTTGGGGGGGGGGGGTTGGAAATGGGTCTTTATTTGTGGCTGGATCAGAGTTACCTGATGTCTCTCGCTTGTCGTCTCCAGCTCAGTCTAGCACACGAGGGCCTTGCCGTTACATCATGTCTCGAGTCATACCGAGTTATCAACAAATGTTACAGTCATGACTGGCCCAGGTGGAGCGGTGACCTCACCTCTCTCAGTCATTCAGGACTGTTCATTTTCAGGTGTTAGAATTATTGTTCATTGGCGACAAAACACCTATTTTCCAACTGCCATTTATTGTAATTCTCCACATGGTGTAAAGTAGATGATAAAATCATCCCACTATAATCATCTTCTGAACGTTTGCTTTCAGCACACTGTTTTAAGGTGCACTGTGAGAGAAGGATGTCCAAGCCTATTCAAGAGATGTGAGAATTACAATTACTGAAAGGTTTTATGTGCATAAAATCTGAGGGGGCTTCCATTAGATTGGTGAATGTGTAAAGTAAATCTGTTATTTATGTCATATTGAACGTCCCTAGACAGCCATTACTAACCCAATATCCTGTTTCAGAGTGAGCCCCTGCTCCAGCTCGTTGGTGTTGGCCATTCACCAAAGCGTGAAAGTATGAAAATTGTCCAGTCATGGCCCGAAGCATTTGAAACCACCAGTGTTCCAAGGCCCTGCACATGTGTATGAAAGGAGCCTGTTAAGATAGCACGGCACAGAGCTTGTGACTATTTGTGACCATTTGCCGTGCTACATATTTCAACGTCCAGAGCAGCCGTGCCCGGGCACAGATAAACAGCGCTGGCTTCCTCCAGGCATTTTATCGGGTGTTCTCAAGCTGTTCGACCCGCTCTCCTCCACAACCCCCCACCCACCCGCCCGCCTGCCCTGCTGAGCCCCCGATCCCCATCCCCCCGCCCCTTTCACAGGCGGAGGCCAGGCCAGAAATAGCCCTGACATGTTGTGGTGTGGACGAGGAAAACAAAAGCAATGGTGGCAGGCTTCACTCAGCAGGCGCTGCCTTCCTACAGCTCCGGCAGGGAGCGCAACATGTCCGTCACGGAGGGAGAGGCTTCCAGCCCAGCGCGCAGACATCATAACTAACGGCTCAAGCGAGGCTGACCGATGCAGACGTTCCTGTTCGCGATGTACAGGAACCTGTTCAATTTGAACAGAGATAAATTCACATCACGATGCTTGAAATAGCTTAATTAATCTCACACAGAAATGTTCAGATACACACTTCAGAACCTAATATTTAATACATAAACAATATCTCAATATACACTACCTTGAAGAATTAGGGAAGATGGTTAACAGTTTTCAGTCTGTAACAAATAAATCATGCAAATTTCACACCATATATACTGCTTTTCCTAATGACCTGTTTAAAGTATCATATTCCTGCTTGGACAAACTCTGACATGAACTTACACTTGTGTTAATTCAGTATGGTGGCAGGCAGTGTATTATTTTATCCATGACTGGAGGAAGTTTTATTCATGACTGGAGCCCAAGTATGCTGGTTACACTTAAGGAAAGTTACTAGTGTGTAAAACAGCTTCTTTTCATTTAGAGGAAGTTGCATTCAAAATTAATTTTCATGCAAACAAATCATTCGATGTCATGTGAGACAGACCCTAAATTATAGTCTGGAAACGAAAGGGATGTGTAAAGGTGAGCTGTGTATACGTGAAATGTTCCCAGAGGACTAAGTGTGTTTCTAAAGAATATAAGTTAAGACCAGACAATGTTTTCCCGTGATCATTTTATCATGCAGATGCTACTTTAGCCCCCTCCATTGGTGATGAATGGTAAATGGCTGTTTCTGTTCAACTGTAATTTGTACAAAGATAACGCTGTGATTTCACTAAGCCCACTGGTCCAAATTCACACTCTTGCTGAGCTGACGGGGAGATCTGGGATCTTTATCTTCTGCGACTCTTTGCACATTGCTGTTCAACTATCTATCCACTACTGCTATCTGTGGTACCACAGGGAGATCTGCACCCACTTAGAAGCAACCATACACTGATGCCATCAAACCTGGTTTGGATTACAGAAAATAAATGCATGTTTGTTGATACCTCGCAACATCAGACATGGAAAATTTTGATTTCAAAATAAAACATGAAATAGATTAAGAGAAACAAATGGCAGCAAGCATACATATTTATTTAACAGAAAGTGATGTTGTTCAGCAGTTGGCTTGAATTGTTATTTGTTCATTTGTTTGAAATGGGCAGAGAGGGTTATTGGCATTGGTTGTAATGTTTGGTCTACATCTTCCTGAAAAAAAGAAAAAAGGGGTTTGGAAGTATCCCGAAATTATACTCAGCCGTCTCTAGAAACAGACGTTGTAAAACAAAATGACAACTTTAAAAATGCTCAATGAAAACAACATGGAAATGGGCAATGATGGTGAGAGACAAGAAATTTTATTAAAAAAAAACTGTATATCACTCATTACATTGTTACAGGTTGGGGATGTCTGGCTCCTTGCATTGAGATCTGTTTGCAGAATGGAAAATACAAAGATTCCTTTATTTTTTGTTTGCTGCAATTCAGAATTTGATTCACCGTTGCTTCTCTCCCCTTATAATCTCCATTGGAAGTACTGGACCCAGTTCCAACGGCACAACAGAGGAGCAGCTGTTTGGACCAAGCTTTATGGTTTGAGGGCTGTATCTGGTTGCTAAAATATGCAAATGGAAATATTCAAGACTGAGGAATGTCAATGACTGAGCTGTGTGGGTAGCTGGGTGGCCAGAGGCAGTAGCTGCTAATGAAATGGAGTAAAGTTGCTATAATAAAATGTATATAATATCTTGAGTGAAATAATTCGCATTGTTACACACAAAAAATAAAACAAATAGAAAAAGCTTTATTGCATCTCACTTTCGATGTTGGATGATGTTGCTTTATCTGACAATTTTCTCCCTTGCACAGCATTCAGATACAAAAACAACAGTCTCTCCCATGCTGGAGACGTGGGACGTGCTCCCAGGTAGCCACGCCACGAATTACTAACGGCGTACTGACTCTGGCACTGACTCCCGCAGGGGGCGCCGCACTTTGCCGGATGCCGTTGCTCTGCTGTGGTGACCTTCAAAGCCTTTTCCCTAGTTTCCCCCGTTGCCGGGTCACCAGCACCTTCGCCCCAGCTTCAACTTATTATGCGAATGGTAATTTTTTTAACTGTAACATGTCGGTTTATTTTCAATGACTTAAATGCATATGTTGTGGTGTTTTGCAAAGTGTTATAAATGCTGCCCAGTGAAACAAAATGTAGCCTAATTCAAAAGTGCACCGAAAAGAAAATACATGAGACTAGCAAATGCACACAGAAGAGGAGGTAAAAATGATCATGCAATTCTAAATAGGGATTAATTTTGTACACTGTGAATCATCTCAACGATGCTTTTGGGAGCGAGACCTTTAAACAGTGCACAACTCTAGTGCCATCCAATGGCATCATGCAGGTACTGCAGATTAGTGTTTATGTGAATGCCTTAGTGGGGAACAGCAAAGGGCATGTAGTAGACCCTAGTAGAATAGCTTGCCCGTATGTCTGTACAGGTGAAAAAGTGTCAGTTATTTTAACTTAGTCAAGCCTGAATGGTTAGCATGCAAATGCATATTTAGGCACATTTATGTAAATGAACATTCCACCGCAATTAAAATAGTCGATTATGCTGGTTTGCGATCTACATGTGTTGCGATACTGGTATACGAAATCGTGCTGAAACTAACAGAGGCGACTAGGGGTCAACAAAAAGTCAAACAAAGTAACCAAGCAATAGTCTGCTCATCCACCTGTGAGAAGAATGGCCTAATTCGGTGCCAAACGGACTCCACTGTCCCCTGAGCAACAGGTTCATTAATGCAAACACTAGGTTACTATGGAGGCCGAGGGGACAATTAGTTTGCAGAAACTCCACGCTCGTGAGTGATCACTGACGTGAAAAAGACACAGCAATGGAAGAAGAGGACTCGCCAGTGGTTGATAAAAGATTTGAATTCATTGAGCAATATGTACTATCAACAATGAAGCTAAAACCTGATCGCTGGCAAAAATGTGTATCCGTGGGGGACCAGAAATCAGTAATCCAGGACTTTTTGGATAAATCTGACTACACAACTCTTGTTGTGTCTTTAAATGCCGCTGGACAATTGATACCTACTTTCCGATTTGCAGGGTCTTCGAAAAACAAATCTGTTTATTTCATCAAACGGAATCAAACTGCTCTGTCTTCGGACACAATGAAAACAAACTTACTTTACGGAGACATGTCCTACTCGCCTTTGGAACAGTTCTCAGCTTTCGTAGAAGAGGTAATGTGGTTTTATGTGCGCGCGCAGCCCTGCTGGCTCGCACGCTGTACTCTTTACGAAAAGTAGGCAGTAAACAAGTTGTCTTTCGCCTGCTGTGAGTGTTTCAGAAAGTTATAGGGGTGATTTCAGACTGCCAGTTCTCCTATTAGACGTGTCCTTTTATTGATGCAAAATAAACTTTTAGTGTCCATCCATTTGTCAGCAGTAGTCGTTTTAATTCTGTAGTATTTATGTGTTAAACGACTGCCAGTGTCATTTTGTTTCATTATAGCATAATGAACTAGTGAAGTATGTACCAAAAAGCTGGTGACGCATTTAGTAAGGCGTTTATAATACGTTTGTATGAAGACAGACACATGAATTACTCCTAGCAAGGTTAGACGGGGTTACTGTTTAAGGTAGAACTCACAATTTTAAGACATAGAAATCACAATTTAAAGACTTTTCGTAAGATTTTGAGTATTGAAACATTTAGTTACATTTCTAAAAATATATGAACACATTGTAAGCCTGCTTTTATTTAGTCCAGTTGATTCGTTTTTGGAAACGTTTTGGTTTCATTAATCACTTCCAAAATATTAATGTGTAGAACACTATAATTTATTAGTTACTTGAATGTATATTTATTGTCTTTCATTATAGGCCATATTTTGCCTTAGTTTGATTAACACTAGCTGTGCTTACCTGTAAGTGATCACCCTAAAGTGTTTAATGAAAACTCTCAACTTTGTATGTGTACAAAACCTGCTTTCTGTTCCCTGAAGCGCTAATGTTCTGTGGATTAGCTGTTACTGTGACTAGCATCACAAATTCTGCCACTGTCTACTAAAACTGTACCTGGCACCATCTCCACCTCCTGTTGAGCACCAATAAAGCGAGCAATAGCCAGTACTGATATTCCAGTGGCTTGTTCTTGGCCTCCCGACTGCAACGCCTGCTCCGAGTTAGACGTTCTTTATTTCTCCTGACTCCTTTAGGTTGTAGCTCCAGTGCTGCTCAACAACAGGAACCACTGTGAGTGGCCACATGTTGTATCCCAGGACCTAATGAGACACGTTCATACCCTGAAGACCAGTGTTTTTGTGGTCACTGGGCAAGTCAAAGGCAAAACTCTGCTTCCTCTCCCTCCAGGATCAGAAAGAGTAGAACAAGCTGCTTTTGAGAGAGAAAAGAGGTAAGACAGAACCTGGTCTGTTTGTTTTTTTGTTCATCCTTGCCATTACGTCCCTTGCTATTAAATATGGCATTGCGTTGAATATTTTTATATGGTTTGTTATTAATTACAACAGATTTGTCAGAATTGAGTATAGTCACATTCAAACACCATAATGTCATTCTAAACCATTAAACTACTTGTTTTGCTCTTGGAAGAGACCTCAGGGCATTTCTGATAGTTGTTTTATGGTCACTGACACTTCTTTACTAGTTTACACAAAGCTCAGTATATTAAAGCAGAAAGACGCTCCATCAGTTGCAGAGTTTGGTTCATGAAGAGCTCCCCTCGAGAGCTCGCCCTGCGCAGCCATCCTGAAGGCAGATTTTCTTTTGTTCTGTTCTGTGGTTTTATCCTGGCATCACATCCACAGAAAACTTGGAACTGAGACCACAGTATGAAGAGCTGCAGCAGGACTGAAATCCGTGACTGTTGCGTTAAAAAACAACAGCTTTCTGCTTCGAAGGGCCTCTCCCGGGCTAGATAGTTCAGCTGTGTCTTCCTGACCAAGTCCGGTGAAAAATTCAAAAAGTCGCAATATTTAGATGAGGTTACCTTAGGGGTGTGTTATTGATATTTTTCAGTCTATGGATTCTTAGTCATAACTCAAGCAAAAACAGCAGGTTTTTATAAATCCTACAGGGGAGACCTGCTGGATAAGAGTATCATTCATGCCATTGAATCGATGGTGATTGAGTGGAGTCATCAGATACATGAGGTTCTCAAGAGAGATTCGTCTGAGCCTCTACTGGAAGAGCAAAATCCCATACCACACGTGGAGCTGAACTTTTGGAAAAACAGGTCAGTGAAGTGTATTGCTAGGAACCAGTATCTTTTGGATCCTCTACAATTACACAATGCAACATGCAATACTGAAAATAAATCGATGGAAGGGGACTAGCATTTACAATTTATACTAAAATGATAACATTTCCTAATCAAAGATGGGATCCTACTCCAGATTAAAAATATGTGTTTAAGATTTAAAATAAGTAATTGCATGGAAGAAGCTATAAGCGAAAAAATATGTTATTGTATATGTGTCCACACTCGCATGATGTTTTAAAAGCAAAACACATATAACGCTACATAAAAAGTAACCATTTTTATTCATTGCTCATTTTTGATTATTTACTAGATATACAGACCTTGAGTGTATACATGACCAATTTAAGTCAGCTAAAGTGACCCAGATGGCAGAGCTTCTGGATGTAACGGAGAGCAGTTACTATGCTGCTTTCAGAAACATGCTTCAGGATGTCATGGGAGGTAAAGAGCAAAGTATACCCAAATCCTTCACTTCCAAATAGCCAAAATGCGTTTACTCTCAATTGATATGTCAATACTATCGACATTTCCACCGTACGTTCTTCCTGCAAAGCTCTTGAGGAGGCCAGGGACATCAATACCTTCTTGAAGCCTTTGCAGCGACTTACAGAAGATCTGGAGAATATAGAGTTCAGTGAGGTGAAAGGAAAGCTTGCGCCCCTCATGCACACGGTGTGTCTTGTGTGGTCCAGTTCCAAGTACTACAACACGCCAGCACGAGTGATAGTGCTGCTATGTGAAATCTGCAACCTCCTCGTTCAGCAGGTACATTACAGCTGCATGGTCACTCTGACCGAGAGTGTGGGTTGTAAACGGACTTTTCAAGGGCTGTAGCAACTTCTGGTCTTTGTGATGACGGTCATGGGTGTATTTTTCGCTACAATGTTCTTTGAGTCTCGGAAGGCAACTTCTATATGAAAATGCTGCAACGTTGTGCCTGACGCTTGTAAAAAAAACCAAAAAAAACCAACAAACGATAAAGAATAGAAAAAGGTATGTGAAAAGTGCCTTTCTAGAACGTGTCTTTCTTGAATGTGTCGAGGGAAGGCTCGGAGCCATCTCAACCCAGAAGACATCCTGAAAGGTGATGTAGTTGAGAGTCTCGCTCGTGTGCAGACTACGCTGGATGTGCTTACACACTTCAAGAGAATCTTTGAGGACAGAAGAAACAGGTTGAGTCAGTACCAGAGGAATGGGGTGGATGTTAAACCGTGGGACTTCTCCCCTTGCATGGTGTTTGCTGGGCTGGACCGCTTTGTGGAAAGACTAAAAACAATTGAAGTAAGTGGAGAGATACAGTATTCAATGCCAGGGCAAGGTCAGGATGGGGTGGTTCCTTGTTTGTTTATTACTATAACTGTATTAGGACTAATGACACCCATGTTTAGACGTTGGTTAGAAACTGTTTGTTATTAATATGTACTATTTCTTTGATTACCTCAAGGCCTTGTTACTGACTGTGGTTGATATGATGAAGCTGGAGAAGGTGGAATTTGGAGGTATTCGTGGGAGATCTCTGAGCCAGCAGGTTCTTTGGTTGTATGAAGAGTTCCTGGAACAATATAAAATACTCACTGAGAAGTCTTACGACTGCCTCGATGTTTGCAACTTGGTAGGTGGATAACATATAGTAAACCGGTACAAAAACATCAGTGTGTGCCCAGGGAGTAACTCTGAGGGATTTTCCAGGAGTTTGAAGCAGACTTCAGAGAGTTTAAGTGTAAAGTGGAAGACACAGATCGGCGCCTCGGTGCAATTTTTTGCCAGGCTTTTGATGATGCTTCAAGCCTGGAGCATGCCTTCAAGGTGAGTGACAGTAATCCTTCAGCAGCATCCGAAAACTAACAAAACAGACATGCGTTTTAGAAATCCTTAACATAGACCTAAATCTGTCTCCAAAGTAACTTCAGTAACTTTATTAGCATTGTCAAACAGACATCAGACACAGATCACACACAGATATGACCCGTTCTGTCCTTTATTGAATTTTACGTAACTGTGTATGAAAATGTCAACACTTGCAGCCTGACGTTTATGGCTAGCTTGCACTCAAATGACAAAGCACTGCAGATTCTTAGCAGAGCATGTCATAAGCTATAGACAAGAATTCAGTCTTCCTTTGTTTCTGTCGTAACGACCAACATCTCTGGAGTACCGTTATTCTACAGCTGCTGGACATGTTCGGAAGTCTGCTAGAGCGTCCCTTGATAGACGCCGATGCTCAGAAAAGATACCCCGCACTGATCAAAATGTTTGACAAGGAACTCGACTGCTGCAAGGAACTCTACAAAAAACATGTACAGACTGAAAAAGAGCTGGGTGAGATGAACTTTACATTACCAACATCGGGAAACGTGAAGGGGTTTAGCGGCAACCCACCTGCCACTGTTGTTCAGTATAGAGTATCGACAAGCTCTTAACAAACCTCTTTCCTGTCATCATCCCAGGCCACACCCCTGTCAGTAAGAACATGCCTGTTGTAGCAGGTGGGCTGAAATGGGCCCAGCAGCTACAGGAACGCATACAGATTTCTCACAACAACTTCAGATATGTTACCTATCCGTGAGTGTTCATGGGAGGTTTTTTTTTTTTTTGGTGGCTCAGGGGAGTGGGTGTTGTTTTGTCTAATGCACACACTGCTGATATGTTTTTTTTTTCCTCTATTTGTAAATAGATGTATGGAATCTGTAGATGGAGAAAGGGTCATGCAGAAATACGATGAAATTATGCTGTTGCTTAAACAGTAAGTCACTAAAAAAAAAGGTTAAACGCTTATCGCAGTGCCGATGATGCAAGTTTGTGTTCTGTTTACCTCATTACTGTGTGTCTTACTGCCCCTTGCTGTGTGTGCTTTCTCAGCCCTGTCTGTAAGTGAGGTATTCATACAAAACAACATCTTTGTAACTGTTCTTCGTCTCTGTTCTTGTTTGCTACATAGGCGTCATCAAAAACAAAGAATATGCACTATATTGCACTGCAAGGTTAACAACTGTAAGCCGCAAAGTTTAGATGTAAGGCAAAATGTATATATACAAAGTATGAACTGAGGCATCAAAGTCTCTAACATGATTTATTAGCTCATTTGAAGACCCACTGTTTGTAGATTATTACATAGAGGTCTTATTTTCTCAAGCCTCCCCTTAGCAGTTCACGAGCTCCATGGTGCCGTTAACACAGACGCCGGTGTGTTGGGTTGTTAGAGCTGTAGCTATCCACGCTCACCAACTGTGCTTCTGTGTTTACGTTCGTTTCCAGTGTGTCTCCCCACTGGTTAAACCCGTACGATGAACTACCCGGTAGCACAGTCCCATATTCTCACTAGTCAAAAATTAAGCTCTCTCGTTAGATGATGGTAATCATCAGTGTTGCACAGGCAAACTAGTTAGGGCTATTATGGGCATCTCTAGTTATTGCTTCTTGACACAGAGGTCTATGATTTATGTGAACCAAAGTGCTATTTGATTTCTTGGGACACAGCGCTGCAACAGCAATAAGGCAATTAACCCCATATTTACTGTACGGGGTTCCAATGAAAACCACATTGCTCTGGCCTTCATAACAAGCTTATAAAGAGGCTTCTTGAACAGTAGAGTCTGGATATTCCCTGCCTAACTTGTGATAAATGTATCTTGGTGGGTCCTGCTTTTTTGTATTGCAACCACTTGAACCCTTCCTGGACTTTATTCTGAACTACTATTAAATACTGTACTTCTCTCGGAGGGTAATCTTATTCAAAAGTCTGGATGTTATGTGTGCCCTGCATAGGAATTTATAGTCTAGACCTATATTTGTAATCCACTGCAGTCTTCACTATGGTAATAGATCATGAGTATTCTTGACTATTATGGGATTGTTTCTTCTTTCTCAGAAAACAGAACACGCATATGATCCATTTATCAGCAATATGCTGTAATGACCATTAGACTTTTCTTTGATATCACATTTTTACTTTAATAATTCTCTCCATGCCCATTCCACTAGCTACTCCTCTAAGCTTTATGATAAATGGACTGATTCAGTGAGTGAGAAGTCCCAGTACAATCTCAATCAGCCCCTCATATCTAGAGACCCAGCAACCAGACTCATCAGTGTCAACTTCAACCCACAGGTATGACTAACAATATTCCTGCCAGTGTTGTATGTGCCTGTGTATTGTGTGAGTGTGTGTGTGATATATGTAATACTATGATCTGTGTGGGAAATGCTATTCAGTATTTATGAATGTTGCATGCCACTATGACTACAAATGGAGTTATCCATCAACTAAATTCAGAAACAGGATTACCACAGCAGGTACTTCCTCTTTTTAGCTAATATCCAGCTATACATAACCACAATGCACTTTATGTTCTTATATGAGCTGCTTGTTCAGTTCCCTTTTCCCACAGCTGAATTTTGTTGGGTTTTTTCCTATGTTTTCCCCTTTCTGGAACTCAATGTTCACATTTCAGCAAAGGAACTATTATTCTGTTTCCAGCGTTCAACTGTCCACTTCAGTTCTAGATTCTGCTACCCTCAGGCTGTCCCCAGTGTCCCCTAAAAAATGAGAGACACTTATTCCTTCACAAAACCAATTCCCTGATCTCTGGAACCATCCACTAGCCTTTCTAAGCTCATGTCTCTTCTGCTTTAAGGCATCTGACCACATTGAACCTCAGCTACCTCCCCCTCTGCACACAACTCACCATATCCCCTAATCCCCAGGGCGCTGGGCAAAGATGCCTGTCAAAAACCATGTTGGAATTCATCCCTCTTCCTGCTCTCTGTTTTTGTTAAATTGTATCACTTGTGATGTCACAGCCTTTGACCTATCCTGATTGCTCTCAGACAATACTATGGTCAACAACACTCATCATCACATGGAAACACAGCAATCCTCTGCCTGTAAAGTTTCAGTAAATCACGTTAGATTTTATTTTACAAAGATGTGGATTTTAGTTTTCTGCATGAAATGGTACTGAATGAAATGGTTCTGAAACTGTGCTGAGACAGTACTGAGACAGTGTTTTTGTTTTGGTCATGTGATGTAGCTAGTGTCTGTACTACGAGAAGTTAAATACTTGGAGGCCAGACAAGCAGAGGATATCCCAGCTCTAGCAGCTGAAATTTATACCAGCAAGGAGCTTCTATGGCAGTATGTGGCCAACCTGGAGCTCATGGCTCAGTGGTACAACAAGGTGATTGGGTCGGTGCTGGAGGTGGAGTTTCCACTGATCCAGAGTCAGTTGAGGAATATTGACATCCAGCTCAGAGAAGCTGAGGAAACAATCAACTGGACAAGCAAAGGTACGTTACATCAGTGGGAAAAAATCCAGTATAAATCTAAGAATACATTACTGTATGTTGTAGTTAATGCAAATTTTTTGATGACTTTTATAAGATAATTGCATAATTGTATAAGTACATTAAACAGTTTCTTAAAATACTTTTTAATAGCTTGTTATGATGTGGTAACTTTATAAATTTTCCAGATAAGTTGCTCATTTATGTCTTTGTGATGTTAACACCCCTCAACTGTGACTGTTGCTGAAAAAATGCCCGTCACTTTCAGGAATATGGGAATACATTCAGGGTGTGCATGACACAGTGCACGATCTTGAAAAGCGACTGCAGAAAACTAAAGACAATGTGGAAGAGATTCAGAGCATCATGAAGACATGGGCTAACCCAATCTTTGGGAGGAGGGAGGAAAAAAAAGATAGTCTCCTCAACCTGGAGGACAAGCTAGAGTGCCTGGAGAAAGCCTATGGCCAAATCCGTACCTCTGGAGCCAAGATCCATTTGTTACTGAAGGTCAGCAGGTGTAGAGAAACCTTTTGGGATGTTTCTGCAGTGATGAATGTCCTGGTTGTGAGCTTTATAAATTGTTAAAGATCATGTACGAATATTTGCCTTTTTTATATTTCAGGATAACTTGTCACTATTTAATGCTGAACCGTCTTCAGCTGAGTGGAGGTCATATGTGGAATACATTGACGAAATGGTCATAGATGGCTTCTTCAACAGCATTGAGAGCTCCCTCAAATTCTTTTTAGACAATACAGGTATGTTTTTTATTTCATGCTTAAGCCACAGTAATAAGTATTCCTTTTATACTCCACACGATAATAGAGTACTTGCATTTTTTTATGGCTTGAAGCAGACGAGAAGTCTGTTGTGGCTCCTCTCTTTGAAGTCCATTTAGACCTCCAGGTTCCAGATATGGTCTTTTTTCCATCTCTGGAATTTGGTGCTGCTAATGGCTTCTATGACCTAGTGGAAAGTCTCATCAATGATGTCTACAGGATCTCCTCTGTGGTACCACGATTGGCTGAGCACAGCCAATTCCCACATTACCAGGTATGATCGCACTAATAATTTCTTCATCTGCCCAGCCCCACCAATTGTGGCTGCTTTCTCACACGGGTTTCTCAGAATCCAGTAACGCTTCTGTCTAACATGACTGATTTGAGCAATCATCATTATATGACCTGCATCCACAGGCTGATATGGAGGACATGGTGGATCTCGCGGACATGCGTCAGCTCCTGATGGAGCGTGTGCAGAGGATCATGACCAAGTGTTGTGAGCATCGTGATATGCTCGAACGCTATGCCTACCTGTATGTGGATGACAGAAAGGAGTTCATGCGTCAGTTCCTTCTGTACGGACATGTCCTGACAAGCGAGGAGATCGAGACCCATGCTGAGGATGGCGTCCCAGAAAGCCCTCCAACTCTGGAGCGCTTTCGTGAACAGGTGGACTCTTATGAGAGTGTGTACGAGGAAGTGCAGAAGCTCGAGCCTATGCAAGTATTCGACGGATGGATGAGGGTGGACGCACGGGCTTTTAAAAGCACTCTGCTCAACATCATTAAAAAGTGGAGCCTTATGTTCAAACAGCACCTGCTCGACCATGTAACACACAGGTGCCTCATTGCATTTACAACAAAAATGATCAGATGTAATCATACAGTAGAAAGTGTTAAAGTGTTCATCGTATCCTGAGACATGATAAAAGACATGATGCGCCTTACTTCTGTTCAATGCTATTTTGTGTGTTTTTGTTTTTGCTTGGCAGTTTGTCAGATCTAGAAGAGTTTATTAAGGTCACTGAGACTGGCCTCAGTAGAAAGATGGAGGAGGGAGATTACACGAGCCTGGTGGAGGTCATGGGTCACTTAATGGCTGTCAAGGAGAGACAGAGCTCCACTGATGAAATGTTTGAACCACTACAGAACACCATTGACCTGCTGAAGACATACGAGCAAGAACTGCCAGATATAGCATACAAACAGCTAGAGGTAATTGTTTTCATAAAAGGACTAGAACATAAATACCACCTAACAGCTTTAACAGCTGGTGTATCTTTAAAACTAAGTATCTCGGTTAATTGATAAGCACATTAAACTGAAGAAACCTACACTTCCACACTGCAAATAACCAGACATTTTATTAAACACTTTAATTAAACACTGTAGCCACAATACAAGGCCTGTCACATGGGGAATCTAAAACTAGCAACAAGCAGATGAACTCTTGTTGTCAATGCACAGGAGCTTCCAGAGAAATGGACCAACATGAAGAAGCAAGCCATGGTGGTAAAGCAGCAGGTGGCGCCCCTGCAGGCCAGTGAGGTGGCTAACCTGCGCAGGAAATGTGCATCATTCGATGTGGATCAGTACACCTTCAGGGAGCAGTTCCGCACCAGGGGGCCTTTCAGGTAAAGCACATGTGGCCCTGGTTCCCATCTTGTAGGTATTGCAGTGGCATTGGCAGAGCTGTTGGATATCTAGATGAGTTATTGAAGTTTTCAGCTTTGTTGCCATCTCTATTTTGTTGCTGTGGTTTTTCCATTAAAGAGTAAGTAATAATAAAATGCTCAAAAATGTCAAGTGATGTGATGTTCTGGCCACACTGTGTGATGGTCTTCTTTGTCTTAGGTTTCTGTACCTCTGTGGTCTGTTTCTGTCTCAGGTTTGACACTGTAAATCCCTATCAGATGCTGGACATAGCCCACAAACAGATTCAGGACAAAGAGTCCATCATGGCTGGACTTACTGAGTCAGCCAGCCTGTTTGAAGTCAACATTCCTGACTACAGACAACTCAAACAGTGTCGCAAAGAGATTTTCATTCTCAAAGAGTTGTGGGACCTCATTTTGGTTGTGCAGTTTAGCCTGGATGCTTGGCGAACCACCCTGTGGTGTGACATCAACGTTGACGACATGGAGTTGGAGTGTAAACGCTTTTCCAAAGAGCTTCGGATGCTGGACAAAGAGGCCCGGGCATGGGACGCTTTCAGCGGCCTGGACGGCACCGTGAAGAACACCCTGACTTCCCTCCGTGCCGTGGCTGAGCTCCAGAACCCAGCCATCCGGCCTAGGCATTGGCAGCAGCTGATGCAAGCGACGGGGGTCCGCTTCACCATGGACCAGGACACCACGCTGGCTGACCTGATGAGCCTCAACCTGCACTGCTTTGAGGATGAGGTGAGGGCCATTGTTGACCGAGCTGTGAAGGAGATGGGCATGGAGAAGGTCCTGACTGAGCTGGACTCCACCTGGACAGGCATGGCATTTGCCTACGAATCACATCTGCGCACCGGTATCCCCCTGCTCAAGTCAGATGAGGACCTGATTGAAACGCTGGAGGACAACCAGGTCCAGCTGCAGAACCTAATGACATCCAAGCATATCGCCTTCTTCCTGGAGGAGGTGTCGTCGTGGCAGCGGCGCCTCTCAGTGGCCGACTCTGTGATCTCGATCTGGTTTGAGGTGCAGAGGACCTGGTCGCATCTGGAGAGCATTTTCATTGGTTCGGAGGACATCCGTTCACAATTACCTGAGGTTTATTACATATTCATTTTCACACCATAAGACTCCATCTTCTAGTTTTATTACTTTTTATTTTATTATAATTTTATTACCCAACTTCAGCGTTAAATAGTCATAGTATATTTGACTATGGATTTTGCATGTATTGTGGATATATAATCTCTGGCCAAAAAAGAACATCAGTCAAAATAGAAATCAACAGACAAACCAGATGTTGACAATGAGAAACTAGCATTACCTAAAATGAGACCTTTGCTGAGTTTGGAATCAAGCTGTCCTTCCCTCTGACATTACATTCGTAGATTTAGATCAGATTAGAGATGAAAAGGTTTGTCTTTTGAAAATTGAGCTTTTGCTTGAATATGTCTAGATAATTATTATAGATTTAATAGCCAGAAATACAGATGTTTGTTAGTAATGTCAGTTATTTTTTTACTGCTGGGGACATAAAATTCACTTGAGCTGTTCCCTCTTGAAAACCCCTGCAGGATTCCAAACGATTTGAAGGCATTGATACAGATTTCAAAGAACTGGCTTATGATGCTCATAAAACACCCAATGTTGTGGAGGCCACCAATAAACCTGGGCTCTACAGCAGGCTGGAGGATCTTCAGAGCAGGTTCATGACTTGTTTTTAGCTTTTCTCATTTTTTCTGGTTGCTGCTTTTTCCTACCGCAGTGGGATACTGGGTGGGTGTGGGTGTGGGGGGGATGTAGTCAATGGTGCCATTCCTAGATTCATAGATTTGTACTGCTTGAAATCCTCACTGTCTCACTGTAGTGAGGTATGTGGAAAAAATTAATGTGCTGTGGTGATATCATTCTTTTTTTTTAATATCTCCCAAAACCTTCAGGCCATATTTCAGTAGCTGTTTCACACGTGCCTATATAAGCAACACACACGCACACACATTCACACACACCCCTTCAGCATATATGTCTGATGCAAGCACTTCTTCCTGCAGGCTGGCTCTGTGTGAGAAAGCCCTGTCTGAGTATTTGGATACCAAGCGGCTGGCCTTTCCCAGATTCTACTTCATCTCCTCTGCTGACCTGCTGGACATCCTGTCCAACGGCACTGACCCTCAACAGGTATCACACGCTCAGCAAAGGTTTTTCCTACTGCCTTTGTGATTTAAACACGTTTCGTATTTATTGTCCAACGACGCCTCCTGAGCAAAAAGAGTCTACTTAAAATGTTAAGAAATCTGACTTGTAAGGAGATGCTTTTGGCGCAGTACCTCGCATTACACTCCAGGTGGCAGTGTTGATCACTGCTTGCAAGGTTGAGTCGAAGAGCAGTTTCCTATGATGAATGTGATGGAGGCCATGTCTGAACAAACACAATGGTCTTTGATTTAATTGAAGCTCTGCTTCTGTGTCCTCAGGTTCAAAGGCATCTGTCCAAGTTGTTTGACAACACAGCGAAGATGAAGTTTGAAACTGACACTGACGGCAAACCAACCAAGATGGGAATGGGCATGTTTAGTAAGGAGGAAGAGTATGTGCCCTTCAGTAAGCCCTGTGACTGTACTGGCCAGGTATGTTCAGCTCCAGTCTGTTACACAATGCTCCTTCAAATTCACACCCCCTGAAAACTGCAGTCTATCTGTTTGACAGAAGGCAGATTTTCTCTAAAGAGACATTCCACAGGAATCATTGTTACTCCTGTTCTTTTGTGTCCATTAAAAGCCATAGCTGTGTCGAATTCCTTTATCAGCACGTTCCAAGGCACTTGTAAAGACTACTATACTTTAACACAAATACTGGAAATGCAGCTCTTAATTCACTGCTGACTAGGACTCTTTGTGGCACCAGGCTGCTTTTTGAGGTAGAAGCTCGGAAGTTCTTTCTGGAGCTAATGAACTGCCCAGGTGAACAGCTTTTGTTTGCAGGTTGAAATGTGGCTGAATAGAGTTCTGGACACGATGAGGGCTACTGTGCGCCATGAGATGACGGAGGCAGTTGTAGCGTACGAGGATAAGCCCAGGGAACAGTGGCTGTTTGACTACCCCGCACAGGTATGCAATCCCACCCTGCTATTCCTCTGCAGAGAATCAGACGCTACTTGAAAACACCCACAGCTGAGTTTGTCTGTGAATGTGAGAGTATTTATGAAGGACCGGGAGACGTACTGTGGTATTAAGATATCAGGAAAATGTTCATTGCAGTGCGTGAAATGTTTTATGGACAGTAGCTGCTGGATTTATCTTTTATGTGATGCAATGAATTCAGCTGCTGTAGTCTCTATTCAGTCGGTACCTAGATGCTAGGAGGCACTCTCTGAAGTGAATGTGTGTGTGTGTGTGTGTGTGTGTGTGTTTTATGCCAGGTTGCACTCACCTGTACTCAGATCTGGTGGACCACTGATGTGGGCATGGCTTTCTCTAGGCTAGAGGAAGGCTATGAGAATGCTATGAAGGAGTACTATAAGAAACAAGTGAGCCAGCTCAACACCCTCATCACCATGCTGATTGGCCAGCTAAGCCCTGGGGACAGACAGAAAGTCATGACGATCTGCACCATAGACGTCCATGCCAGGGACGTGGTGGCAAAGGTCATCGCTCAGAAGGTACCACTGTCATTATCAAAGCCGTCCTCCGGTCAGGTGTAATGGAGTGGCCATATCTGTAGCATAATTTTGCATTCAGTCTCTGCTGTGACAATGATATTCATTATCCGAGAAAATCAGAATTGTATTAACTTCCTCAGTAAGGGTGTTTGGAGTGTTTTTCCCGATGGAAAATGCATATAGTTTGCCTTCTTATTAGAAAGTTTCAGTGTGCTTTATCCCTTATGCTTTCTCATGTATTTCACTGTTATTCACTGTTATTAACTCAAATAAGAATCCTAATGAAAGTGGAGTGGAGTGAGGGGCTTGGTGCACATGTGGTTTCTCTGCACTACTCTGACGTTACGGCACCTCGCGCTCATCCCCCATAACACACCCCCATCCACTCACCCCACGTCGCACGCCTCAGTTCAGCTCTGCCGCAGCTCAGCTCATCTCCGCGCCTTTCCCTCGCCCTCAGGTTGAGAACTCGCAGGCTTTCCTGTGGCTGTCTCAGCTCCGCCACCGCTGGGACGAGGGAGAGAGGCACTGCTTCTCCAACATCTGCGATGCCCAGTTCCTCTACTCCTACGAGTACCTGGGCAACACGCCGCGCCTCGTCATCACGCCGCTCACAGACAGGTGAGCGGGTCTGCCGGAGTCTTTGCCAGCCCGATCTGCCACTCACCGCCTCACCCCCCCCCATCCCCCTCCCTCAGCTCCTCAGCAAGCTGTTTATACGAAAATGCCCCAAACTGTGTCTGCATTCCTTTGAAACAGCAACATAGTGGTGGCAGGCGTCTTTGATGGAAGAATCAATGGGCCTGCGTCTTGCCGAGCATATGGCAGGGTGATTGGAGCAACGGCACTGCTCTGTTGACCATGTCAGAATGCTGGCTTTCATCCACAATGAGATGAATGTGCTGGGGATTGTTACCAGTACAGATGGTCCATTACGAACTGGGCCTTAAAAGTTGTATAATGTGCATTAAAAAAAAACAAAAAACAAAAAAAACAGGGAAATAATTTTTCCCCATAGACATAAATGTCAAAAATAGAGACTCGGTAACTAACAGCAATGTTTTAAGGGTGCAAACGGTTTTGGTTTCACAAAGACGTGTTCACAGCAGGATTTTCAGAAAACTGCTACATAATAACATCCTTGGGATGCCTGTATTTCGTCTCCAAATGAGAGTTTGGAAGCAAGCCAGGCAAACCTGGTTTAACATCCCAAACTGTTCCATTCAGAAACAGACTGAATGGAACAGTGCAGGCATGTTTGTTTCAGGTTTACAGCATCTTGGCACTGAATGAATCGCACATGGCCTTGCAACCTCAGTGCTGCATGTGGCACTAATCAGAGCAGGTGCAACCTCAGTGCTGGACTCAGATCTGGACAGTAGGTTTCTTCTTTAATTGTATTACCTTCCGTGTAATATTGCATGCGTGTGTGTGTCCACCCAAACACAGATGCTACATCACGCTGACGCAGTCGCTGCACCTCACCATGAGCGGAGCCCCGGCTGGTCCAGCTGGCACTGGGAAAACCGAGACCACCAAGGACCTGGGCAGAGCCCTCGGCATCATGGTCTATGTATTTAACTGCTCCGAGCAGATGGACTACAAGGTGAACGCAATGGGTGACGCGCATTTCTTGGGTCGATATTCGGAAGGATTCGACGCCCTTCTTTTGAGGGATTGGCTTTAGAGCGGCCCTCACCTCGGGTCCAATAAAGTGCTTGATTTGTTGTTTAATTAAGAGCATAATGGGGGTCGCCGACTTCACAGCGAGTTTGGAGAGTCCTTTCTTTCAAACATTGCTTCTACAGTAGCCCATCACTCTCTCTCTCTCTCTCTCTCTCTCTCTCTCTCTCTCCCTCCCTGTGTCTGTCGTTCTCCTCCTCTTCTTATTCCTCTTTTCATCGTCCGAGTCTGTCCATCATCTCTTAAGATGTGTATTAAACCCAGCAAAGCTGTCCTCTCCCAACTCGAGGGCCAGAAGATTAGTAAGGCTCCAATGGCTAGGCTTATTTACCTCCTAAGCCATGTAACTATCTCCTCAGTATTCCATCCTCGTCTCTGCCTGCCGCTGTATTTGTCTGCTAGTAGGGGTACAGAAAAAAAACACACACCATATAATATGGTGGTCAATAGAGACGCAGCACTAATCTCCTCATCCAGCTTGTACCTGCCTACCAGGTCCACTGCATCATTACACGCTCTGGCTGTATACTGCAGCTCAAAACTGAGAAAAATGTAAGGAAAGGCTAATGACGGCAAAGGGAGAGGGAGAAGAATAAACCACAGTAGATTTGGGATCACAATCACCCACAATCAATCCCCAGTAAGTTCTCACAGAAAGAGCGTTGCTCCATCTCATATCGGACATTATTTGCTCTGGTACACCTAAAGAGGCTCTGCTGGTTGCTTAAGGGCAGAGCGGGGATACTGTGTTTGGAATACATATCGAATATACGTTGTATGTGGGGTTATTAGCAAACGCTAATCCTCTGAGAAAACCACAGAGGTTTAATGGCCACTGCAGGAGTGAAAATTATGCAGGATTCTCGTGACTCAAGTCTAGTGAGTCAGAGCATAAAAAGGAAATGACGGCCTGTATAATTCAGTTGTCATGCCGCAGCTTGTCATTGCCGCTTGTCTGTTCTGAAGTGATTTGGTTGGGATTCTAACAGGAACATAACTGTTCCTGCATTTTCACGCTGCATTTTTTCTTGTTGTTTCTCTCCTCCTGTGTCACGCAGTCCTGCGGTAACATCTACAAAGGCCTTGCCCAAACTGGAGCCTGGGGCTGTTTCGATGAATTTAACAGGATCTCGGTGGAGGTGCTATCAGTAGTCGCCGTGCAGGTGAGTGAGCTGCCAGAGTGTTCATGTCCCATTAGCGCCATGCTAATTGCCCTCCCGTGCCCATGGTATCTCGTGCCCATGGTACGTTTGTAGGGTTTGCGTTTCGCGCTTGGTTAATACCAGACAGTACTAGCACGAGCCCACAGCGAAACCAAGCCCACAGCGAAACCAAGCCCACAGCGAAATATTGGAGTGCTAAATTCCAATTTGTTCCTTTACTTGACAACTACAGAGTCCAATTATGCTTTACATTTGCTTTTAGAGTGTTGATATGTTCATTTGTTGTTTACTGTCAGGATTTTATGTGCCGTTTTCAAGAAGAATAAGGGTCTCTTAATTGCACAGTTCTGTGAGTCCTGTGGGGACTGCAGACATAATTCACCCTGATGATGGTTAAGTTGACAATGATGAGTGTCATAATCAACAAGCTTGGTGAACGTCAGAGCATTTATCCAAGAAGCGCATTGTACCGCGATACAGCAGAGCAGGTTCAATGGCACGTCGCGGTGACTCAGAGGTTAGCCGTGTATGAAAGCGAAGGGGGGCCCTTTTACGCGAAGCCGCTCGAATCCTGGAAATGTCAGAGATGCGAATGGGTGTTTCTGCACCACGATGAATTATGAATCGGGGAAGCGGCCGTTGTGGAGTTCTCGCGAGCAAGAACATCAGAGCGCTTGTGCCAGGACGTTTGCGAAGCCTCCGCTTCCAGTGTGCTCATGACACAGTGACGGGTGCGTGGTGCAGTCGCGTTTGATAATCAATTCTATTTAGGACCAGCGGCAGACATGACGGGGGGAGACACTTCACTGAAGTTTTTTTTTGTTTTGTTAGTTGTTTTTTTTTGGAGATCAAATCAATTTTCCATTGCTTAGGCAAAAGAAAACAGAAGGCCCTGCAGACATATCAATATTGAGACAAATTAGCCTGGCTCCACCTTCCACCTAACCACAGCATTCCACAGAAGGCACTGTGTCACTGCTAAATATGCTACTATGTTTTGTTTCCTTCTTAAATGCTGTTAGCCTAGAGGTAGGTTGCAACTATAGCGATTTAGCTAATGCTTCTTCACTTTGCTCAGATGTGACATAAATTGCCTAAGTAATTTTGTTGTACCCTCTGAGCTTTGATTTCCATGCACTTCAATGAGCCACTGCTGCTTCTTCAGGTGAGCTCAGCTTGGTCTCAGCTGAGCGAGATAATATGCAGAATTCATAAAGACAGTGCTGAACTCTGGGATTTGGAGTTCACGGAAGGACATAGCCAAAGGCATAGCCCTCAGCCTTATATCTTATTCAATCAGCTCCATACAGCATAAGACACATTTCTAATGTTATTATGTCACTGTTTGTCTGCCACTTGAAGGATGTATTCTCAGTGCTGTGACAGTCGGTTTACCTTGAATAATACACATTCAGGAAATATTGCAGTTTTCCACCGCACAGGTGGAATGTGTTATGTGATGTTATTTTCTGATGAATGTCGCATTTGATGGCTTATTCATTAAATATTCAGCTTAGCATTTAAGTATTACTACAGTTAAACCTTGAGTGTCATATATCTGTACTAATATCAGGTGAAAAGTATCCAAGATGCTATTCGAGACAAGAAAAAACGGTTTAACTTCATGGGAGAGGAGGTGAAATTGGTCCCTTCTGTGGGAATCTTCATCACCATGAACCCAGGCTACGCTGGCAGGACTGAACTGCCTGAAAACCTCAAAGCTCTTTTTCGGTAAGTGTAGAGTCCATGTTGAGACTGTTGAGACGCAAATTGTTCGCACAATTTTATTTATTCTCCCTCTTTAATGCTGTGACTTGTTTGCATCTGGGTTTACCCAGCCGTGTAGACTGTGTTCTCAAACAGCTTTTCATTACCAAGGTGTGTCTCTCTGTGAGTAACCGCATGGCTGTTCCTCAGGCCCTGTGCCATGGTAGTGCCAGACTTTGAGCTCATCTGTGAAATCATGCTGGTGGCTGAGGGCTTTATCGAAGCCAGACTGCTGGCCAGGAAATTCATCACCCTCTACCAGCTCTGCAAGGAGCTTCTGTCCAAACAGGTAAAGCACATTTAAACCGTGTGGAGTGTTTAAGAATCAGCACTACGACCATATGCAGCTGGCTCACACACGTTAAAGAAAGCCTGGGTGAGCATTACAGCAATCTTTGCCCTGTCAGACGCTGTTCCATAACGTTTTACTGGAAAGAGACACTGACTACAAAGGAATCGACATTTTTTAAAAAAATTTTTTTTCATTTTCTACAAAGGCCACAGTTTGACAGCTGCAGCAAGAATATTTGACTGTTTTGATAGGTGTAGCCTATTGCGTTTGGCTGTAATTTAATGAAGCTTCCAAATATGTTCCAGGGGAAAAAAAAAATTAGTACCATGCAATAAAACGCCTTAAAGCTGTGTTATTTAAGATTCTAAGCATTACTCTGTATTGTCCTTGTGCTTTAAGCAGCACTTTTATGAGAGGCTGTCATTTAATTAACCCGTATCAAACTACCATTTCTATATGGAAGATATTTTGCAAGGTGACTGACACTTTATTAGTCATGTTTTACTGTTCACAACAGAAGAATGTCCTTATTCCAGTGTAACTCTTGTGTCTCAGGACCACTATGACTGGGGTTTACGGGCCATAAAATCTGTGCTGGTGGTGGCTGGTTCTCTGAAGAGAGGGGATCCGGACCGGCCTGAGGATCAGGTGCTGATGCGGGCTCTACGCGACTTCAACGTGCCTAAAATCGTGACGGACGACATGCCCGTCTTCATGGGTCTGATCGGGGACCTGTTCCCTGCGCTGGACGTCCCACGCAAGAGGGACCTGGACTTCGAGCAGTCTGTCAGGAGGTCAGTGCTGGACCTCAAGCTGCAAGCTGAAGACAATTTTGTGCTGAAGGTAAGTTTTGCACCATAACCTTTGGTAAGGTGTGCCAGAACAGAGAGCTAAATACGATTGACCCAATGTGAAAGTGTGGACAACAGGCTGTGCGTTGGCCGATTTCCTGAGCTTCAGAATGTTTATGTATACTCTTATGTGATCAGATGTCCTATGTTAGACTGACAGCCTTTCGTTTCTTTTTGTAACAGACCATTACATGAATATGCTGTTGTAACAGACCATGTCTTGAATATACGGTTTGTAACAGACCATTACTTGAATATACGGTTTGTAACAGACCATTACTTGAATATACGGTTTTTAACAGACCATTACTTGAATATATGGTTTGTAACAGACCATTACTTGAATATACGGTTTTTAACAGACCATTACGTGAATATACGGTTTTTAACAGACCATTACTTGAATATACGGTTTGTATATATTTTTTCTTTTGCTGCATTTGTCTTTTCAGTACTGACATGTAATTCTTTTCTTGTGTGCTGTGAACACTGTGATCAATCTCAGATGTTCAAGATAAGCGATATTGATGCATAATGGCATTCACATTAATCAACAAGTATAAACAATGTTTTTTTCAAAATAATATAAATCAGTCTTTATTACATATTAGTGGTTCACCATTTTGTTTACAATATATTGGAAGGCATAATTCCAGTCTCAATATGCAGCAGTATAATTGCAATACAGTATTTTGCCTACGTAGCATCCGTAGACAAAATAATATCTAATTAAGTAAATCAAGTAAAATAATGCATAGCCACACTGTATGTAAATTCGCAGCTGTCGATATCTCATCTAGATAGAGGCTAATAAGCTGCGGATTGTTTATGCAGTGTAATAGATTTCAAAATGTAGCCATTTATCTTTGAAGTACTGTCTCCATAATCACTAGCCAGGCCACGACTGACAGGTGCTACAGAGCAGCTGTCCCTGATGGGAGGTTCAGAAGGGCTCAAAATGTCACAGTGTCACCAGCAGAAAGATAGCCAGGGGGCCTTGATGGATGTGGCAATCACACTTTTTTTTCCCAGCATCCTCTATGTCTCTTCTTTCCTCAAACATGGCCTTCCTTTAAGAGCCATAAACCTGCTGTTGTGTTTGAGGTAAATAGACATTAGCGTCAAAGGAGTCTGGAACTGGATATATTGGACAAATACATGGAAGCAGGAATTACAGTGTAATAGTGCCTCAGGTGCCTGGGCCGAGTTCTAATTTTCAGCATTAGGCCGCGCCTCAGATATCAGCACGGCTGCTCTCTCAGGAGCCAGGGGAAATAAGTGCAATCTCACGTGGGTCAAAGTGCCACCCAAACAGCATAACAGCACTCCATCAGAGAAGGCTGAGCTCAGAGCGAGGTGTTTAACCCCTGCCACCGTGTGAGGGGAGACATCCAGGCATCTGACTCCAGCCTGGACGGGTTTGATGGCATTCTGTCCTGTCTGACATCGTGAACTCTGGGGCCCCGCTCACCCTTTGACTTGCCCGAGCAAAGGAGCACGGGAGCACGGAAGACATGTGGGTGGCGGGGGACGCGGGGTTAAGTGTTCGTCTACCAATAGCCGTCTTGCCTGATAGACATCGTATCAGCACTGCAATCACAGGGGCCCTTTGAGACAGCAAAGCAGTTCTGTGTAACCCAATGGGGAGCAACATCAATGCTATTGATTGAACAGTGCCATCACTCTCTCTCTCTCTCTCTTCATTTCACTTTATCTGTTCTCTCACTCCGTCTCTCTCTCTCTCTCTCTCTCTCTTGCAAGTGCCTGCTTCTCATTGTCTATCTCTCTCTCACTCTCTCTGCCACTTCGTCTTCATCTCTCGCTCGTTCTCTCCCTCACACTCTTGTTTTCTCTGCAGGAGAGGTCCTCTTGTTTAACGTTTCTTGTTCTCATTGCGCTCCAGAAACGTCCTAATCGTGTTAACATTCGGCCCAGCTGAGTCCTTCAAAGCCTGATCTTCACCAGAGATGTCACTGCTAAGAGACAAGCACTGCCTGTGCGGGCGTTTCTGACATTCTGATTGGATGTCATTTCTCACAGCGTCCCTTTACAATTTGGGTCCTTAGAAACGGGGCCTGGTGTGGCTGTTAGTGGAACGCCTGCATACAAAACCGAAATTCTGGTTCCCTCAGGTGGTCCAGCTGGAGGAACTGCTCGCCGTGCGCCACTCCGTGTTCGTGGTGGGCAACGCTGGCACCGGCAAGTCCCAGGTACTCAAATCGCTCCACAAAACCTACCAGAACATGAAGCGCAGGCCTGTGTGGGCCGACCTCAACCCCAAAGCCGTCACCAATGATGAGCTGTTCGGCATCATAAACCCAGCCACCCGAGAGTGGAAAGATGGTACGGTCCAGCTCTGTCTCTTCCCCTGCCATTTTATAATTGCCCATGTTATTTCTCCCTGTTTTTTTAACACTTAGTGTAATGGACTTGCCTATTGTTAGGCATGGCACTGAGAATGGGATATGATTTCAGGACTTTTTTCTAATATCATGCGCGAGTTGGCCAACATCACCCATACAGGACCCAAGTGGATTGTGCTGGATGGCGATATTGATCCGATGTGGATTGAGTCTTTGAACACCGTAATGGATGATAACAAGGTACAGCTCTGAGTCTTCAAATTTCAGTTCTGCATTTAAGGTGCTCTCCTTAAGTCTTACTGCTGACACAGTTTGCTCACAGGATCTTGTACATGACAGTAATTAGCCAGCTGGTTACAATGATCCAGACAGTAGAAAAAGTGTGCTGATTGTACATGTGTATGCGTTGATGTGGAACGGTGTAGGTGCTGACTCTGGCCAGTAATGAGAGGATTCCTCTGAACCCCACAATGAGGCTGGTGTTTGAGATTAGTCACCTCCGCACTGCTACCCCAGCGACGGTCTCCAGAGCAGGTCAGCTGCCTCTCCTCTCTCATGTGGTCTTACAAAGAATCTTTCATCATTAAAGATCCATTCAAAGTTTCTTTAATCAGAAGGAGCTACCGACTGACTTAACAACGTTGAGAAAATATTATAAATGCATACATTTTACTAGTATTACTGTGTCGATATGTGGAGGCTTCTTTAGTTTCAGAACTAAAAAATAGTTGAAGTTTTTACCGCATATATTTGGATCTTTTATATAGTTTAGTTTAGTTCCGTTATGGTTTTTGAGTATTTGATCCAATCACAGTTCTGGAATCAAAGTTCTGAAATTGCCCTTTGCAGGTATATTATATATCAATCCAGCAGATTTAGGTTGGAATCCACCTGTGTCGAGTTGGATTGATGGGAGAGAAATCCAGTCAGAGAAAGCCAATCTGACTATTTTGTTTGACAAGTACCTCCCAGCTTGTCTTGACACTCTCAGGTCAAGGTAACACTGAAAGTTCTTCCTTTTGGATTCACAGTCTGCTACTCTATCTTCTAACCCAGTCTGCTACTCTATCTGCTGCTCCATCTTCTAACACTGTGCGGTCCCTTAGGTTTTGCATGTTATTGCTCTCTAACGACCATATAGAGTCATTGTGACATGTTCCTGGTGGACCACTGTGTTCTGCTTCAGATTCAAGACGATCATCCCGATCCCAGAGCAGAGCATAGTGCAGATGCTCTGTCACCTCTTGGAGTGTCTGCTGACTCCAGAACACACTCCTCCAGACTGTCACAAAGAACTGTACGAGCTTTACTTTGTCTTTGCTGCCATCTGGGCCTTCGGAGGGGCCCTGTTCCAAGATCAGGTATCAGGCATTAGTATTCGCCTTCAAATACATCCTCAATCCATTATAGGAGATGTTTATGCAGGTTCAAAAACAGTGCCACAAAAGGTTTTAAATTCACTTAATTTTGCTTCTTTTGCTGTGCTGACATTTAATATTGCCTGCTGAAGCTTGTTAAACATATATAATTCAGCAGATTAAAATTGTATGCCTATCTATGCAGCTAGTGGATTACAGAGTGGAATTCAGCAAGTGGTGGGTCACTGAGTTCAAAACCATCAAATTCCCTTCGCAAGGAACTGTGTTTGACTACTACATTGACCCAGACACTAAGAAGTTTGAGCTGTGGTCTAAAATGGTGCCTAAATTTGAAATGGACCCGGATATACCTCTTCAGGTTAGTCAAAGGATTTTTGGACCATATGCTTACTTAAGTTATTAACTGCTCCTTAAATGTGAGCATCACTGGGCAGATTTTAAAATGAAAAAGTCCTTATCTCGTCGACATCTTCATATGTGACACATTTGGTCAAAGCTGACGTAGCGTTTGTGTGCTGTGTAGGCATGCCTGGTCCACACTACAGAGACCATTCGGGTGAGCTACTTCATAGATCGCTTGCTGGAGAGGAGACGGCCAGTCATGCTGGTGGGAAACGCGGGCACTGGCAAATCTGTCCTGGTCGGAAGCAAGCTCACCTCCCTGGACCCGGAGAAATACACAATCAAAAATGTCCCCTTCAACTATTACACTACATCAGCCATGCTGCAGGGTATTTGTGTGTGTGTGTGTGTGTTCTCTCTTGTATGAGAAACAGCATTTTACCATTCATTTGATTCAAAATGAAATTGTTCCCATTTAATGCCTTTTTTGACATGAACAGAGGGTTTTATTATTTTTATTTTTCTTTCTTTCGCGATGGCGATATGGAGGCGGGACGGTTTGGGAGCTGTAACTCGCTGCCGCTTTCTCTGGGCGTCAGCTGCTCTTTTGTGCCGTTGTCCTCTCCTGCCTTTTCAATCTGTTGAGTCTGATATTTATCGCGCCGTGCTACGCAAAGCCCTGGGTCCCAGCTGCCTCAGTCTTCACCGCCACTCATCCACGCCAGGGACCAGAAAGTGCAGGTCGCTCTTCAAAAAGAGCAGACGCTAGAAAAAAAAAGAGAGCGGCGTATCCGAAACCGCGTGACGGTGCGCGTAAGCAATTAAGACGCTCCACTCCAGGAGTCGTGCTTCCTTTTTCTGTCTTTTTGGGGTTTTTTTTGCTTTTTGTTTTTTTTGCTGTGGTATTCGTTTTTATAAATATTTCGTGTCACTTCAATCTTATATTCATGAGGCTGCAAACTGGCGGGTTCATTAGCTGCGCTTGCACGCTTATGTTTGCGTACGCAATAACGCTAAAACGCCCATTAACTCAGAACAAATGCACATGGCGGGGTTTCAAAGGACAATAGAAGTGGATTAATGTGTCCTGTTTTAATTTGGTCCCGCCAGCTGTTTTAGAGAAGCCCCTGGAGAAGAAAGCTGGAAGGAACTATGGTCCTCCTGGAAACAAGAGGCTCATCTACTTTATAGACGACATGAACATGCCAGAGGTTGACGCCTACGGCACAGTCCAGCCCCACACCCTCATCCGCCAGCACAAGGACTACAACCACTGGTATACAGACACCCTTAACTAGTATTATTTATATGAGGCTGTTGTGCTGGATTGGATGGTCTGTGTTAAAGCAGGTTCTGCATTATCAACCATGATGTCGGAGTAGTATTGTAGGGGCCATGATAAACAAACCTATGATTCAGTCTTGCTAAAAATATATTTTCTCCAGAGACACACCTGGGTGTGAATGTGTGTTAACAAGTAATTGCTGTGATGTGTGCAATTATTCTAACTGAGGCTGATGCTGTATGTGGTATTTGATGAGGAAATTGGAGCAAATTGGGTGCTTTTTAACAAATCTGTCAAATTTTCACCAGAGCAGGCTTGTTATTTTGCAGTATATGTCTGAGGCACAATTAGATTTAAGATGGAGAGAAATAGCTGAGGTCAGTTTATCTTTTTGAACTGCAGTCGTATGGGCAAAGGCAGGATGTGCATGCAGATTGTGTGTGTGTGTGTGTGTGTGTGTGTGTGTGTGTGTGTGTGTGTGTGTGTGTGTGTGTGTGTGTGTGTGTG
>JAOXYF010000012.1:2092710-2123122 GCA_028565775.1 Sternarchorhynchus goeldii
GTGTGTGTGTGTGTGTGTGTGTGTGTGTGTGTGTGTGTGTGTGTGTGTGTGTGTGTGTGTGCGCGTGCGTGCGTGCGTGCGTGCGTGCGTGCGTGCGTGTGTGTGTGTGCGCGTGTGTGTGCATGTGTGTTCATGTGCGTGTGTGTGTGTGATGGGTCACTGTCTTCTCAGGTATGACAGGACTAAGTTGCAGCTAAAGGAGATCCACAATGTGCAGTACGTGTCCTGCATGAATCCCACCGCTGGAAGCTTCACCATTAACCCACGCCTGCAGGTAGCTGGAGCACATCTCACATACACACCAGAAACGCACACACACGCAATCTCGCCCACTCACCAGAAACACACATGCCATCACAACAGTTTGACAAGCCTACATTGAAAATACAGTCACCTACTGATTATCAAATGCCTAAAAAAAATAATGAATTATCTAATCTGGTGGATCGTTAAACAAAATCCAGGCTGAGCAGTTTTGGATTGCTGCTCACTTTCATAGGCAGCTTTTTCCTTTGACTGACAGTTCAAAACGTGAACTGCGTGGCCTTTGAATGAGCTAATAACCCTGAAAATGAAAAGAGAATAAGGGACTGCTTCTGAGAGACTGTTGTGCTAATCCACACCCATATAGTCCCTAGTGTCCTAATAAATCATGCTTATCCTGAATAGAGAGGTTAATGTCACCGGGCCTTGGCTGGTCATGTACCAGCCAATCAGATGGCAACTTGGGTTCTCAGACACATTTTAATCTCTGTGCCCTTACTAAGCCTCTCAAAAAGAGAGAGATGGCTTGAGATGAACTCCAGCTAGTCTGGAGTGCACAATGAAGAAAGTGATGACCTCTCTGTCTCTTTTGGTTAATTAATCTACCCTACACTCTGGGGCAAAGGCCTGACTCATGAACAAATCCTAAATGTGAACATGTACTGCTTAGAAAATTAACTGTTTTGATCTTCCATGTTTTAAAAATGTGTTATGGGCCGGTATTTTGTTGTTGAGTGATCTAAGCTATCATTTCCATGACCTGTCTTTACTCTCTTTTTAGGAATAGCCTTTTGACTGGAACACAACTGTTTGTAGTCCGTCTAGGGCACACTGTGTATGCTTTGCTTCTCTTATCTCATTAATCAGACATCACTCTCCTCCTTCCTTCAGTATCTCTCTCTCTCTCTCTCTCTCTCTCTCTCTCTCTCTCTCTCTCTCTCTCTCTCGGGTACATCCAACTTGCTTCATAACATTGCCTGCCTTTGCTTAAGTCCCCATATTTGAAACCAGCATGAGAAGCTGAAGAACTCGATGAAGGCGCGCAGGTCAAGCGTCTTCAGTCAGGCCTTGTCCTGTTTCTCCACAGCGGCACTTCTCCGTGTTCGCGCTGTCGTTTCCTGGGCTGGATGCCCTGAGCACCATCTACTGCAGCATTCTCAGCCAGCACTTGGGCGGGGATGGATTTGGCGCAGCGCTCCAGAGGGCGTGTCCCCAGCTTGTACAGCTGGCCCTGGCCTTCCACCAGCGCGTGGCCACCACCTTCCTGCCCACCGCCGTCAAGTTCCACTACGTCTTCAACCTTCGTGACCTCTCCAACATTTTCCAGGTACATATTCCAGGACAGGGACATGAATTATTCAACACAAGCCAACGGACTTCGCATCCCAGGTGCGCCCTGGCAGCCCCCAGCTCTGATCCGGCCTGGTTTTGAGCTGTAATTAAGGTTTTAGGGGCCTTATTATATTTTCGTTTAGATTTATGGTCGGGCTTTTATAAACCTTTCAGCTGTGGAGAGTGAAGACACTCTGAGTCATTTTTCTTTTAAATGACTATTGATCTGAAGGCATAGTTCATAATTTGAAATGAGTCAGAAGGCATTATAAAGGAAAGGTGAATAGATTGCATCTCATAGGTATTACACTTTAATGTATTTAAATGACTACACCAATTCAAACTTAAATATGCCCGGTGGCATCATCTTGGCAAATATCTGTCAAAAATCATTCTTTCCTGACTCAAAGGTCTTCCCCTCTTTGCTTAAATGAATCTCGTAAATGAATTATTAATCACGTCATGTTTTCTTTCTTAATCTGCATAACCTGATGGAAATTGCTTCAGTTAGCAATACATCCAGAAAACGAACTCCTTTATTCAGCAAAAGATATTTCTCACAGCAGTTGTCATTATTATTTCTCTTTCGTTTTTGAAGCAGAGTTGGGGAAGCAGCCTACTCCATGCCATTAACGTAAGCTTTGTGCATAAACAGTTTAGTGTCTGTTCCTTTTAAGTGTGGCAGTTATATCCCTCTGTTTGTTACTGTTCCAGCTTAAACCAGAGTAGTGACGACTCCCCGTCGTGGTTTTTTTTGTGTGTAAGTAAGGAAAATGCTTTATTGGGCCTCTTTGCCTGGTATGGAGAAGATGAAAGACAGAAAGACGAGACTGGCCTCTGAACCCTTGCTCATTGTTTTCAGACCCGCCACAGTAATGAAGCAAAATGAGAGCGAGAAAGAGAGAGACAGGGACAGAAAGGGAGAGGGAGGGTGGGAGAGAGAAGCAGATGAGGTACTGCTGAGAGAGTATTTGTAGTGCTGGCCATAGTTCTGCCTTACTAATTCAGCTCTCGGTTCAGCTGTGTGAGGAGACAGACCGGGGAGAGTTACCTCAGAGCGATCTCAGTCTTCTGCGTGTTGGGCTCTTTTTACATCCCGACCCCTAAAACACACTCACACACATTTAGGCTTTTACTAAAATTGTACAGAAGGGTTTTTTTTTGTCCATTATTTATTTAGAGCAGCTGCTATGTTTTTGGGAATTTTTAGAAAAGATGAAGATTACTTTCTCAGAAATAACTGGTTTATGATGGACTGAGCCAATAACTGATCACATTATAATAACATTATACTCAGCAGTGGGCCCAAAGACTCAGTCCTTGTCCAATTTTATTTTATGAATTGATTTAAAAATAGACCTGAATAGTAAATAGGGAGCCATTTTTTTCTCTATAGCATGGAAAGTTTCTCCTAAACATTTTTAAAGTTCTGGAAGAAATAAATTCCTAATTTATTCAAATAGTGCGACAAGGTTCTGCTGGTCTGCTCTGACAGGAATAGAGTAATTAATTTAGAGCCCATGAGTGTGGATTCTTAAATAATTAGGTTCCAGTGAGGGCTGAATCCATCAGCAAGTGCTGTGAAGGTCCCGCTGTGAATTGACAGCCTCCTGTTTTGGTCTGCTATATCTAGGAGGCAGGACACTAGGCAGTGTGTTAGGAGTGTGTCTGTGTGTGTGTCCTCAGGTGCGTTGCTGGCAAGACTGTAGGGGAGGGTGTGGATTGGGGTTCACCGTGACACAACTGGAAATCGGCTTGATTTATTAAACTTTCAGAGGAGGGAACCTTAGGAAATATGCCTCACCACCTCATCAGAAGTTAATTATGTGACGGACAGGGCACTGTCAGTAGGTTGAAACCAGAATTCAGATTTCTGAATGGAAGCTGTCCTTTCAAATAACACCTACGGCAGGATATTAAGTGCTGCATTTGGGGATGACGACGCGTGTGAACTGAACACTGGAAGTCGTACACCTTATGAGTGGTCCAGCACTGGTACCACCACCCTGTCTTCTCTGTTTGCGTCACATCCGTCACTCGCTCAGTGTAATATCAGACATGTGGGAACGTTCCCACCTCACGTGCCACAGCTGACTAATCGGAGCGTTCGCACAGATAACTTGGCGTGCCGATAAAGCAGGAGCATGTGGTGGCCGGGGGGGGGGGTGGTTAGCGTTCTCACCCCTCTCCTCACGGGCGAGGCGTGAAAGGAGCCTGGATCTGCTGTCTTACATTTACATATACTTACAATTCAGGAGTCAGGAGGAAAGCAAATATAGTGCTGACAGTCTTGCCCAATGACTCTTGTTGGTATCGTATGGTGCACTGGGATGGAAGACCAAACCCCAGGCAGTGCTGTCACTACACTGTACCAACAAAGTATAGCATTTGGCTTTTGCTGCTTGCTGCTGATCCCGCCAGGCTAGTGGAGCCCACCGAGGCGAACGGTGTACCTACACTCCTGGGGACCAAAGATAGGCTTCAGCAGGCAGAATGTCAGAAACATGATTAATTGCAAGTTTTCATAAACGTCTACCTCTTAATTAAAGAACAGGCAACTGGGCTAAAATGCCTTTGTGGTGATGGTAGTTGGATGAGTTCAACAGCGAGCTTCTAAGCGACTGATTGGCTGGTCCTCACAATGCATGCTGTTCGGTGACATACAACAGCTTGTGGTGAATGGGAGTGTCACTTAATAACAAACAATTAGGAGGTAATGGGGCTCGGTACGCATGCTGAAAGCAGCCCAGGAAATCACCGTAGCAACATAATCTGAGCAGAGAAGTCCATGTTGTTCAGGTCCATGTTGCACAGCCTGTCGTGAAACAAGGATTTGAAGGTGAGGCTAAGGTGGAGGTTAACCTACCTGCAAGATCTTCTGTCTTGATGCATAGCACCAGCTAGTTCCAGATTCTGGAGGTTTATTCATTATTTCCACTTAGTGTTGGGGGCTTTGTAGGAATTTGCAAGTATGCTTGAACTCTTTGTCAGTTGTTGACATCGATCCTCTGACTTTAGAGGGCTGGAAAGAACAGAACTGTCAGTGTCCTCTACTGAAAAAAATGATACACCATGACAATTAATAAGTAATTTAATGATCTGATATAATACATTTATGGGGAGGATATAATACCCATCAGAAATCAACTGTTCTTGACAAATGGGTTGTTCTGCTTCCTGTGGACTGTCAGTTAGGCAGGGGCCGAGCCTCTTGATTTTTGAGCTCTCATAATTTGTTCTGAATGCAGGATGGCTGGCCGCCAAAATACGGCATAACAGAGTTGTCTGATTTTGCCGTGGAATTAAAACAACTGCCCATTCTGTCAATTCCAGCAGACGTAAAATCACTGTCTGTTCTGTCCATTTCAGGGTATTCTATTCTGTAAAAGTGAATGCCTGAAGTCCCCTCAGGACCTGGTGAAGATATATCTCCATGAGTCTAACCGTGTTTACCGAGACAAGATGGTGGAAGACAAGGACTTTGCTGCCTTTGACAAGCTGCAGTCGGAAACGGTGGGGAAGCTTTACGAGGTGAGAGGCTTTGGCCGTGAGTCTGACGAAGCGGGCGGCGTGATTACGTCGGGCGAAGCGGCTGCGCTCTGGCCATCGCTGCCTCACACGGCAAGAGCCAATCAGAGTCCAAACCCTGTCAGCCCTTGCCATCATCACTCTGGCAAATTAAGGACGATAGACGGGATGGAGGGAGAAGGAGAAAATATTTAATAGTTTTTCTTTTCCACCGCTCCCCCGACTCCTTCAGTTTATCAAAGAGTGGTCACGGTAGAAAGAAAGAACTGACACCCCGTCTTCATCACACGCACACACACACACGTACACACACACACACACGTACACACACACACACACACACTGCCCAGTCAAGTCTGCCTGGCACTGCTGTGCTCAAGTTTTTAACGAACCCGTCAAGAAAGAAAGCCGACCAACAACCAGTGGCAGCAGCGGAGATAGGAAAGAAAGAATTACATTAATGGTGTCAATTGAAACACAAAAGGGGCCAGTACTCTGGGCGAAAAAGAATTTTAATGGAATTGGAAAAGGTCCCCTCCCATGATCACAACGTGCTAGAATTCTTACTCAAGGTTTAATATTTGATGGCGTGCTAAGACGCGCTGGTGTTCCCGACAGGATGTGGAGGAGACCCTGGAGGAGGCCAAGGTGATGAATATGTACTGCCACTTTGCCCTGGGCATCGGCGAGCCCAGATATATGCCTGTGCAGTCCTGGGAGAGCCTGAACAAAACCCTCCTGGAGGCGCTCGACGGTTACAACGAAGTCAACGCAGCTCTCAACCTGGTCCTCTTCGAGGACGCCATGGCTCATATGTAAGAATGGGAGAGGATGTTTGTCTGTGATCAGAGAAAGACATGCTAAGTTAGTGAAATATGTTACATTTTTTATATTATACGTTACTGTTACACACTACTGTTACACACTGCCTGCTGAATCGAGAGTTCGACGGCAACAAGCACGGAGCAGAAACAAAAGAGTCAGGCTGATGATGATGATGTTCTTGATGACGATGAGGAGGAACATAATGACGACGACGATGATGATGATGATAATGACTGCGCTACGCTCTTCAACAACAGCTTTAATTTCCTTCATCCTTCCTGCTTTTCCGACTTCCTCGTCTGGTTCAGCTGTCGCATCAACCGCATCCTGGAGTCTCCCCGGGGGAACGCCCTGTTGGTCGGGGTGGGCGGGAGCGGCAAGCAGAGTCTGACGCGACTGGCGGCGTTCATCAGCTCCCTTGAGGTCTTCCAAATCACACTGAAGAAAGGATACGGCATCACGGATCTCAAGGTGCCGCCACCAGTACCACAAACCATATCAGACAATATGACACTGGTCCTCTTTTCCATAGACACATAACACCATTAGACTCTTGACATGTTGAGATGCTGATGAGATACTATTGTCTGGTTTTTTTTTTTTTTTTTTTACATTTTCTCTTTTGTTGCAGTGTTTCTTTAGGAAAATAAATATTTTATATGAATGTGCTGGACAGCTCTGCACAAGCTAAAGCCAATAGCATTTGAATAATTAACAAGTGTATGTAGAGCCTCTTTGGCACCTTGTGATAATGCGCAGGACTCATCAACTTTATGTCCACCACATATTTCACCCCAGCTGTTCATAGCGACATGTTTCAGGGGAGAGTGGCAGGCTGAGTTGAGTGTGTGTGTGTGTGTGTATGTGTGTGTGTGTGTGTGTGTGTGTTTTCAGAGCGATTTGGGCACGCTCTACATCAAAGCCGGAGTAAAGAATGTTGGCACAGTGTTCCTCGTGACAGATGCGCAGGTCGCAGATGAAAAGTTCCTTGTGTTAGTCAACGACCTTTTGGCATCTGGTAAGAGCCACCATGGGTCTTTGCCTGCTGGCATTACAGGCAGCTCTTTTTCTCTCGCCAGCTCTGAGGAGGAAACGCTGATGAAACGTTGATGCTTATGATACAGAGATACTTAGTTGTCCGAGCCCATAATTCTTAAAATGTTACCTTCAACAACAGAACCCACAATCTAGGCCTGGTGGAATATTCACATCTGCTAATTCAACAGGGCACCTGGGTCTCTTAGCTGTCAGCACCTTGTCTTGGCCCATGTGTCGGCCTCTCTCCCTCCTATGCAGGTGAGATTCCAGACCTGTTCCCCGACGACGAGGTGGAGAACATCATCAGCGGTGTGAGGAACGAAGTGCGTGGCCTTGGTCTCCTGGACAGCAGGGAGAACTGCTGGAAGTTCTTCATCGACCGCGTCCGCCGCCAACTCAAGGTGTGGGAGCACAAGTGATTCATGGATCCAAATGTATTTATGATGCAAAAAAAAACTGCTCTCCTTTTGGAAGGGCTGCAAGCACTTCTGTTCTTGTGAAATAACGCATACTGAATGGTAAAATACGGACTCTTGTATAGTTTTTAATGGATTTGCCCTATAATGCAGAGGTTTTATTGTGCTCATAGAGAAGATGGAGGTGGCTCAGACTGGTACAAGTTGGTTTGTTTAGGTTTTTGGGAAGCTATGTATTACATGGTTTCCTTAGGAAGGGCCTGGAGAGGAGAGGGCATCTTTTTCACCTGAAGCTTCCAATTTTGCAGGTGGCACTGTGCTTCTCCCCTGTGGGAAGCAAACTGCGGATACGCAGCAGGAAGTTCCCAGCTGTGGTGAACTGCACGGCCATCGACTGGTTCCATGAGTGGCCGCAGGAGGCCCTGGAGTCGGTCAGCATGAGGTTCTTACATGAGGTTGAGCACATCGAGGTGAGATGCAGGGTCACATCCTGGGTCCCTACATAGGGTCACTCCGTAGGGTCACTCCTTTAGGGGTGGGCATTTCACACCAGAAATGTGTTTTGGTTGTAGATGTAACAGCCTGTACCACTTGTGCCCATTGCAGACTGAACTTGACAGCCGTGTAGCGGGTTAATCAGCACAAAATTGCACAGCTTTTTCTGCAGACTTACAGCCTCGTGTGATCTTTAAGTGAGAGAGACTCTCAAATTCAGCAGCTAATATAGTTTAGTATAGAGTGCAATTTTTTGCAAGTCAGGATGCCTGGAGTCATGAAGAAAATAATTAGGCTGCACAGGGTGGTGTGAAGCCATTCTCTACATTATGTTTGAGAAGAAATGATAAATGATGATCTGAAGCGAATGCAATGACACTGACACCTCTGGCAAGGTGCTGTCCTCGTACACTTTGGTGAAAATGAGATTTTTTTCTCTCTTCCCCTCTCTCTCTCTCTCTCTCTCTCGCTCTCGCTCTGTTGTCTAGCCTGAAATAAAGGACTCAGTGAGTAAGTTTATGGCTTATGTCCATGTCAGTGTAAACAAGACCTCAAAGGACTACCTGGCCAACGACAGGCGTTACAACTACACAACACCCAAGTCATTCCTGGAGCAGATCAAGCTGTACAGGAACCTGCTGGCCCTCAAGAGGAAGGACCTCACCACTAAAATGGAGAGGCTTGAGAATGGCTTGCAGAAGCTCAACAGCACCTCTGCTCAGGTGTGTTTTCCACCACTAGTGTTTTCCACACTAATACAACAGTTAAGCTCTGTATGACTGAGAAGTGCTTTACGTGTGCTGTAAGATCTCTAGCTTTCAACTATCTGTCCGATCAGCTTATCTGCCCATTCCTGAACACAGAAGAAGCAAGATGATGATGTAATGGTATAAATCACATCCTTCACCATATTTTAATTATAGGTGTGTTTAAACCCTTCCTAGGCCTGTTGTTTCATCTTAAATAATTGAAATCATTATAGGTCATCTACAAACCGTGATACAACAGGAACATGCAGCAGCCACTTCCTAAGTGGACGTTCATGTACGTTATTATCATTAAAGCCACAGGGACAAATTTGCAGTAATTGTGAAAATATATGCTTGTTTATATTCCCAGCGGCCATTATGGAGGTTATAGTGGCACGACATTTTAGCACATGAGGAACTTAGATGAACTGCATCCTATTTAAATGTTCAGCAGCAATGCACATACACTCAAAAGAGCCATCATTGAAATTAACATCAATGCACTGTTCTTGGCACAAACCATGTTATTTTTTAATGCCACCCCCATAGGTGTTTCTTTCGAAGGACAGAACAGAATGGGCTTTAATTGGTTCTCTTTGGAGTTGGTCCCCATTACTGCTACACTTCCTTTTCAGCCATTAACTTTCCCTGTTGCTTTCAGGAATGAGAGTGGGTCAGATCATGGCAATTCTGTAGTGTGCTTCACACATGATGTGCATTTTAATAAGGGTCAGAAAGGTCTGTGGAATAAATTAATGACTGAACATAATCTCTGAATAACCAATATGTGATTTTAGTATGCATAAACTTTGTGGAAATGAGCTTAATATTGTGTGATGGCCCCACTAAAAGGCCTGGTGTTGCTGTGACTATAAAATATTGTTAGCACCAATTATTATCCTCCTAATGCAGCTTTGCTTTGGCGCTGGTTAATTCCAGTAGCTGCTGGTGTAATGTTCCCAGCACTAAGAGCTGTGCTGGGGTTTCACAGGTCTCCTCTGAAGCTGCCTTTGTCAGGTTAGAGGCAGGTGGGTGTGAATCCCAGAGGTGCAGACCTGCTGAAACACTCTTCTCATTCCCAACTAATGGCCTCAGGGCTACATCCTGGGCCCCACCGTGCTTTCGATGGATAAGCAATTGGAAAGCTCATTTATGCACATAGATTGCACTTCTAGGGCAGGAGATGGTAGGGTGGGGCAAAGCAACTGATCCGAATCTTTCGAAAACTTCGTCCAAGCATTTCCATTGTGCTGAGAAAGATCGCCGCCCACTGGAGTGGCCTGTTTAGATTAACGGCTCAGGGACTGGTGAGGAAGAAGAGGAGGAAGGAGTCTGGGTGGAAGTGTGATATAGCTGGGTCTCCGAATAAGAAGTAGGTGTTAATGAGACTGAAAGTTTATTGGTGCTGCTCCAATCTGCTTTATTAAAGTGGGACTGCTGTAAGATGTAATTAGTGGATATTGATGTAAACCTACCCACATACAGGAGATCTCGTTTGGATGTTTGCCAGATCATACATTATTAGTTTCGTGACTCTCTGCATAATATATATTTGTCATTGCTTTAGGTCTCCTTAGAGATTGTTACTTGTGTCTCACTTTTTTCTCTTTGAAAGCATATGGTATTTCATATATCAACATATATTACACGTTACAACATGTCATCAATCCAGTAAGAGCAATCAGCACTGCCAGAAATACCTTCTTTCCCCCAAATGTTATATAATAAGATATTCTGGGTTTTAATATGCAGTAAAGCCAGTGGACAATTATCTTGCCATAGTTGTCTTGAATTTTTCGCATTCCTTGTCCTGGGCGCAGTAGTGTTTTCTGCGTGGCTGGTGGGATGGAGCGGTAGGGTGGTGTTTAACAGCGGTCCTCTCGGATGCACACATTTTCGCCGAAGCTTCGTCGTTTGTGTGAGAGGAGAAGCATCTACCTCCCTGAGTATCTTCTCCTTGGCTGAAGTGGGCATCATTATAGCTGTTTCATCTCGTTTGGAGAGTACAGAGGGAAAGACTCAGATGAAGAGGGGTTTAAGGGTGCTTTCTGACTGCGCTTTGCGGGCAATTAGCACTCCATCATTTCTACCTCCTATTCATCAGTTTAATTACCCACATGATAGCAAGTTGATTTTGTGTGTGTTTCGCCGTCCTGCTACCCCGAAGGCGGTTTGTCCCAGACGTCTCATTTTCCTGTGGCTAATCAGCTCATTTGGAAGCTAAAAAAAAAAAAAATAAAAAAATAAAAATCTGTTTTTGATTCCTCATGTACCACCTTGAAAAGAGCTAAGTTTGCAGAGCAACTTTCTCTGCTTCTCTCATCTGTTTGTGCTGTTCGTCGGGCACCTCGTTGCTTTAGATTGTTGCTGACGACCGTCATAGAGCTAATTGCTCATTCCTCATGTTTCTCTGTTTCTTTCATTCCAATTTTCTCCTCTGATTGACTTTTCCCTCTCTGACAATGTTTGGCTGACAACGTCAGCAGCAGTAATATAATGAGGTCCTGTGATTAGAAAAGACTGTCTATTAAACTACCCACATCAGTCATATCTATACAAACAGTTGTTCTTGCTATTGTTCTTGCCTCCGAGAGATTTTTTTATTTATCAATTAAAAATGACAGCATACTCATTTCTCAGATAAAATCATAAATGCATTTTTACCCGGACTCCAAAACAAATGATCTGTTATTCATAAGCTCTGGCGATGTAATTACACGATAATGACAAATTCAGTGTTCATGACACAGGCATCTTGCATCTTCTGCTGTATGTGGAGGTCTTTGCAGTCGGCACTATATGAAATAAAGCTTGTGCACGGTACAGCACACCATATAACTTCACTGCACACATTTCCATCAGCTATTTTTCATCTCCTGCACACAGGCAATAACTGATTCTACAGACACGGCAACTTTCTCTGCACTAACTCAAGCTGCTTTGTCTTGCGGTAGGTGGATGACCTGAAGGCCAAGCTGGCAGCCCAGGAGGTTGACCTGAAGCAGAAGAACGAGGACGCGGACAGGCTGATCCAGGTGGTGGGCGTGGAGGCTGAGAAGGTCAGCCGGGAGAAGGCCGTGGCCGATGAGGAGGAGCAGAAGGTGGCCAGCATCGCCGTGGTAGTGAGCAGGAAGCAGAAGGACTGCGAGGAGGATCTAGCCAAGGCCGAGCCGGCTCTCTTAGCGGCTCAGGAGGCTCTCAACACGCTCAACAAGGTCAAATGTACAGCACGACATGAGAAATACAACTGAAGACATGAAACATGCTCATTGGTCCCCAGTGATTTTTAGCCATTGTTAGCAAGATAACATAAATAAAGATAGTATTTAAGGATGAAAGACAGAGTTTAGTATACAATTATTTTATTTATAAATGGTGTACTTGTTTTAAAATGCTGAATTACTTATTGTAGAACAACCTGACGGAGCTGAAGTCTTTCGGCTCTCCAGTGGCTGCCGTCACTAACGTGACCGCTGCCGTCTTGGTCCTCACTGCTGCTGGTGGCAGAGTTCCAAAGGACCGCAGCTGGAAAGCAGCCAAGGTGATGATGGCCAAAGTGGATACTTTCCTGGATTCGCTGATGAACTTCAACAAGGAGAACATCCACGAGAACTGCCTCAAGGCCATCCAGCCCTACCTGCAGGACCCCGAGTTCAAACCTGAGCTGGTGGCTGCTAAGTCCAATGCAGCAGCAGGCCTCTGCTCTTGGGTCATTAACATTGTGAAGTTTTATGAGGTTTACTGTGAAGTGGAGCCCAAGAGACAAGCCCTGAACAAAGCCAACGCAGAGCTAGCCTCTGCCCAGGAGAAACTCTCCATCATCAAGGCAAAAATCAATGTACGTTAGCCAGCATCTGACCTGGGTCTCACATTCTTATCTTCTTGTCTCCAAGAATGTATTCCTGGAAATGTTTAGAGGCTTTGCTGTGTTATATTATAAGCGCTCTATAAATTGAGAAAGGCAATTGTAGCCTTATAACACAATAGTTCAACTATGTTGCAACTGCCAAGCATATGCCAAAATGTTTGCCATTTTAGACTTGTGGTGGTGAATCTGTCTTCGTCTGCTAATTGTGTTTCTCTGTCTGGTTGTTACTAGCACAGCATGGTTGCTTTGATGAGATGCCTAACTTTTCTTTAACTTTCCCAAGCTTCTCAAGTACATTTTTTTTTTTTTTGAGCTGAGATGAATTTGTTTATTCCGTTCTCATGTAGATAGTGTTTAGAAGTCTCATTCCTGTTTGTGCCTCAATGTGTTAACAGCTCCTGTTCCTTCTTTCCCCTCTGACAGCACCTTAATGAGAACCTGGCGAAGTTGACGGCGAAGTTTGAGAGAGCCACAGCAGACAAGCTGAAGTGCCAGCAAGACGCCGAGTCCACGGCACGCACTATCTCTCTCGCCAACCGCCTGGTGAGCCCACCCCATTCTACAGCACAAAGGAAAATACACACAGCCACACAATAATTTTGGCAATGCAACTGTGCACTCGATGGATTCCGATGGATTCCACTAAGATGACAGAAGTGTGAATACATCAAGGCTGATGCTGCAGTGTGTGAACAAGTCCAGACTGATATAAAAAAGCAGACAGATGCACAAAACAATGAGGCTTCACTTAAACCCATGTGAGCAAAATGAGTCATCATTACTCCTGCTTAATGCCAATCTCACTGTAAGCAGTCAATCTTGCCATTATTTAAAAACGCCTTTTTCCCCTCAGCACACAGCATGAACAGATTCCAGCTGCCTTGAATACACAATGGTTCGTACAAACTGGCATATTTCCATGTGCTTTCCTCAGGTTGGGGGTCTGGCATCGGAGAACGTACGCTGGGCTGAGGCAGTGGCAAACTTCAGGCATCAGGAGAGGACTCTGTGTGGGGATGTTCTTCTCATCACTGCCTTCGTCTCTTATCTGGGCTACTTCACCAAGCGTTACCGCCACGAGCTAATGGACAATACCTGGAAACCCTATCTCAGCCAGCTTGTGGTCAGTTTACTGAATCATATTTATGTGAACTACTGAATCAGAATCCTCTGGATAGGTATCAGCCTTAGCCCGGATTACCATAGCATGTTTGACAGGACTGTCATTGTTTTCTAAGTTCTGATTTTTTGTTGCCCCTCAACCTGACTCAAAGCAAAGCTTTCTAATCATCCGTGGCTTGTGAGTTCAGTAGCTTCAAAATGAGAGCTCAACAATTGTTTGCTTGCTTCTGGTGAATTTTCTAGCGCTGTTTACTATGATTCCAGGGAAACACAGGTGCCTCAGTTCCAGCTGTTTTCATGCTCTACAGGTGCCCATCCCAGTCACCCCTGGGCTGGACCCCCTTGCCATGCTGATGGACGACGCGGACCTCGCCACCTGGCAGAATGAGGGGCTGCCAGCAGACCGGATGTCCACCGAGAACGCCACTATCCTGACCAGCTGTGAGCGATGGCCACTCATGGTGGACCCCCAGCTCCAGGGGATTAAGTGGATCAAGAATAAGTACAACGATGACCTGCGGGTCATCAGGATTGGCCAGAGAGGGTAAATGTCACTGTCCACTCTCACAAGATAATGGCACGTTTCATTTGGTAGGTAGTATGGATGTAGTTTGTCTGTCCCTCATGACCTGGTTTCCTTTGGTTTCTGATTGTTGGTTTGTAGCTACCTGGACTCAATTGAGAGGGCTTTATCAGCAGGTGAAGTTGTACTTATTGAGAACCTAGAGGAGACTGTGGATCCAGTGCTTGGCCCCCTACTTGGTCGAGAAACAATCAAGAAGGGGCGGTAAGAAGTTGCCACATTTCAGTCTATATGTCTCATGTATGTACTAAATACAGAATGTTATTGCTGGTATGCACCATTCATGTGCATACCACTATACCTTCAGAAGCTCTATCCAACCCACGTTCTTAAAGAAGCTTTAAACATGGCAAACTCCAGAAATTGATAATATGGATTACCTCGCATATATATTGAGGCTAAATGTTGGAAAAGCATTATAAAGCCCATGAGCAGATGCCTTGAGAAGAAGGGATTACCGCATGCACTCTGCTGCTTCACCACAGCTACATAAAGATCGGCGACAAGGAGTGTGAGTATAACCCCGGGTTCCACCTCATCCTGCACACCAAGCTGGCCAACCCGCACTACCAGCCAGAGCTGCAGGCCCAGTGCACGCTCATCAACTTCACGGTGACACGCGACGGCCTGGAAGACCAACTCCTGGCCGCGGTCGTCAGCATGGAGCGACCCGACCTGGAGGAGCTCAAGGTGAGAGTTGGCCAAACTCCGTTAGCATCACCAGGCTTTGCTGAGGCTATTATGCTGAAGCAGCACTATGCTGCCTCGTACCAGGGTCTTATTGGAGGCTTTCTTGAAAAGTGGGGAGCCAGCCTTTCGATACAGACTCAATCCTCTTGCCGCTTCGCTTGACTTCAGAGGATCCGAGCTAATTGGTGGCTTTTGGAGCGGTGGTTTTGAACTTAATTGGATTCATCGGTTTCTGTTTCTGAGATAATTAGTCACGTTACAATAATAGCCAGCATATAGTCAATCACCTAAGCCAGGCTTCAGAATAACATCACATTTTGTTTTCTGCAGGACCCTTAATACATCCTCAAACAGTGTCTCCTAACCTCCATTCTAATGAGGTCACTAAGTGGTTCAGGGTAGGAGTTTCTGAAGTATGACCTGCTTCAGATTGGCTGTGCTGTTTGGATAATGGCTGTTGAGGACTCCTCCATAGACTATGCCAAACACTTTATGCAAATGCAAGTAATCACATGAAACCACCTCAATCAAAACCTCAGCCACAAATGAGGATGCTGTTCTAGATGAGGCCTCTGTTGCTGCCATACAATCAGGGACGAAGCTCTCGAGCCTTCCTCTCTGCTCTCATTAGCTCCGCCTGTAAATATATTAAAAAAAACAACAACAAACATTTTCCTGAGCCCAGACTGCTGATGGCTTTTTTTTTTTTTTTTTTAAAAGATTGGAACTTCAGATAATTTGAGCGCTCTTGTCACTAGTTCAGGACGAGAGAGAAGCAGTCTGTTCCTTTCCTCGGTTACACTCCCATCTCCCGAAGGGTGAGCTTAATCTGAACTGGAAGGTCTGTAGCAGTGGGCAAATCCATGCACTTAAATAACCAAAGGGTGGGGGGTGATTACTTTAGAACCACGTGTACCTTCAGCAAAATTCACTGTAAAATTGAAATGTGAATTAATGGAGCTTAGTTAATTAGCGTTTCACTGAGACACTACACAGAGGAGAAAAGGAGTACCAAGCTATATTATCACCCTAATTAATATTGAAAGTTGTAACAAAAAAGGGGGAAAAAATAAAACCCACAAGCATCCCTTGTTCCTGTTTCAAAGTTGAGTGGGAGTGAGGAGGGCATGCTGGGAGTCAGCTGTGCCCTACCTTGCCCTGAGTGATCTGAAGCCGGCTGTAGTTTATACAAGACTCTTGTGTAACACCCCAGAGATTCCTTGTTCTGTTCCCACAGAATTAGGTATTACTTATGTTTGTCACAGTACACAACTCTCCTCTATTTGGCGTAGGAGGGGGTGTAGTTCCTTTTTAAAATGGCCTTTGCATTCATGCCGAAGCCAAAGATCAGGACAGACTGGCAGACTCTGTAAATGTCACTCTCTCCTCTGCAGGTGCCTGTCTGCTGCTTTAATGAGGAATAGGAAGTTCTTCATGCTCCTGTTGTTGCATCACTGTTTACCTGAAATTCTAGAAATATTATCTTGTTTTAATCCCAATTAAACCTTGTCCTGACTGGTTAATTGTTTTCTGGAGTCTTACAAAAAAAAGTGTGTACAATTTGTCTAGAAAGGGCTCGTGGTTGTGATGAGGGTGTCCTCTTGTTCTTTTACTGAAGGCTCAGGTCAAGTTTAGTAAAGTCAGAATGCAAACAAATTTCTTCAGATCTATCGCATTACCACTGGTGTGAACAAAATCTCATAAAAAGTAACAAGTCCCTTGGTGCTCCTGCTGATGCGCGTAAGTTATTTACACTTCCTCCCCGTTGCTGTGATTCAGACCAACTGAAAGTAATGATGTTTGGATTTTTAAAATGGGCTTGTAACAAAACAAGATTCATCATTTTGCTGCCCAAAACACAGTCGACTGGCTGCACCATGCGTGAATAAATCTCTGTACCTGCTACAGCCCTGGTGCCCATATTTGTTTACTTGTTTGATTGTTTATGAAGATGTGTTTGCTTAACTGGCAAAATGTGGTGTATGGATTTATCAGAACTGACAGTCTTATGTCTTATGCTAGGAGGAAGTCATTTAATCCACCCGGAGCTAACCGTCATGTCTGCTGTTTGCAGATGTAGTATATATTGATTGCTGCTGTCTTTGAACTTCCTTCTGCTGATCAGACAAGCCCATGTAACCTGTGCTTGTTCTCATTCGTAACACAGGTTGCTGCTCTCTTTGCTGTGTTTTTGTTCTACAGTCGAACCTCACAACGCAGCAGAATGGTTTCAAGATCACTTTGAAAACCCTGGAAGACAACCTTTTATCGCGTCTGTCTTCCGCTTCCGGAAACTTCCTAGGTGACACGGAACTGGTGGAAAACTTGGAGATAACAAAACGCACGGCTGCAGAAATCGAAGAGAAGGTAACGTGTCAGGTGGAACTGTAAGACTTTACTTTCCACCTGAGTTCCCTGCTGACTCGCCTGTTTGCTTCAGGTAGTCTAGTGATCAATCGATGACCAAAGTTTAGGTCTTCATCTCAAAAGTGCGCGTATGTGCTGATTTAGGTGAAGGAGGCGAAAGTGACGGAGGCCCAAATCAACGAGGCGCGGGAACATTACCGCCCAGCTGCCTCTCGAGCCTCTCTACTCTACTTCATCATGAACGACCTCAATAAAATCCACCCCATGTACCAGTTCTCTCTCAAGGTAGCGCCATTGACCCTCAACTTGACGTGCACTTTTTCACTGGCCCCTTTGTTTATTTCCTCCTGCCCTCTGATTCCGTTTGCTCTCCAGACAGCGTTTATTGTATTTCCTGTCCCCTTCCTCTTTTATGTTCCGTCTCTTCTGGCATAGGCTCTCTCTCTCTCAGCCATCCCCCCTTTGTGAAATATGACATTTAATACAATGCACTGTCACAGTCCTCCCGACACACACAAACTTGCTGTAACGAAATCAGCAGCCTGACTTATGATCCGGACCCAGTGCCAGTATACCAAACAAGAGGTTTGTGAACATTAGTGGGAGATTAAAAATGCATAATTAAGTCGCTTTCGGTCTGTGTGATGAGGCTTCCCCGTATATCCAGACCATCCACATGTGACAAAATGCAATCTACAGCTATCATGAGATAATTGCTTCATTCTTTTATACAGATTTTGTGGGGGAGATAAGTATGTTATCTAGCAAAAACTGGTTTCATTTCAAAACTGTTTCATTTAGACTGAACACAACATGTCCTGTAATTCCTTGCTAATAATCCCTCTGTTTGTCTGCATGTGTTTGTGTGTGTTTGGCCATATATGTATGTGTTTTGCTGCCAGGCTTTCAGCGTGGTTTTCCAGAACGCCGTGTTGAAGGCAGCATCAGACGAGACCTTGAAACAGAGAGTCTTAAATCTGATCGACAGCATCACATCCTGTGTGTTCCAGTACACCACCCGTGGACTGTTTGAGTGCGACAAGCTCACATACACATCCCAGCTCGCCTTCCAAGTGAGCCACTTGCTTCATTCTGTTTGTCCGATCAGGGCTAGAACACCTTCTGCTTTGCATCTGCTTTCTCAGTCTCTCTCACACTCTCTCTCTCTCTCATCTTCATAGATTTTATTGATGAATAAAGAGATCAATACTAGTGAGCTGGATTTTCTGCTGAGGTATCCTGTCCAACCTGGGGCCACATCTCCTGTAGATTTCTTGTCTAATCATTCTTGGGGAGGTATTAAGGTAAGGCAGCATCAAGGTTACTGGATACTTGTTGCATACATGATAACACCACTTCTGCTTTGTCCAATATGCAGTAATGTAATATACATCACCCTTTACTAGATTATTTATGCCCTTACAGAAGACTTACAATATGCTTGCATCATCCAGATCAGTTCGTTTTCAGACCAGTTTTCACAGGAATTTCATCAAAAGAAGAGTACTGTAATTCTTTGTGAAACTCTACAGCAAAAACAGAGTTGTCCCTCTGCACCTCTCATTTCCCTTAAAGACATTTCTGGATGCTTAGATGCGTATTACATGTGCAGGCATCCCTGAGGATGACGCTGAGCAAAAGTTTACCCACTTGTCAGATCTGTTTAGCAACAAGCCAAACCTTAATGGCGAGTGTATTCCCTGCGCTTTCAGAGCATGTTAATATTTAAAGCCGAACCTCAACATCAAGCTAAATTATTTTGAAGTAGTTCTAAAGTCAGGTTTTAATTAGCTTTCTGGCCTGGGTTTGCAAGTTGTCATGCCCAGCTGCCATCACACCAAATTTGGTGCTATATTTTTAGTTCAAATAAAATAAGTCTTTTCATATTTGGGATACTACTTGAAGAATTTAGGGCACTAGAAAATGTTTCTCTCACTTAAGATCATAACATGTTATTGTTTATTGCTCCTGTAGTGGTTATATAACAGTGTCTTTATGGAAAGGTAGCCTGGCTGTAAAATTCCTAAAACAATGCTATATAAAGATTCCTGTTACATATTCTGATGGTACAGCTTATGTATTATCCATAACTGTTAAGATTAGACTGTTTTTGTTGTTGGCTATTGCTAAGTGAAGTGAAGTGAAGAGAACCTTGTGCACTATTTTTCAATATTTTGGGGGAGAATTACAAGAACTATGAACCTCTTAGGAGGAGGAGGGAATATCTTCTCTGTTAGGATAATGAGCTGCTAAAACTTTGCTGTCCAGATCTGGAATCAAAACTTCATAAACTGCAGAATCTTTCCGTTCCCCTCCGTCAGTGTGGGCGTTCAACCTTGAATCTGTTTACTTGGAACCAGCAGGGGGCAGTAGTCAAGGAAAAGGAGCACACGACCGCCTTACTTATCACATCTGGAGACTTAATCTGATGCTAAGCAAAGGATTCCTGAAAAATCGAGAAATACTTGTACCACCAGGGAGGTTAAAACGTTTGATCACTGCCACACTGTGACCAAGGACACAGTATCATTCTGCCTGCCGTGCATTTCTGGGACATTCTGCCCTTTGCTGCAGTTAGTCTCATCCTGGTGCACAGGTACATGCTCAAAGCTGCCAAGCCTACAGCCTGCAGCTTTTAAAAAGATGGACCAGGGGAGCCATAGAAAAACTAAAGAGCTGCTTTGATTCTACTGTGTGAGATGCCTTCAGAGGAGTGACGAATGACCTGGATGAGTACAAAACACTGTTGTACATCAGCTTTTGTGAAGACAATTGTGTTCCCATGAGAGCCCGACTTTGATCCAATAATGACAAATCTTGGTTTACAGTAGATGTTTGGCACCTTTGTCAGGCAATAGAGAAAAAGGAATAGGGACAAAACACCCAACCGCAGAGTAGAGAAGAGAATCAGCAGCCAAGCAGTGTTACTCTTAAAAGGTAGAAAGGCCTTTATCAGCCAAACAGCCAGTATGCACTGTGGAGAAGCATGAAGGGTATCGCTGCCCATAAGAAGAAGAGGACTGAATGGAGAGCTATCAACTTGCAGATCATTTTAACAATTCTGCTTTCAACAAATACTGCTCTGTCTGCTTCATCCCCATTACCAAAGGTCTGTAAATCAAAAATAAATGGATTCTTAAAGAAACTCTAGGAGCAAATCAGGAGACTTTATTAGAAGATCAAGTTCTGGATCCTGGCTTCCCTGCCTCCCTAAAGCACTGGATAGATCAACATTTCTGTTTACTGGTATCTTCAGTCAGTCCGTGGTCCTTGGTACTGTTGTTGTTGTTTAGTTCAAAAGCGCTACCATCACCTCAAAAAAGGGACGGCACCACAGGTGTCAGTGACCACAACCCAATCACCTTGACATCAGGGGTCATGAATCACCAATCACTCAGATTTCAGTGTTCATAAATCACCAGTCACCTCGATTTGAGTGGTCACGAATCACAAATCCCTCAGATTTCAGTGTTCATAAATCACCAATCACCCTGATTTCAGTGGTCATGAATCGCCAATCACTCTGATTTCAACAGAGACACATCAGAACTGCAGACAACGCTGTGATCACAGGCCTGCACTACTCTCCTTGAGCCCTTTATTGAAAACACCTACTTCAAACCTGTTTGTATCGGGCAGATTAATAGGTACACCTACCTTATAGATGTACTTTATACCACTTTGTAATGGTCTAGCCATAGCAGTTTGTAAGAAACCATTCATTATTGTTTAGCATCTGGCCGCGATCTGACCATGCACCGCGCTCCTGAAGGAACATTATTTTGTCTCACTGTATACCTCAATATAGCTGGAATGACAATAAAAAGGCTTTTGACTATTCACTTGACCACAGGACAACTGAAGGATTTCCCGCGCCACTCAGCTGTAAACATAATGTTGACCAGGGTTGTGGGTGTTGTACTTCTGCCAGTGCATAAGATACAGAAGTGTTGCTGGAGCTCTTATGAATGAAACCATCCCACTAAGGTAATGTAACAACAATAATCCAGGCAAGCGCAGTCCTGCGGTCAAAAATGACCATTGATGTAAGCCTAGAAGATGCTTGCGATAAACAACAGACATAATAGTCTGCGCATCTGTCTGGTATGAGGTGATTCTAGTAAAGTGACCAGTGAATGCACACTCACCAGCATTTGGAAAGCGGGGGGGAGTTGGGGGCGTCTCCCATTTCAGGATTCCATGCTGATTACAGCCGTCCTGCTGTTCTAACAAACCAAGCTGTCAGAACCGTCTGCGTCTCCATCTGTCCGTCTAATCGTCGATTACCTGACAAGAACCAGTGAGTAAGGTTACTTAAGCAAACCTGAGTCTGTGACCCTCAGTTCCGCCGTTCCAGTGGGTGATGGCTTTTCTCTTCTCTGCTATGGCTGTACCACCCGAGGGAAGCAAACTGTAAAGATCTTAAAGCTTTGCTAATGACATGATGCTTGTCACGTCTCATGAAGAACGATGACGAGTCTACAAACTGACAGGAGGTAAAACAGCTGGTGTCCTAGTGCCGTATCCACAATCTGGCACTAAAGGAAATGATAGTGAACTTAAGAACACCCCACCTCTGCTTCCTCTAATTATCAATGGTCCAGCTGGCACCACAGTAGAGTCTGTCATATTGTTCCAAACAATAATCTCCCAGGATCTCCAATGGGAGGACAACACCAATACTGTCATAAAGAAGGTGCAACAGAGGATGCAATTCCTTCAGCGGTTAAAAAGTTCAAACCACCCCAGGCATTAATGGCTGAGTTCCACTGAGCCGTTATGAAGTTTGTTGTCACGTCGTCTCTAAATGTCTGGTTGCGTCAGCGAATGCGTGAGAGGACAGGACCTCGGTGCACCGTCTAGCCAGCGGGAAGATTACTGCCTGCGACCTGCTCGCCCTCAAACACCTCCACAACACCGCGTCCCATCAAGCTCACAGCCGACACCCCTCCTCCCACCGACGGGCTTCTCCAGCCCCTTAGCTCCAGGGCTTCTATGCCACACCATTAAGATGAAAATAACAGGACATGGCAACAGCATCTTCCTCTAAGATCCTTCACCCTCAGCAGCTGACAGCTGACTGTTGTAGCCCTTCAGCGTCAACAGCAGAATGTCGCTCATGGCTTTTTAACCTACATAGACTTCAGTATTGTTTAAGTGCTGGATAAAACTGTGCTCATTATCACATGTATATATAGTTTGCACTTGTATGGCTGTTCTGATGCTCAAGTGCAATGTCATAGACTTGCACATTTTATACCTTTGTACCCCAAATATGTACCATCTGTACAGATACAGATGCATATGTTTACATTGCGTATTCTTTATAGAAAGCATGTAGACATGTTTTGCTACATACTTTCATTATTTCTTTTCTAATGCATGACTAGTAACATCATGTAATGTCTGAAACTGTCAAGTCAGATACCTGGCCAGTAAAACCGATTCTGATTCTGAACCCACAGAGCTGAACAGAATCTTGCAAGCACAGCTACTGTCAACTTGGGGAAGAGCCCGAGTTTGTTCTGCAAAAGCAAACAGTCCACATCGGACTAAACTACAACGGCCAAATGTATGGTTTTCCATAAGCAGGGCTTTCTGGGGATTATGAGTCATCGGCCTCCTGACGCTTTCAGCGCCTCCGGCTTCGGGCCGTCTGCTCCGCGTGGAAGAGGACCGGCATATGTCACGGCGTTGCTCTCCGATAAATATAACCGAGCAATAAGAATGGCCTCCTTCTGCCGCCTCAGCACTTTGTGACTCTCCATTATGAGGGAACTCTCTAATGTTTACTCAGCAATTTCTGATTAGATTAACACCCTGACACCCACACCGGCGCCTGCTTCCAGACACTCTCCTTCTTTTCTCTGGACTTCCTTTGTTACCAGTCTTATTTTGTCGAGCTCTGGCATGGCTCACTCAGCAATTAGGCCCCACGTATGCATATAGAGTACAAGCCATAATAATCAAGCCTCATATATATTATGTATGCTAAAGCCAGTGCAAACATATACTTCTTTGTTCCTTTAAAGTAAATAAGGGCCCTTGGCCGGCATTTATTCCTGAGTGAACCATATATTGTCTAATTCCACGGGCCTCTGTATTTTTGCATGCGTGTTTCACTCCAGGCGCTTTGTGTTATGGAGGAGTTCCACAACCTGGACCGTGACATCGAGGGCTCAGCAAAGCGCTGGAAGAAGTTTGTGGAATCTGAGTGTCCGGAGAAGGAGAAGTTCCCTCAGGAGTGGAAGAACAAGACCTCTCTGCAAAGACTGTGCATGATGCGAGCCTTACGACCCGATAGGATGACCTACGCTGTTAGGTCAGTCATCACACTAAAGAAATAGATTGATGATGATTATCATAATTGCTAAAACATAACTGTTGCTTTTTTCCTAGATGTTATGGACATTTTTAACACTACCAATGAGTTCTATAAAACACGATCCAGTAGTTTGGGAAACCATTAGACATTTGCTCTGAGGGCAGCCTGGTGATTTGAACCAGCAGATGGTCATTGCTGTTCCCATTTCAGCTCCCAGCACATCCAACCCAGATCATCAAAGGCTGCAGGATGCTGATTACCTGGTTCATTTGCAGCGAGAGCTTGAACTGAACACAGGGAAAAGAATTACCAATCACCTCTGCTGCAAATCATGGCTGTTTGGTGTATTTTGTTTGTAAAGAATAATGCTCAGGGACATGGAAATGCCCGTACAACTCTGCTAAGAGTCGTATGAGCTGGTTTGCAACCAGTAGCATAACCACATTGTGAATGTTTATCATACATTTCACGAATGTCACATACGGAAAGTTTAGAACATTTTCCTTCAAAAGCATCAGACCTGTGTGTTGTCAGGCATGATTGAGTGGAGACTGTGAATGATGTGAAGGAAGGGCCTCTTTTTCTCTGCATTCATCTGGACAGAGACTTTGTGGAGGAAAAGCTAGGCAGTAAATACGTGATGGGTCGCGCTCTGGACTTCGCCGTATCCTTCGAAGAATCGGGAGCAGCCACGCCAATGTTCTTCATCCTCTCGCCTGGAGTTGACCCTCTGAAAGATGTGGAGAAACATGGTACTGCAGCTTCGAAGTTTTTAACAAGTAGTTTTTCTTTTTCAGCCTTGACATTGAGAATACTTTGTAATGCCCTCTTGTTGAAATACATGGGTGGTTGGTTGGTTGACTGCAGTGCTGTTTAATGGGGGGTGGGGAGAGGTTGGCTGGTAAACAACCCAGCTTTGCTTCAGAGATAGAGTCCTTGTACCAGGAGGCTGGTTCTGCCTCCCCATGCATCATGCCATTTGAAAGGTGGATCTTATAAGCCTCCTGGAGGAGTGCGGAAATCGATTAGGCATGCCTGTGTGTGCGAGTGTGCCTAATCAAATCATAGCCAAAGCGTGAGGTAATCAATTAGTGAGGGCTGGCTTGAAAAGAAATCCTCTCTGAGAAAAAGGCTTCATGTAACAAGAATCTAGATAACTTGCATTGCTATTATTATCTTTGTTCCTTTGCAACATTTGTGATTCCAGTAAACAAATGTGGAAGGTGGGTGAACTCTGCTAGCCATCCCTTGTCTTGCAGGTCGGAAGCTGGGCTACACGTTTGATAACCGAAACTTCCACAACGTGTCATTGGGTCAAGGGCAGGAGGTGGTGGCTGAGCAGACCCTGGACCTGGCCGCCCGCGAGGGCCACTGGGTGATCTTACAGGTACTGTCTCACGGCCTTCTTACTCACAGCTGCACCCAAATCCCTTTCTTAAAAAAATGCCTCCTAATCTGGTTCAGTTGATATTTCTTTGTATGATCCTTTGTACAACAGGTGTGCAAATCTATTACAATCGGCCCCTTCAGACACTTTATGGTTTGCTCACCTCCTGAGCATTACACGTTGTGCAGGGATACATGTCGGAGGAGCTGAGCCAGGGAGATCTGTCAGAACGTTAGCTTCAGCGCCTAGCAGCATGAGAATTGAAAGTTATCCGTAATCGGAGCAAAATGATTAAATCGGATGGTGGTGGAACAGGAGATTTCATGATTGCACTGAGTCGTTCCTTAAAGAATCCGAATCGAGCTGAATCCTTGTGAGAGTCACCAGTTAACCTGCGTTTAGCTGATAAGGTCCCGCCATGCACAGGGATTGAATGGTGAGCCTATTGGCTGGCACCTTGGCTAGGATTGTGTGTCTACCCCAGCGGTCCAAGCTTCCTCTCTAATGATTAATGACCTGTTGGGCCCACCGGGGAAGGGAGGGTCAGAGGAATGTGTCTTTACTCCCCACCAGTGTGATGGCCCACCCCAGGGAGAGAGGCGCACTCCACTAATGAGTCCATTAGATTGCTTCTACTCCATCCAAATGTCAGTGTGAATACATAGTCCGCTCAAGTTGCAGCTGCTTATTTTAAGTGTTAGTTTGGATTCTTGCCCACTCTTATGGAAAATGACATATTGGCCAAATACATATGGTTAAGCTTATTACAGTCAAAGAATCAATATTTTTAGAGAGCAAACTTTTGGATTCAGTTTTTGATTCATTTTGGGGTTATATGCAGATGGATAATGGTGCCATATCTCTATATCAGAGGAGGGTATTTTACTTTCTAAAGAGGCACTCGTACAGAATTCTAATCATTTTTTATTGGCAGCTAGAATTGGCGGCCGCGGGCTCAAACTGAGCATTCTTTCTTTAAATCCCCGAGCACATACCTTGGGAAAAGCGGGCATGCAGGCCTGCATTTGTTTAATTACCTTTTGCGTACGTGCCCAGATCGATGCTGTCCGAGGGACTCTGCTCCCTCCCACACACGAGCCCCCACTCTCCCTTGCCCTGCTCTGTCCACCCAAAGCCACACCTCACCCCTCCACCACTACAGGCCCCGCCCCCCGGCCCGTCTTCCCTCGTTCCTGCTTATGGATTCAGGCCCTGCCGAGAAGCTCACTGGGTCAATGGAAAGTTCCCCTCCAGTGAAGGTTAATTATATTGCAGCATGGCACAGATCCCGGCCAACAGGAATGCAGAAATCCACTCGCCGTGGAGAGGCAATCAATTGCAGAGATTGGAAGAGAAAATCCTCAGTCCTGGGAATGGAGTGGCCTAAACCGGCACCCAGCCTCATGCCTCTACGAATCTCCTTTGCTGCTCCTGTGCCCTCTGTCCTGAAATGTACTCTTAAAGGGCTACAATAAGCACTGAATAGAAGAGCGTGAAAAGGAACTAGGTGAGGCAGCTCCGGGCGGCAGCTATTAATGGACAAGAGACCGTGCCGGCAGCATTCAACTTTTAATAGCTTTTTAGGAAAAGAAATATGCCGGTCACTTGCCTTTACGCCGAACTCTGGCATCGCCTGTTACCCGCTGATTGTGGTCATGTCCTAGCGCACTGATGCCAGCCATCTGAATAAAAAGTGTACGCAGTAGTCCCAGCTGAGCACAGTCGAACGCAAATCATGCGCTTACAGGAAACGTTGCACCTACTCGCCGCTTTACCGGGGACTGTATTTTGTCTGATTATTTAATTATGTCTTTAACAGGTTATGCCTAATGAATCAGATACAGTAATTGCGTAATCACTTCATGGCGCTTCGAAGCTGTTGATTGCAAACTCCGGCGTGTCTCCTTTCCCACGGGCGCAGATGCCACAGCTGCAGTCCTCCCCCGCCGAGCCGGCGCTCGATGAGCCGTCGTGTCAGTAAGGGAGACGGCGAGGAGGGCTGCGCTACGTGAGCCGCCGCGACTTCTGCTAACCTGAAATGACGGCTAGCATGCACCGCTAACGCCAATCAAAACCCCAGCTAGCTGGCTAACCGTCTCCCTGCTCTCTCCTGAGATTGGGGAGCAGAGGTGCTTTCTTGGGGCGGGGCACGCTTTCATTTGCACTCAGCTACAAGCCTCTTCGTCCATCTCCACCCTCTAGTTTAGCTTCCGCTGACAAGCTGGAAGTTAAAAAAGTCAGTTTTTTTTTTGCACTCCACTGATGGGGACCCTTTTCACAGCTTTATGAGCAATAACTTGGACCACCCGCGATCTTCCAGTACTCTCAAAAATGCATGCTGCACTGGATTTGTTTACAACAATACAACACCCTCAACCACCCTCAACCAAACAAACAACACCTTTGTTGTTTGTTTGGTTCTCTCCCCACCCGCCTTTGGACATTGTAATTCACCATGGTTGTATGCAATAATCACAAGGAAGCTTTACAGGCTGTCAGTAGATCAGTATGCACTTCACAACTCAGCCTGTCTCAGCTAAGACCTCGCGCAGTGCTGAACTCTCGGGCTTCTGCTGTTAAGTGAACTGTTGCGCTGGGGGCTTCGTTTGGAAAGCTGTCAGTGGGACATGTTCTCTGCTTGACAGAAGAAACCATAAACAAAGCGTCTGCCTGTCTGATCAAAGGCTGCCAGATCAAACATGATAATTGGCCATTGTGAAGTCATTAGAAGTCATCTACATTTTGTATAATTTTGAACATTATTTGATGTCAATGAAATGGTAACACCAGGGGAGACTTTGCATTTTAATATGACACAGAATCCAAAGTGCTCTGTGTTTTTGTAGCTGGTGTCCTAACTTGAAGCTGTAAAGAAACTCCAGGTTTTTCCACTTTTCCATTAAAACCAGAACATCCACCTGGTGGCCAAGTGGTTGAGCACCTTGGAGAAGAAGCTGGAGCAGCACGGCGATGGGAGCCACAGCGACTTCCGAGTCTTCATCAGCGCCGAGCCCTCCTCATCGCCCGAGGGTCACATCATCCCACAGGGCATCCTCGAGAACTCCATCAAGATCACCAACGAGCCGCCACTCGGCATGCATGCCAACCTGCACAAAGCGCTGGACAACTTCACCCAGGTACGTGGCACATCATCAGCGGGTGGCGCTAAAGATACGGCGGCCTGGTGAGAGGACAATGATGTTGAGGAAACACAATGGTGCTGTGTACACACCCAGCCGAACACAACCTGCGACAATGTTTCGTGTTAGTTACCTCACTTGGTTCTCTAAGAAAGGCTTTGTCCCACCAGTGGGCCAGTGGATGATTATCCTAGGGGAATCACAATCACTCAAGTCACTGAGGAGGTTGCTATGGCTAATGATAATTAAAATTCCGCATGTCTTATCAATGATACCCTATCTATGCCATTACCCTAGTGCTTGCTCTGGGCTAATTTTGTGCTCGCCGAGCTGATGGCTATCTCTCCGATAAGCTCTGTAGCAATGCACTGGTGTTGTAGCTTTCTAGGAGCTTTCCTCGGGTAAATGACTTCCATTTCAGTCATGTACGCGCCTCGAAAGCAAATCAATGTAACAGAGGCTGAGAGGAACAGAGAGAGAAAAGACCAGAACAGTTTAGCAGCTCCAGCCAGCTGCAATAATCCAGGAAATGACATCTGCTTTCATATTGACCTTTTTTCAGCCACAGTTGCAAATGGCTAAATCTCTTCCTTTTTGTAGTAACCAAATTAGTGGTTAAAATCGATCACGTCTGTCTCTTTGAGTGGTTTGTCTGGGCGCGATGTGCGGCGTTGTGATGAATATGATTTACATCCTTCATTTCTTAATGCTTTGAAGCAAACGAGCAAAAAGCCTTGATCATGAATAAATCTACGATCATGCATTACACCAGGCTACGTGGATCAGTCCTGTGCCAGGAACACCAGGGTTATATTGATTATTTACATTTGATTAGTATGAAATTCCTTACGCCCGCTTTAAATTTATTATTTTTTTTACATGAGCTTCTCGCCTGCAGGATAGTGGGGAACTGTGGCGATTTTCGACGCATCTCAGCCCAGTGCTGCTGTGTGTGGAATCTCAATGCGCATCGCAGTAGATCAGAGGGACTGCACCCCCACCTTTACCTGACGAGCTGCTCGAGCTCCTCTGGCTCACACACACCAGCCCATAGGTTCCGGCCACCTCCTTCACACAATCTAAGCCCAGAGGACATTCCCCTGCAATTTAAGCAGCATTGTTGCCTTGTCTGTCTTTGTGAAGATTGAGTTGCCATTCATTTCACACACCCCCACCCTCGACCACCCAAACCCTTAATTTGTCATTTCAATTAATGAGCTGGAAGATGGAAGACTGCTTAAAGCTCTGACAAGTCCTGACAATTAAAGGAAATTCTCAGCCCCCAGAATTTATCGGAATCTAGTATGGCTCTTCCTAATGCCTGTAGGCTGGCTGGGAGCCAAAGGGTTGAGGGTTGGCAATGTGGATAGACGGTGGAAGGATGTTTCAACATTTCATTTTTTGCTTTAAGTGGAAGGGAGGTGCTGGTTGCCAGATTTCTCCACTTCCTGCAGTGAATGTTCGCTCTCTCCGACAGGACACGCTGGAGATGTGCGCCCGCGAGAACGAGTTCAAAAGCATCCTGTTCGCCCTGTGCTACTTCCATGCGGTGGTGGCAGAGAGACGCAAATTTGGTCCCCAGGGCTGGAACAGAAGCTACCCCTTCAACACAGGTGACCTCACCATCTCTGTGAACGTCCTCTACAACTACTTGGAGGCCAACAGTAAGGTGAGGATGGACCATACCACTTCAACACGAAGGGTGGGGTTGCAAAATAGGCGGGCGAGAGAATACATAGCAAAAAGGAGTGGGAGAGAGAAAGAGAGAGAGAGAGGAGGAGGGAAACAGAGAGAGTAAAATCGAGCTTGTTGACATATGCACTGCCTGCAGAAAAGCAAGTGGGGCTTTTGCTGGAGCGGGTGAAATTACCTTTCTCCACCCACGCTGCAACCAGCTCTGCACTGAAGAACTCTGCTCTTAACCACGTGAAGCCGCTTCTCAGTGGAGAGGCAGAGGCTGATCCCAGACCGCTCTTTTCCCAGACCATCTCAACTGCAGTCTCTCAGCAGCCGGTCCAGTTAATCTGCTCGGCCCTGGTTAATTTCAAGATGGGCACGCAGGACACGAGCTGAACGACCAAGAGCGAATTTAAAAGTGACATTTGCGCAGCGTTTATGTGTCAATTAAGTCATCTGCATGTGAGGTGCAAGCAAACAAGGGCAGAGTGTCGCGCTGTGTTGAGTCGTGTTTAATGATTTAATGTGGTCTGGCATGCGCTACATTGGCATGCGGTACGAGCAGCTACTCCCTCCCCGTCCTTTCCCCTCTCCCCTCTACCCCCC
>JAOXYF010000012.1:2123222-2139639 GCA_028565775.1 Sternarchorhynchus goeldii
TTGGAATGTTGTCCATCCTTCAGTCACTGAACATAAAGGACAACAGTCTATGGTTTAATGGAGGGAACAGTGTCTAGGAAGGGCTTCGTCTGTCAGACCTGTGCCAGCCAGTCACATATTAGCTTAATCACATTACCCAGGGCCATAACCCCCAGAGGAGCCATGACGACACATGACTGCCACCAGCCCAACGCACTTTTTTGCTTCATTGTTTTTTTTACACGGTAGGCGATCATTTTCGTTTTGTTTTTTCCTATTGTTTTTTTTGGTTTTGTTTTTATTTTGTAGCCTAAAACCATTAAAGCCCACGAGGTCAGAGCCTGACTGGCAAGCATGGCGAGGTCACAAGGCAGGAGACGGCTGTGTTTTCTCGGCTCTGCCTGACAGGCCGCTGCTTCATCCCGGCAGGTGCCGTACGATGACCTGCGCTACCTCTTCGGTGAGATCATGTACGGCGGCCACATCACAGACGACTGGGACCGCAGACTGTGCCGCGCCTACCTGGAGGAGTTCGTCCGGCCCGAGATGATGGAGGGAGAGCTGTATCTAGCCCCAGGGTTCCCTCTGCCAGGGAACAAGGATTATAACGGCTATCACCAGGTAACATGCCCCCCTGCCGACACCCACCGCCCCGCCCCTCCCCACCCCTTCTCTGAGAAGCGTGGTGTACCAGCAGGTAGGCGACTGATCTCCTGAAGGTTTACGCAGTTATTTTTGCAGTCGGAAATGACTGGGAAAAGAAAAATCGGCAACCGTTCGTGTAACAGCACGGAGCGGCGAGAGCTGCATGTCTGGGGGAGCGGCGTTTGAGAGCAGAGGGAGGCTCAGTGTTGCTCTGAGGACTGCAAGACTGTGCAACCGGCCCGAGGATTTGCTTCAAAATCAAACGTTACAGGCCTTAAAGGCCATGTAGGCCTTGCACTCTTTCAAAATTTCAAGAACCTGTTTTCAAAATGTAGCATTACTTAGCTGCACCTGCCAATAGCTCAGAATAGATCATAATGTTTCTTATTTCTTTTTTGAAAAACCCGGTTAAGAATTTAAGTTGTTTGTGTTTAAAGAGCAGAAATATGCCTAAACTTTTTCACATCTTTTTTCTAACAGCCAAATCTAATCTATAATAGCAATATATCATAAGAATATGATTAAATATATTTGACAATCACAGTTATATTATAACTTTATAATAAGAGTTTTTCCTGCCTTAATTATAACTTAAATCGTCTGTATGCACAAATTTGAGGCAGACAGAGATAAACAATTCTATTAATTTTTACTTCTGTCTTTCTGAGGTGTTTCGTCCATGTCTAATCTGCCTGCACGACTCTTGCCAAAACCGCGCTAACCACATTCTAAGTGGGCGTGTAATGTGTGTGTGTGTGTAAACGAGTCTCCTGTCCTTCATATCAGTTGTAAGAGTACTGGCCATCACCTGGAGTCCTGCGGGCCCGTTCCATCTCGCAGGCTCGCCGGCTGTGTCCCAAACCAGCGAGGTGCGCGGACCCCTGGGCTCTCCGTCAGTCTCTGCCCTCGTGTGCTCAGGTGGTTCTCATCCAATGCTTAGTCAAAAGCACCAAGTACACTTGGAACTCTTAAGCCCAGAAATTGAAATTCAGCCTTGCTGGGACGGATCACCGTTACTGTAGCAGCGGCACAACAGCCCTCCCTCCTGTACGTCGCCACCACGAGCGCGTAATTCCCTGATTGGTTTAGACATAATCAAGGTTGTTTGTTTTTACGTGACTGATCATTTGTCATCGTTCCAAGAGCGTAATTTATGGCGGCCAACTCCCACGGCACCGCGGCAACAGGTGAGATTTGAATCGGCGAGGTTTAATGAGCAGTGTCTGGCCTGTCCGGAACACTGAGTCCTCGGGGAGAGCAGCATGAGTGCTGCCCGTTTGGCCTGACACAGAGCTTCTCTACAGCATGAGCTAAGATAACGACGGCTTTGGCAAGCGGGAGGAGCGAAAACGTTCGGCCGTCTGCAGCGTGGCCTGCATTGTGCAGTGAGTTAAGACACTGCCAGTCCTCACTCCATGCAAGTGCCAAACACTATAACGATAAGAGTCCTTGGCCAAGACTCCTGACACTACACATGCCTTCCTCTGCAAAATGGTTCAAATTCTAAGTCGCTCTGAATAAGAGCATCTGCCAAATGTAAATGTCCGGAGAGGAGGATGCGCTCCTTTCTTCTCCCTCACTTCCTCTCCTACTTGCTCAGCTCCTCTTTGGGGCTTTAGGGCAGACAGACTGAGCATCATGACAGCCATGTCCACTCTATCTGAAGATTTGATTCATTTATGCCCCCTTGGCTTTGTCCAACACCTTTAGCTGTTGTTTTTTTGCTGCTGCCTCTCTGTTGTTTCCTACCCTGGTGGTTTCAAAACAGTAATATCACAGTGTATGCGCATATTTGCATGATCTTGCAGGCCCAACAGAGAGATTCATTCATGTTTAAAAAATGAAACTGCTGTTTGTATTACAGCTGTGGTGATCTGGGCCCCTTTAAAGAGGTGTAAGTGCTTCGTCTGTTCAGCCTAAACGGCTCTATTTTGCATGCCGGTCTCATGGCTCTGATCTGGTTCGGTTCTCAGTACGTGGACGAGATGCTGCCGCCAGAGTCGCCCTACCTGTACGGCCTGCACCCCAACGCTGAGATCGGCTTCCTCACGCAGACCTCGGAAAAGCTCTTCCGCACCGTGCTGGAGATGCAGCCCCGAGACGGAGGCTCCGGGGAGGGCAGTGGTACCTCACGGGACGAGAAGGTACCTGACACACACACACACACACACACATAAGCATGCACAAAAATCTGTTTTCAAAGGTTTTTTTCTTTTTGTCTTTGATGTGTCACTGTATCTAAAACCTAAAAAACTTATAAATAACCATTTTTGTGGTCTTTATGACTATGACCTAAACATCAGGATTTTATCATGTGCTCCTGCCACTGTGGGTGCGAAAGACAGCAAATCAGAAGCAGTGCACATGTGGATGCACTTTGTCTAGTGAAGACTTTAGTAAACCAACTAGTGGCTCTTTCCTCCATGGTCCACCATCACAGCCCATTACTCCCAGTGCATCACAATCACTGTGTGTCATTGCCTCTGTTTAACCCCATTACCCTAATCAGTGGGCAAAATGAATGTCCCATTGCCCTTATAGTGTAGGGTGCTCTTGAAAGGGTTGTCCCAACATCACTGGCCTGTACTGGGGCAGAGAGCCACTTGTGTTGGATGAGGTTAAGAGAAGCTAATTCCCTAACACTGAGCTGGGATCAGGTAGCCCTGACATTTCCAAGATTAGCTCTGGGAGTTGAGGATGGGTGCTAGGATTCTTTATGACAGCTGACCTTTTCTGGTTAAAAGATTGGGATTTGTAGACAGTGACCACTTTGCATTGAACCAGCTGTGTAGGTGGTAGAGAAAATTGAATCTTATTTTTTTTATTATTATTGTTATTATTGATTGATAGTGATTACGTGCTCTGCACCCTCTGCACCCTCAGAATGTCATGATTTGCCTCTGTGGAGTTTATGGTGGTGTGTGGTTAATTTGCCTTTAGGCGTATGCAAGGAAAAATGTTCTTTTTTTGAATGTGCCTAATGACTTTGGGCTGTGGGGGTTGCGTGAATTAAATCTCAAACGTGTCGCCCGCGTTTACTGACACTCCTGCTTGGTAGGTGAAAGCGGTCCTGGACGAGATCCTCGAGAAGCTTCCGGATGAGTTTAACATGGCAGAGCTGATGGGGAAAGTGGAGGAGAGGAATCCTTATGTGGTGGTGGCCCTGCAGGAGTGTGAGCGAATGAACATCCTCACCCAGGAGATCAAACGCTCGCTTAAAGAACTCAGCCTTGGTCTTAAGGTACCATAGAACATTTTACACACTCACACACATACACACACACACACATTGTCATAAGGCACAACAATGTCTGTGTATTGATTTTCATAGAGTATATGTTATTAGAATCTGTCATATAGTTATAGCTTTGCTCTCATGACCCATTTGATACAGTGACACGTCTAATGTGCTCTGAGTGCCCCATTACAGGTCATTCTGAAGAAATGAAATTTAATCACCAGGGCACTGCCAATCGATTGGACTGCTCATTCTAAAGCTATTTTAAGTGCATTATATCACTGAATGCAGTTACACCCTCAATTAAGGAGAAGTGGGGACCATTTGAACCTTGGCAAAACATAAGTTGATTTAGCATGGATTAGAACATCGAGAAGAACTATAAGAAGGAGAATGGTTAAGATTTTCCTGGCTTTTGTCATGAAAGGTCTGTTGCCACTGGGTTCAGTGAGTGGCCCATGTAACCAGCATGAGTTTGTTCGTGGCCACATTGTAAGAGTGTCGAGTGTCAAAAAAAAAAAAAAAGAGAAATTGTCGTTCTTATAAAAAGCCATTTTCTTTGTGCGCCACTGATTCAGCATGAGCATGAATAATCGCCTGTGAGCCAGGAAACAGCCGACCTTTGCCAACCAGGCACGAATCTGTTATCCCCATTCAGGGTGAGCTGACAATGACCAGCGACATGGAGAACCTGCAGGCCGCCATCTACCTGGACCAGGTGCCCGAGGCGTGGACCAAGCGGGCCTACCCGTCCACGTGCGGCCTGGCGCTCTGGTTCACCGACCTCCTGGGGCGCGTGCGCGAGCTGGAGGCCTGGAGTTCGGACTTCAGCCTGCCGCCGGCGGTGTGGCTGGCCGGCTTCTTCAACCCGCAGTCCTTCCTAACAGCCATCATGCAGGCGTCGGCACGGAGGAACGAGTGGCCGCTGGACCGCATGGGCCTGCAGTGCGACGTCACCAAGAAGAACCGTGAGGAGTTCAGCTCGGCACCGCGCGAAGGCGCCTACGTGCACGGGCTCTTCATGGAGGGCGCCCGCTGGGACACGCAGGTAACGGGCCGCGGGGGTGGGTAAGGGGAGAATTGCGAAGGACATGGCAACCATGTTTAAGCAGTGGTAGAGGGGAATGGACTTTATGGTGGAATTCAGTGTCTTAAAACAGAAGGATTTTGAATGAAAAAAGAATTGGATTTAGACTGTAGCATTGAAGTGAAGGTCATGGTGTCTGTGCTGGAGAAACACCCTTATTTTCTATTTTGGGGGAAATGGACAGAAAAAGCTTCAGGTTGTTGATCTGGCATCATGGCGAGGCATAGCAAGGCCTGGCCGACAACAGCAGGGCATTTCTGAATAACACAACAGAAAATAAACACACACACCCAGAAGCCTACAATGGAAGGTGTATGGAAGCCCGGTCTGGATAACATGTACTGAGCTGGTAGAGCAGAAATATAGTAATGTGCGCACACCTACACACACACCCACCCACACACCCCACACACACACACACACACACACACACACACACACACACACACACACACACATCCCTTGAGAGTCACACAAACATAGCATGTTACTTGAGTTTTTCAACCCACTAGATCGAAACCGAGTTTCACTACAACTGAGTCTCTTAATGACACCAGCTGGATATTAAATGGCATTGTAAGGTTAATCACCCATTTGATTTGGATACATTAGTTAAATTAGATTTTTTATCTTCCCTCCCCCCAAAAAAGAATGAAATGAATCCTGTCTTTTCATGCCAGTGATTTCCATGTTGGTGAAGTATGTGTGGTCCCAGGCTGTTTAATCACCTCTGCCAGTTTTCCCCAGCACACTAGCGTTAGCGATGCCGTGCTGTGGTAAAGGTGCTTTGTTTTTACGAGAGCGCGTAAACATATGCAGCTTTCCGATGACACTAAAGGCAGGTTTTAATTACAGAATGGGAAGTCGGTGTGAAGCCGCTGTAATTGCTCCCCCCCCACCCACATTTGTTAAAGAGACTTGGCTGGAGAGTGAGGTTTGCCTTTGGGCCCCAGGGGTAAAACCCACTCCACACCGTATCCAGCTGTAAAAAACACAAGCAATGAACAAGCAGTATATGAATGTCTCTGGAAGAGACTAATTTGACCAAAAACACGGTCTTCTGGAATATTGCGGTTGTTTGCATGGTTGGAAGCTGGACGTGTGGGCTCCTGGGATCGGGAAAAAACCTGAGATCCACTGGATCCCAGCTGGGCCATTGATCATGCTGGCAATTGAGCAGTGGGTGCCATTCCCCCCCAACACACCTGCCAATCAGCTGTCTGACTGATCATGTGGCAAACTCAGCACTCGCAAAGAATGTACAGCTCGAAAAAACACGCAGGGAAGACAGGAAGCCCAGCTCCGAACATGTGGGTGGATGTAAACTTTCTTGCACTGCTCAGACGAAAAACTTGGAACCTAAGTCACAGCCATTGTGGCTGTGTTCAATTGAAGTGATGGAGTTCTAGCTCATTTTGATGCTATTAGGTTGCCAATTGAAGGAAAACTCCCCTGTGAGCAGCCCCCGTGGACTGCTGCAATGTCAACACTGTTTGTATTTGTCGCTTTTAAAATCCAAGGAGTCCAGCTTCCTCCTGTCACCCATGGACTGCAAGAGGATTAATTAGCGAAAAAATAAAATAAATCATGCCTGCTCACAATGTTTGTAGAATGTGAAGAGTTTCAATTTCAAATGCATTAACTTTCACTTGTTCAAGGAGAACAGTGGATTAAAAAAAAAACTGCTGAGATTATTTGAGGTTACTTTTAAGGGATTTAACAGTAATAAATTTTACTCGAATATACAATATTAGCAGGGTTGTATGAGTTCTCATAAAGAACTAAAATCTGTTCAAAACAATTTGTAGCACTATATGAGATCTCAGTAACACTGAAGAATGCACCAAGTGGTCTGCTGCGTGTGTCCTATCTTGCAGGCTGGTGTAATAGTAGATGCCCGTCTGAAGGAGCTCACCCCAGCCGTCCCGGTCGTCTTCATCAAAGCCATTCCTGTAGACAAGCACGAGTCTCGCAACGTCTACCAGTGTCCCGTCTACAAGACAAGACAGAGGGGGCCTACATACGTATGGACGTTCAACCTAAAAACCAAAGAGAATCCCGCCAAATGGACACTGGCGGGTGTGGCGCTGCTTCTTCAGATATAAGACACGCCCACTTATAGAATATGCATAACAAGTCTAGTGAGTCTATTGCAAGATAGGAAATGAATCACCACCATGAAGACATGACTGCACTACATTCTGCACCCTTGGCAGAAATCTTGATTTGACACCTTTTATGTAGATGTTTTATGGTTTTTAATCTAGATGTGTATTTTTTATATGTCTATGTGATGGGGTAATTGATAAATAGCCAAATATTTGTGTAGAAGTAAAAGATGTAACGTAGAAAATCGGTGCTTGTGTGTGTGTGCAAGGCTATGTGAGCTAATTCCAAAGGGGCCTTACTGTAGCTGTATGCCAAATACCTAAACTGAGTAGATACTTTGGTGACAATGTTTCCATGACTACCTAATGCTTAATAAATATCAACTTTGTTACACTTCAGTTGTCTTTACACACACTCTGCTTTCTTCTTATTATACCCAAAAGTGCACTCGGATATTTTGAAGATGCTTCCATTTTCTGCGCCGTTTTCCTCAGAATGTTCTTCCTCTGATATCGGATGTACCACCCTCAAACTCCTCCACTCCAAAAAGATTTTCCACCACATCTTACACTTACTACCATGGCTGGAGGAGAGAAAACAACTCGGAGATGCTCGGGCGAAAATTGCAATCCCTCAGTAGTGTTCTTCAATGAGTCCTGCAACACAGCAATGGGACTCGTGGGACCCCAGTATCTGTTATTGAGAAAACTAACAACACACAGAGAGACAGAGGCATGACGGAGAACTAAGGGGAAAGGGGAATATGAGGATATAAAATATACAGAGAACCCAATTATAATGAGCTAGCAAAGCTGTGTTTTTCTTTTTTTCTTCTTTTTTTTTTTACATAATGTATAGAGGTTTCATGGGTGTTAAGAGCCCATAAAAAAGAATCCACAGGAGAAATAGCTTAAAGTGGAGAGCAGCTCACGTCTCATGAATTCTGCCTGTGTTTGTATGAAAGAGAGGCACCGAGCACATTTACTTGGGTGTGGGAGTGTGTACGACTGTGTATACACGCTGTATTATTAACAATGTGATTAAACTTTAATTCGATCAGCAGAAGAGACCTCCCACAGTAGTAATATGCTAGTACTGACGCTGTAAATGGGAACTATGATATAAGATCCCATCCTGATCAAATGCTAATCCATAACTATAACGTTTCAGTATGCAGTGATATTCTTATGTTAAATCTCAGTGTCAGAGCACCGCAAAAAAAGCATCAGTCTAAAATCAATTTAGTTCTCTTTGCTCCTTAAATTGTCCTGCGTCGTTATTGTTTTGGAGGTTGGGGTTCTGCTCAATGTGTAATTGAATTGGAGAAGGTTTGGTGGGAATCTAGAAGTATTCATACGCACTGCATTTTGACCATGCACTCAAATCCAGAAAAGGAGATACTTTGTAGATACTGTAGATATTGTGTAGCTACTGTGTCTGCTGTAGATACTGTATATACTGTGTCCATACTGTCTATACTGTGTAGTTATTGTGTGAATACACTAAATACTGTGTAGACATGCTCTCAGGGAGCCAAAAACTTTTGGCTTTGTTCACTGGGAGCTTGAACATCTGTAACGCTGCTTTGCAAGAACGGTTGTTGTAAAAAGCATAGCAAATAAATTTGACTTGATTACATACTGTGTAGATACTGTGTAGTTACTGTAGATACTGTGTCAATATTGTAGAATCTGTGTAGTTACTGTAGATACTGTGTCGATATCGTAGATACTGTGTGGTTACTGTAGATACTGTGTCAATATTGTAGATACTGTGTAGTTACTGTAGATTCTGTGTCTATCATAGATACTGTGTAGATACTGTGTCGATATCGTAGATACTGTGTAGATATTGCGCCAATATCGTAGATACTGTAGATACTGTGTAGATACTGTGCCGTGAGGCTGGTGTGTGGTGAATTACCAGCCAGTTAAACTGGTTTGTGGTGATGCCACAGGTTATATTGTATTTTCAATGAGAATGAAGTGACTCTGTTCGGCTGCAAAATGAACGAAGAGGTCTGATCATGCTAAACAAACAGGAGAACCGCAGGGAATATAATATACACATGCAAGAAGTCACCTGTGTCTGGTGAATTCTGTGTTTTTGTCCACATAACATTAATTGATACCCGATGCTTGGATATGCTGGATATTTTTACTTAACATTTTAAGTATCTATTCGATGATTTATGCGGAGTTAGACGTGACCTAAAAATTTGTTAGAGCCTTTCATATTCCACCATAGAAGCCATGAACAGCAGCCTAAAGGTAGGAAGATATGGAACACAGATGAAACAGAGTTAGATCTGAAATCCTCTGTGTTGCCATTCAGGCTGATCCCATAGAGACCCCCCTCCCCTCCCCTCCCCTCCCCTCCCCATCTGCTCCATCACACACCCTTCAATAATGTAGCAAATAGTTCTGCACACTGAAGAAATGCCGTGTCCCTGCAGAAGCCATTACACTTCCTTTGCTCTAGTCCCACGCCTCTACTCGCTTGCTGGAGTGCCATTATTTTCCTCGCCGCAGCCGGCATTCGAGTTTTTTTTAAAAGGCCAAACGTGGGGCTGACAATTCATTTTTTTATTTTATTTTTTTGGTATTGCACGGGGTATGTTTGCGCTACGGGAACGCCGCTGGTCGGAAGGTGTCAGTCCTGGGGAGAAATCCATCAGAGCCTCATGCTCAGGAATGAGCAGGGAGGTTGCCTTTAATCATTTTCTGCGGGAAATGTTGGTTGCTAGGTTACAGGTCAGTCTTGAGAAATTGCTAAGGCGAAAGCCGGTGATGGCGCGGAATATGTAATATTAAAATAGTCTCTGGGTAATTCCTATAGAACTGTATCATTTCTTCCTTTCATTGTGACAAGAGCGAGCGGTTTGTTTAATGGGAGCACTTGAAAAAAGTGATGCACTGCTTCCTAATTTACTGCAGACATTTTTTAGAAATGAAATATCGTATGTAATATTGTGTAGGCCTATTATATAATTATGCATAAAACTACATATTTAGATATTCAGAGAACTCCATTTGTCAGTTCATTGTATGTATGGTTTTTATGTCTGTTTTCCTTCATTTTTAATATATGAGCATATTATCTGACTCATAGTGAAGGTGCTCCTGCTGATCAGTGACACCTGGTAGCAGAAATGTGCACTGTTGTCACTGTGGGACAAAACACAGACCACACACTAAAGTAAAGGAACAAGATGTTTTTTGTTTGTTTGTTTTTGAATAGATGGATAGGTCCTCACACTCCAACAGTATGACAGCTGTCCACTCTCCTTTATAAACGTTTTTTCCCAGTTCACTGAGGCAGTTCATCGTCACTCCACCTGAGCCAGGCTTCGACGTTAGAACTCGCCAACAGCTTCTCATTTTTTCCCCTCTCATTTCTCCAGTATGCCGCCACGCCACGTGACCCGAGATGCGTTTAAGCATCACACGTTCCACCTCCGTTCTGAAGGGAGGCCGCGGGAGCGAGCGACGTCCTGAGATCTCACGCCGTCGCCCTTCCCCCACGCCTGGGGCTTTGCTGCGGGGCAAACGCAAATACCAAAGCCTTTGTTCGGCATGATGGTTGGTTTTTGGACCCTGAAGTTCAATGAATTTAAAGGAGGTTTGTGAGATTGTGTTTCTTTGTATGCGAGCAGCCATTTACTGCCATGTTGACAGGACTAAAAGGTTTGTTTATCAGAAGCAGTCTTACTTTCCCTCTGCAGATATTAATGTTTTGCAGTTAAAACATAGAGTAAGAGACAACAGGATTCAAAAGGTACGTTCTAGATGTTGGGTGATATGGACTGAGCTCCAAGCTGCTATATTTTTTATACAAATGATTTCTTATTTTTTATAGGTTTTACAGTAAAGACCATCAGAACACCTTCAAGATTGTCCACACACTGTCAGTCTGTCATATGGGTCAGGGTCTATTTAATAAATACACTCACATCTTCTGACCTGTGCACCCATTTAACAGTGGTGAGTTTGCCGTATATCCAATGAAAACCAGGTAGTTCCCTTTGAATTGGTGCAGTTCCTGTGGTGCACAATAGATTTCTTCCAGGTCAGTATCGTGTTTAGAAAAATAAGTATGCTTTATTTGGAACTACCACAACAAGCGTAACATATTCATTTGTCTGGTGAGTCACTCACTGGAGCACCAGTCTACAGCCAGATATGAAAGACAGCAGTTACGTGTTTTCAACAACATTCACCCAGGTCTCATCCTACAGACACATTTGAAATGACACATGTACATTACGGTATTCATTAAAAATGGTCCAATACTGGGTTAGTGGGTCATCTAGAATTCTCAAATCTCTAAAATAAAACCACAGTATTACAAATGCCAACCAGAACATACTTGTCCATTTACTGCGGCTAAAACAGCTTATTTACAATCATCTATGCAAAAGGAACTCGCCATTAAATAAAGGACAAACTGATACGTGCTAACCATCACCAACCGAATGAACAAACAAAATCGAACGAACAAACAAACAAACAAACAAAAAAAACTATATGCTTTTAATCAGTTGTGCTTTGTAACCCACGAAACCACTTCATTGTTGAAATGGAACATTTTCATCGAGGCACCAATAGGAGTGCTCACATTGGTTTAATTTAAGAGCTTCTAAAACTATGACTAGAATTGGAAGTACAAACAGTATGTGTATTTATATATTTATAAAGTTATACAGTTCCATTCCATGTCCACGCCATTTAGCAACACATGCCCCCATACCTCCTGTGTCTCTGCTGTTAGTCTCTGTGGTTTTCCATGTGGAGCCCTACTAGACCTCCACATGGTTTCTGTATGGAGAAACCTCTAGTCCATCCTCTATCCTCTAACACACACACAACTATGACGGGTATGTGCACAGAGTATGTTTGAGCTGGTGCTGCGGTCAGTGACTGTGGAACAGGTTGGGCCTGGACCGGCTGTCCCACCAGGGGCAGGGCTTCTCCTGCTGGGGTTTGGCGGTGGGCGGGCCGGCCGGCCGCTGAGGTCTGGGGTTAAACAGTTACTTCGGTCTTGCTGCCTGTGCGGTAATGGTGGTGGTGGGCTGCCTGCGCTGCAGCCGGTGCGTAGTGGAGCTGCTCCACCGTCTGCGTGCGGCGCGAGGCGAAGGCCTGCCTCTTGGAGGCTGTCTGGTTCATGGTCAAGGTGCTGTGGGCGGGCGGGGCGGGCCCGGCCCCGCCCCCGGCTCCGCCTCCTCCGGTGTTGTTCGAGGCACTGGGATGCGAGTGCATTTTGGTCATCTTGTAGCGGTCCATGACTGGCGTGGTGGGCATGAACACGTCCGTGTGCGATATGGCCCTGGACATGGAGCGGTCGGCACGGAAACTGGCCCGCTTGCCGCCCGGCGCCTTGTCGGGCGAGAGCAGCGGGTCCTGTGAGCACAGACGCTCGTGCGAGTAGAGACGCTCGTGCGAGTAGAGGCGCTCGTGCGAGTGCACGCGCTCCTGCGAACAGTGGTGCTCGTGCGAGCGCATGCGCTCCTGCGAGACCAGGCGCTCGTGCGAGCGGAGCCGTTCTGCCGAGAGCAGCTGCTCGTCGGACAGGATGCGGCCGCCGTACGCCGAGGGGCCGTAGGGCGAGGCGGGGTAGTCGTGCGCATAGCCTCGCTCTGGTGACAGCACGCGGTCCTGCGACATGGCCCTCTGCACCCGGCGGGGCCGCTGCCGCGAGGGCGCCCCCTGCTGCTGCTGCGGAGGTGCCGGTGGTGGCTGGGCCTGCTGGCTGCTCGGTGAATCCTGGTTCATCTGGTTCATCTTGATCATGTGGAGGGGGAGCGTGCCCCGCGCCGCCAGGTCTGGGAGGTGCCTCTTCCGGCTGTAGTAATCGTCCGCTTCCTTGTCCGCTGTGGAGAAGAGGCGAGCGGTTACTGGTCAAAGCAACACAGTATTTTCATTGTCACCATACCCTATATTTTTCTCTTTTTTTATATATATTTTTCCTTGATGTCCCCTTTAAATGTTTGTGTGACTTTATGTTGCAAAGACGTAGTCAGCTTTACATGAAAAGGCAATTTTCCAAAATTAAACTCCAAAGCAGTTGGGCGGGGCCAAACTGAATAGCCAGAGATATGTAAATGAGATTGTTTTTGTGACACCAGAGATGGACTACATGGACTACTGGAGTGTGAATGGTGTGTTTTGAAATGTTAACAATATTTACATATCACTTCAAAATGATTTCCTCCAATAAAGCAAAGAACATTCAGAGCTCTTTAATAGCACAGTTTAGGTGGGAATGTCATGGAGAAAAATTGGTACAATAATGGAGTTACCATGTCTGTATAATTAGTTTGGTGTGGAGCCTATTGTTTTCTAAATAGTTTTACTGGTGATTTTTATGGTGGCAGAGAAAACCTAATGCAGTGCAAATGAAAAAGCACTGCAAAACTGCAAAACTGCAAAACATACCAATCAAGAGTAACTGGGAAGGTCCAGTGTTCTCTAGTTAATGATTAGTTAAGATGACACTTTTTTAACATATCAATACTGAACTGTAGTGGTCTTTTAGTTGCTTTTTTTCTTGTGCTAGAAAGTCATAGCAAATCATAATTGATCGTAGCTCAAACATTTCATTATGTGTGCATACACACACACACACACACACACACACACACACACATACACACAAGGGCACTGAATGACTACTGTATCTGTAGCAGAATGATTAGAGATGGAAATAATTCAATTATGGTCTGTCTCCTCAGAGATGGAATAAATGCAGAGAGGGGCAGCTGATGACCTTGAGCTCACTGTTACACTTGTCAGATCTCTCCACACACACTGTTACACTTGACAGATCTCTCCACACACACTCGCTGTTACACTTGACAGATCTCTCCACACACACTCGCTGTTACACTTGTCAGATCTCTCCACACACACTCGCTGCTGCATTTGACAGATCTCTCCACACACACACTCGCTATTACACTTGACAGCTCTCTCCACACTCACTCTTACACTTGACAGCTCTCTCTGCACACACTCACTCTTACACTTGACAGATCTCTCTCCACACACATTCTATCCCACACAATTCCAGTACACCACTTTGGGGAGGAATAAAACTAGAATTGACTAAATTAAAACCTCAAATCAAAGAAATTGAAGGCAAATAACTGCAGTGTGTAGTAGATCCAAGCTACAGACAGTAAAGAATACAGCATTAGGGACTCCAGGGACACGGAAATCTCTGACATCTTCAGACATATTCAGCAACATTGTTTCTCATAAGCAGACCAAACCGTGGTCCTTACAGAATAAACATGCAGAATTCTATCTATTGTTTTATGATGCGTAAACAGTAAGTAATTAGTTTATGATTATATATGGCATAAAGATTACACTAATTAGAGAAGTATTTCATTTAAATATAGCAGTATGCTTTAGTGAATCTAGAGCACACTGCATGAGACCTACTCAGGGAATGTGTTTTGCGCTTCCAGGCACCTGCGATTCTTTGATTATTAGGAAGATCAGAACTCTTAGAAACCATAAAGAAATAGCATGTATTTCCTCCTGTTACCTGTACTAAGCAAGCTACAAACAGACATAGCTAATACATTTCTCCTCACTACACCAAAAATTTTGTTTTAGAAGCACATCTGGAAATATTAACATAGTGATGCCTGAGGATTTTTCACTGGAGGGTCGGGTGGCAGATATTCAGCGTTCGTGATTGTATTCTGTTTTGCATAATGGAGGTGAGTCACTGAAGAGAAGGTAATGTTGATTTCCTATAGTTCACTCAAACCCAGTGCCAGACTGTTTGAGACGGCTCCATATGCACTTACACAAGCCTCTAGACATGTTTATTCTTCGCTTAAGAGATATAATGAGTTAAAGGTTTTATTCACCAAAAATCTCCTTCAACTAGATCGATGAAGCAATGAGGCTATAAGGAAGCCACTACCCTCTCATAAATACCTTTATAATCTGCTAAATTCCTTTCATCTTTACTTTAGAGGGGGTTTATGAACTGGGGGGTTAATGAGAACTGGGTTTTTCTCCCTCACAGAATGATATATTCATTCAGATGCATATGTAATATATTAAAGGTGTCAGTTTCTCATTACAAGCTGGATTTATTTAAAGGTGTTTTCCAAAGCGCATCTACAGTCTAAGAGAGTCATTAATTCACAACATGGAAAAATGGTGCCAAATCTATGTGCTCTTGTAGATCAGAAGTCCTGCAGAGTTTAGCCCCACCCCTCCTATAACACAGCTGGTTCCTATAACGATGAGCTGAATCTGGCTCGTTAGACTGGCACTGAGGCCAACTGTATGAAAACAGGCAACTGAACTGAAGAAGCATAATTGTGTACCCCTGGTTATAGTCCACAAATACAGAAGACTGCTGGATGCCATCAGGGTTGGCCGTACAGTACGAGGCTGGATTCAGCCTTAGCAATTCAGATCCATTTATTCAACCTGCTCAGAATAGTATCAGTCCACTTTAACTATGAAATGAATTTCGAGAGTGAACAAGAAGGAACTGAAAAGTAACCTTTCCCAACCTTGTCTAAAGGAAGCCGTGCAGTGCAAGGAGCTCGCTCTTACTCAGTCTTTTGAGTGAGGAGTACTTGTTGAGGTCGGCCTTCATGGCAGACTCGTAGGAAGGCGGCAGGTGGGAGAGGCTCTGGAAGGAGCGGGAGAAGGACAGATCGTACGGTTCCGTCTGTGACGTCAGGATGCTGTTCACACGTGCGTTCTCTGGGAGGATGACAAGACAGCGGAGCAGAAGGCACATCAAAAGAAAAGACGTGTGGGGGTGGGATGGTGTCGTGGTGGTGGTGGTGGAGGGAGGTGGGGGGTTTTGGGCAAAGTGCACGTCTCTGACTTCCAGCAGCCTCGGCCCGTCCTCGCAGGCCCGAGGACCTGGGAACCACCAAGGAGGGCGAGGTGTGCCCGTCATGCCAGCCCACGGCTGGGCACAAGTGTGCCAGAATTGGGCCCTGGTTAAAAATAGGGCAGCAGCTCCTGCTGTCGAGGGGAGGGGGGGGGGTGGAGTAGAGGAGGGTAGAGGCGAGACAAACACAGCACGGCAGGGAGCCGGGAAGGGTGCAACCAGTGAGGAGAAGAGTGTTTACACAACAGTGCTCCCTCCGTCGCATACTGCGTTCAGCACACACACTGTGTTCAGCACACACAGTGGATTTCACTGCCTTTGATCCCAGCTATGGCTGGTGAAACTGCATAGCAAGGGATTCATCTTTATTTAAATGGGGCAGGTGGGTAAGACAGCATTGGGGGTGCTTTTGGAGAGAGAGAGAGAGAGAGAGAGAGAGAGAGAGAGAGAGAGAGAGAGAGAGAGAGAGAGAGAGAGAGAGAGAG
>JAOXYF010000012.1:2147472-2159493 GCA_028565775.1 Sternarchorhynchus goeldii
ATATACACTTATATATATATATATAGTGTATTAAGAACACACATAAAATCATTTGGCAGGATATTGTCCACATCCTGCCAATTGACGAACAGGTTTTCAGCCATCACTTGTACCAAGTTTGTGTTCTCTCTTCTTCAAGCATGTTTCTTTTCACTCGCTGGACGCCACTTAATCTCCATGTGGTGTGTGTGTGTGTGTGTGTGTGACTTTCTTTCTTTGTGCATCAGGCAGAGTGGCCGTCAGCAGACAGAAATGTCCTCAGTCTACTTCTGCACTGTGACAGGAGAACCGCCAATTTCAGGTGCACATCATCAAACCTGTTCATAGTAACGAAATCCGATTTCACGAATGACACTCGAATTCACCCCCCATTTACCCAGACGTGTCCCATTTAGCCATATTTCCCTGGATGTGTCTCTTTATTATGGTAGGTCTGACGTTATCAAAGATGGCTGAGTAGGAACGTGGTGAATGACTACATTCCTCTAGAGATGGTTCATGGTCTTCAAACACCAGACCAGTGCAGCTGAACACTGTCACCTCTCCTAATTAAAGAACGAGATGGTGCCAAGGGAGACAGGAAAAAAGGAGATGGACCCATAAAAAAGAGTGTTCTTCGCTAAGCTGAGAGAGAGTGAGAGAGAGAGAGAGGGACAAAGAGAGAGGAAGGGGGTGGGAGAGAGTGGGAGAGAGGGACAGGAAAGAGAAAGGTAGGAGATGAAAGGACGCTGTGAAGTTGCCAACACTAACGTGCTATTACCACAGGCTAGCAGAGGTGTACCTCTTTCATCCATCACTGTCGATTAAACATCAGCTTTGCACAGCCGGTCTCCAGAACTGAGGAGAGGGTGGCTCCTGGTTCTGCACGGGATTCAGCTGCCGGTTGAAAGGAGTCAATAAGCCCTCCTCTTTAACCCGTGTTCTGTGAACGGTTAGCCTTAGAAATGACACCAGTGGACAATTCGGCTCCATTGCGTAAATTGTTGGTACTTGGGGGGGCCCCCAAATCCCTGTTGGGAAGGCCAGCAGAGAACTACACCCACCCATGAAGGGGTGAAGTCCAGTACGTGGGCCTGTTTAGCCATCATGGCAGTTAATGGCTGACTGGATCAGGGGGTACTCCATCAGCCAAGTGCCGCAGTAGAAGTTTCCAGGCCATCAGGATGCCACAAAGGTGTTCGACATCCCCCAAAGCACTACAAACACACCGACTTCTCCTTTAATGGTAGTCCGTGTTTGCCCAGATTTTCATTTAGATTGGGAACCAGAGTAAGCAGCCTTACAAGGGATCTTCTCCCGCCGGCTGTCTTTCACACAGGTGGGCTTTTTTGTGAAATCAATAAGGCAGAGTATAAACCCATAAGGGAATTAATACCAGGACTGCAGGAAGAATTCAAACATGGCAGAAGCAGAAAAGACATGAGAATCACAACAGGACACTGGGATTCTGTTAACATGGGTCTCAGCACTAGAGGGTTTCCCTCCAATTTTACACTTTAACTGGCTGCTCAGCAAAACCCTTCCCAAGTTGGTCTGGGCCTGAGAGAACAGCTGCTTCTGGAGACGTCATGGCCGACCCAGAGTCTGACACCCAATTTTGCTTAAAGGGTTTGTCCACAATGCTGACGTCTGGCGCTAAGAAACCCATTGCTACGGTCTCACGCTTCCCCCCGAGAGAGCCGCGCTCGGTGTCCGTGCGCATCTGACTGGGTTTCATCTCTGTTCCGAGCACTGGAGGAAATTAGGCACCACTGAAAACAGCCCTTCTTGTCCTCGGTTCGATGAAGTTCAATGGTAACTCACAGCGTCCAATCACCTGCGTCGTCTTGTTTGCTGCTCCAGGCTCCTGAGTCCCACAGCCAAAGCCCGAGTGGACAGAGCGCTGCACATGTCTGCTGTCTCTCCATGTTACTCAATACATGCCGCAGGCCCTCAGGCGAGGCAAGCCAAGGTGGAAGGCGGAGGGTGGAGGTGCAGGCAGCCATGCCGCAGTCAGCTGGAGAAAAATAAATAAATAAACCAGCCCTCCGCCGCTTCCTCATGAGCCTCTTCTGCCGGCAATGTCGCCGTCATAAGTATCGAAAAATCAACATTTTCCACGATGGCCACCCAGGCACAGTAATAACTCACTTTACTGAAATATCCTGAGCAATGGCAGGAAGCAAAGGGAGCCCCTTTTGTTCTGAAGGACTGAGACTCACTGCCATTAACATAGGAACAAATCAACTGGCACAAGAGGGTTCGCCTGGCAGTACCTATAGTGAGAAAAGAGGACGGGCAGGAGGGACAGAGAGAGGGAGAGAGAGAGAGAGAGAGAGAGAGGGAGGGAGAGAGAGAGAGAAAGGGAGGGGGAGGGAGAGAGAGAAGGCAGAGAGAGAGAGAGAAGGAGAAAGAGAGAGAGGGAGAGAGAGATCTGTCGTATATACGACTGGTTTGATGTCCCGCTGAGAGTAATAGGCTACTAACTGCCCGCACCGTCGTAATGCCGGTGTAATCAGAACAGAGGCCATGTGAAATGGAGGAGGACAAGGCTTTTAAATGTCACCCCCCACATACGTGCAGGTAGCACAGGGGCCGTGGAAAAATGAGAGACGCGCAAACAACTGTTCATTCCTTGACAACAGAAGAATCCAGAGCTCTGACAAGACTTAAGAAATTCAAATGGATTCTTAAACATGGGTGACACATTGTGATTACACAGAAGCCCAGCTTGATTCAAACTCCATTTTTATTACTTACTCTTAACTCACATCATTTAATTGCGTGTGCGGCAGTTTTTTTAAAAGCATGCTTGTATAATTTATACATATTTCTCTGGTGTTCATATAAAAAAATGCACCCATAACTTGGTGACAAATACGCAGTTGGCAAGAATTGGACGCCCAACTGGAGGAGAATTGTTGGATTTGCTTCAGATCTAAAGGGTCGTGCTTGTAACTCAGCCCAGCCTAGCATCCTTAAGATATGCTGAACATCAGATAACCTCGAGACATGTGAGTGCATGGTGTGATACTATCAGTCATCTGCACAGAATAATAAACCTGCGAGACCGTGTGCTGGAAGAGAGCGGGGTGGGAAGACCAGGGAGAAACAAGAGTGTGTGTAGGGGGGCCGGGAAGGGGGGAGGAAGAGAGAAGGAGAGAGAGACCAATAGATAGAGACTGAGAGAGAGAGAAAGAGAGAAATATCCTTAATGCCAGACGGCAGGTCTTATTACGGTGCTGCACATAGATCCACATGATCAAAGTGAGGAATCCTGTTTTAATGCTGGGACCCATAACTCATCGTCGGTCGACAAGCTCATTATTGAGAGTCGCTGGAGTAGGAGGCAGTTGAAAGTAACAACAGTAAGAAATATCAAATGTGATCCTCCATATGTTCACTGAGCTGCTGACTTGTGTCACCGTTGTGTCACACACTCACACTTCCCAGGTCCCAAAATACCTCCCGGCGTAATTTAGGATCGCAGAACCTTAACAGTCATCTTTTACAGACAGAGACACACACATAAAACATGAACAAGCCCTTTTGACAATGTCATCAAAACGCTTTTTAAACCATAACCTTTGAGAATGCTTCTTTAGAGCTCGGTCGGTTAATGGCGCGTGGAAATGATCAGATTTATCCTTTTTTCGCCAGACAGGCAGCTGCTCCCATGCAGATGAGATATGCTCCAGCACGTTGTGGAGAATTATTTTCAGCCCTGTGCAGTAACAAGTGTTTTATTTATTTTATTCACTTGTTTATTTAGTTGTTTTCTGTGCCCCTGTTGCACCCACTAATTAAATCCAGGAGGAATTGGAATTCTCATAATTGCAATTCGTCGTTACACGTGATACTACGAAGACGGAGCAACATAGAAGCGCATCACTGATCAGAAGTTCCGGCCGACAAAATGCTTCCCTGGGCCTGGATGAGACCCAGACAGAGTCTGGACCTTCCAGCTGGCTCCAGGCACACACGTGAGCAACCTTACTTACCCCCTTATTTACCCCCTTACTTACCCCTTTACTTACATCCTTAATTACATCTCGAGTGCAAAGCAACCATGAGTATGTAAAAACTTACTCTACAAAAGAGGGGAACGTCAAATTAAATCTTGACATTCTTATTGAGCGATGCAATTTTCCAATCTGTGATGGCCTTTTCTCTAACAAAAGGAGTCAGACAAAAGAGTTGGTTAAATATTTATTTTTCCTTACACACTATTGCTGTGCTGCTTCCAATCTCCTGCGATTTGGAGAAACTGAGAAAAAAAAAAGGTTAAAGTACTATAATCCCAACCCAAAATTGCTTATTTCTTATTATTGTGTCCTTGCATGATGCCAAGTCATTTGTCAACTGTGATAAAAGCACTATTTCCCGCTATTTTGAGTCGAGGCAGTTACTTGGCCTTGAATTTTGTCCTTAAGTGTCACCGCATTGAATGTAACGCTAAGGAAACAGCAGAAGCAAGTGTCCTGTTGCACTTTTGGAAATACCTTCCCTTTGCCACAAATTGTGTGGGGCTCCTGGTAATCACCCAGGGCAATGAATCAAGGGTCGTCATTCTAACCGGCCGAAGCCTGCAAATATCACAAGCCTCCCCGCTCCCTGAGGCGCCCGTGAAAGCCCTTCAAAGAGTCACCCGGCGTAGAAACCATGATTACGAAAGCAACAGGAAGCAGAGGGAGCTGAGACGAAATCGTAATTTAGATAATGACAGCCAAAAAGGGAAGCCAAGCCAAGACAATGGAGTCACTCGTCTGCAGTGGACAAATTAAAAACTGCATGAGCTTGTGTATGCCTGAATAACTGCCTCAAATAGAAAGATAATATATAAATAAAATTCACCAAACAAATGCTGCACGATTAAAACTGGTCATTTAGTGCCCTCCAAAAACAACAGCAAAATAACCCCTGTCTTTATGAATGCCAAATTGTCTATTTATGCAGAAAGGATGTGAAAAATGCGTTTATTATCAGGCAACGTTTAGGTTTGTCCTGCTGCGAGCCATTTTCCTCTGAAACGGGGGAGCATTACTCATAGTCAAGGGACTTCTGATTCTCCATTTAGATAACGCACTGCTGGATACTGCTGGCTGCTTGCAAAGGAGACGCTGCATTGTGTGCTGTGTTCAGCCTGTGTGTTCGGCCCTGAGAAGAAAGCCATTTTGTTCTAGTGATGTTAACCAGCCAAGCCACCCAGTCAAAGTCAGCAGGATAACGGCAGGACCAGGACCAAGGAACCCGATGCTTCCTTTTGTGCAGGAAAGCCGTGACTGGATAGAGCTGGCTGATGCATAAACAAAAAGTCATGTGACACCCTAGACAGTATATTTCACACACTGCTGAGTGATATTAGTGGACATACACAGCGAGCTTTAATGGAAAATGCACAAGCTGAAGAATATAATCCCGTGTGTAACTCGAGACCTGCTGCTTGGTATTGACCCGTGCTGTGATTGCTGTGATCCGATGGCTGTTATCTTTCGTGCCTGGTAATGGAGAGGAACCATGTCAATCAATACCTGTGCCGGAAACATCCACAAGAGCACCATGGAAACCAGTACTACGCAAACAGCTGACCACAATCACAACTAGGTCAGTGTTGGCATAGCAAATGGCCAATTAGTGTTGTTGGATAGACAGAGGAGAGCTTTCATCTTGCCAGCCAACATCCCTGCACTCGTAGTTAAAAGGAGCCCGGTGTTGTAGGTGTGTTTGAGAGCTGGAGAAAACACATTAAACACGACTGTGTGATAGAAAGAAGCTTTTTCCTATTTCTCATGTGGGTGAAGAGGCTGCCCTGCTAGAAGCAGTGGTGATCAGCTTGATGAAAATGTTGAATTCAATTATAATGAGGGGTTCAAAGGCCAAGACCAGCAATGAAAATCGATCGAGGTCATCTACAAGACCATGGAGGTCTTTTGTTGTTGAAACAAGTAGTTTACATCAACGGGGGTGACAAACTGCGCTATTTCAGCATGTAACAACGTGATGTTACGTTCGGTAACATCAGATATTCGGTACTATATTCTATACCACGTTCCAGTTGCTGCTGGGAGAGCATCCGTAACTAAATGATGAGGAACTTAACAAGCAGGAGATGGAACCGAGGCGGAGGAAAAGAGGAGCAGAGGGGGAGAAAAGGCTCACTCCGGGAGCAGCAGGGTAGGAGAAGAAAACCCCTGCTGTTAATATCTCGGTAACATCTCTTTTCCATTGCCCGGGGCCCATGGGAAGAAAAAGCGTTTGCACATATCCACAACGGCCACATGTGGAAACCGCTATGCACTCCACATTACTGAAACAACAAAGAGACTGACCTCTGGGCTTGAGTGGTCAGCACAAAGCTTTCTGAGACAGGCTGTGTTCCGCAGGCCTGCCACCATCTCAAGGTGCTGCAGACTCCTTCAGCAGCCCTTCTTCTGTGTGTATCTTTACAAAACCCCCTCAGTCTTGAGAAAAGAAAAAAAAAATGGACTACAATCCATTTTTCTTGTGAGCTCCCAGGGACTCAAGACTCTTTTGAAAGATTCAAAGACACCTTTCCATGCCTGAGATTTAATGGCATCATTATGGTATAGAAACCATTTCCAAAGCCATTTCCAAAGGGATTTAATTCCTTATCATTCTGTTCGTCTGATAGGGGAGTATTTAGAGGGAAAAATGTGGCACTCACTAAAAGCAAAGCAAATTTTATGGAGCTGATACCTTGAAAAGGAGGCCTTCTACTCTTGTGTAACTGCACAAAGCAAGTGAAACCAACGCTGTGTAGTCCTGCTGACCTGTTGAATGGACAGGTTTTTCCGTTGGCAAAATAAGGCATCGCTGCTGGCATATCATTCCAGTCGTTCTGAAAAAAAAGCATGAATTTCCTCAAAATAAAAGGTAGATAATGCTGATGGCTTGTGCTTTGCAGAGATGATGGATTTCTTGCTTGATTGCCTTGCAGGCTGCTTTCAAAGGAACTGGTCATTGCTCAAACAGCTTCTGATATATCTCTGATAAACACATGGGAGTACAGTCAACAGTTCCTCAATCGATAGCTGAATATAAATTAGTCCTTACCAGTAACAATGCTTTCAACTATAACGTGCAAACGTTCATCTGATAATGCACAAGCTGTGTGTGCATGTGCACAAAGTATTGTTTGGAAATGACAAAGTGTTTGAAATAGCCGTGTTTATAGGGGACTCGTGAAACTTTGATGCATCCATACATCTCACACGGCAAGCAGAGAAAACGAAGATATATTTAGCCATTAGAACTCCCTTTAGAAAGCTGCACTGGCATCAAGAGAGAAACCCAGTGAAAAGGCCATTTACTATATGAAAGATGTTCATTATGAGGACCTGATGGTCATTATCTCAAAGCACCAGACTTTATTTTGAGTTGAATGGGCATATTACCATTTTGCAATATTTCTTTTTCTAATGTTGCTCTAACGTCCAAATCACACTCCATCATAGACAGAATCATCAAATGCACAAAAGAAAGCTAACAGTATCCAACTTCAAGAATGTTGAAGACTGCCCTTCTGCAATATGCTCTGATAGTTTTTCCTGGATCAGTTAAATTTCATGGTCAAATTCCTTTACAACTAATTATAGAACAGAATTACAGAATTAGTTATGCTCTAGTAAATGGCTGGATTAACATTGCAGAGCAATCTGTTATATAAGAAGATTATTTGCACTAATGTGTATCAACAAAATAAGATCACCTTAAAGTGTATAACAGGATACTTTATGCATTTCAGTAAAATAAGATAAAATACCATTTAAAGTGTGTGTGTGTGTGTGTGTGTGTGTGTGTGTGTGTGTGTGTGCGTGTATGTACATGCATGAAAGCACTTTCATAATTTCTAGATATGATAATAACCCTAGCAAGGAAACAGTAAAACAGTAGTAAAACTAAGTAATGTTATTATGTATATCTATTGCTCTTCAGGAAATTAAACAACACTACTCTTTGTTTTGTACTGACCTCCAATTAACTGAGGAAATTGTCGGCCATGCTGTATTCATACAGCATTGCAATCACAGGAACGATGAGTTTCTGACCAGGAACAACTGTCCAAGCTGGAACTGCAAGTCGAACAGAGATCATTTTGCTGCTGGAGTTTCTGAGATGTGACACATCCTCACACTCCTCCGCTCGGACCACAAACACAGCCGGAAAGGGGGAGTCGGGGGGGGGGGGGGGTGTACCACAAAACCGGATGTCCAATAAGTTCAACATCATCCCCCCTGTCATGTTGCCTTCCTTGTATCACAGTGCCACGCAAACCGCATTGCGGCAATGACAGGATTTCGGTGTCCTGCAACAGCAAGCCTTCGAGAACTACTTCAAGGCTCTGGAGTAAAAGCACACTCTGAATTTGTTAATAGTCCCAGAGTGTTTAATCCAGGTCATATGTGGAATGAAAGGAAGGCTGTAGACTTCACAGATGCTTGGTTTTTTTTTTTATGCAGGGAAGAAAGTACTGAGGTAGAGCGACAGCTGTATGACAGGGCATGTGTCAGAAAATGACAAGTAACAGCAGCCTCGAAACTCAAGCAGTCAAGTTATGGTGCGTGATAAGTCAGGGTGCTCTATAATATCATTCATATCTATGCAGGGTAAGTTGGGGGATATATGAGCCCAGGCCTGAAGTGCTAACATCAGTGATGATCTGCAGTTTAGAGTGCAAATGGACATGGCGAACAGGCTGCTGTGGCAGTCGCAACAGCACGACTCCACCCCCATCTGACGCATGACCAGTTTCTCTATTTACCGCAGTTTAATTAAATATTTTCATGCTTGCCTAGACTGCTGATTCTCTTGCGAGAACTGGGCAGGGTTGCAGATTTCTCTCGCACAGCTGACAAAGCCGTCACACCGCGCCGTGCAGGATTCTTTACACGCCGAGCCGCTCGTCAGAAGGTTAATACAATTCTAATTACATCCGACCATAATTGCGTTTGTGGCATTCTGTCTTGAGCGGGTGGGTTTGAAGCGCTCGTTCAGCACACGCATCTCTTTCGGCTCTAGTAGTGCGAGCCCTTTTGGAGCTGACATCAGATACGGAATACAGTCAAGACGGGTGTAAAATGAACATTATGCAGATTTACCTCTTTTTCTTGCATTATATTGCGGTGATGAATATAATGAAGTTAAATTACACTGCGTAACTCTGTGTCATTACACACCCATACGCAGCGGCTGCAAATTATACAGGAGTTGCAACACACCTTATATCATAGCATAAACGAAAACTAGTTGGGACAACTTTCAATTCGTGCGCTTAGCAACACCGAGGACACCCCAAATTCCACATTCACCAAAAGCAGTGGGATCTGTTACTGGTTACAAAGTTGTTTAAACGAGCCAGACGGGATATTAATAGAGCAGGGATAGTCGACAACATTCTCGCAGGAAATAAATCGATATGGTGCCTTTGAGATGTGACGCGTTGGGGAGGTATTCAAAAACGCCTGCTCACAGAACCCAGAACCATATTGTCATGATGAAAGAGCGGAGCCGCAACGCTCCTCGAATAATCTAAATGCAAAGTCAGTGCGCTACTGTGGCTGTGACAGTGATAGATAATAAAATTATTCTCAATCTGCTGACAAGAACACACTCTAGGTTAAGGCTGTTACATAAAGAAACCTGTAAAATTACCAAGATATTGTGAACCAGTAGCCAGAATGTACACAAAAATGTACACAAAAAGGATATTGCAAACAGCAGAGTGCAAGGAGCAGCTGGCAAACAGAGAGTGGCGTCGTGGCAAAGGGGACCACCTCCCTACCCTCCCAACCCCGGCTCTCTCTCTCAACCTCTCTTTCTCTGTCCCTGTCTCGCTCTCCCTCTCTCTCTCACTCTCTATCTCTTCCCCTCTCTCCCTCTCTCTCCCTGTGTCTGTGCTGAACTTGGCCTGAGGGTCACTGTGGTCGGCAGATCTGCCCGGCACTCATGCAGCCTCCCTCCCTGGTGCACAGACTGTCATCCAAACACCCTCCCACAGCTGTGCTCCCTAATGCCTGAGCCAGCCTCCATTTTAAAAAAAGATCAGTTCAAAAGATCAGCAAGCAAGGAAGGCACAAAGTGTCGTGCACGAGGGTCCCTGAATCGTGCTATGTGGCTATATTTCATAAAGTGTACACATTTAGTGAGGGAAAGGTCTAAAAAGCCAAAGAACACTGAGAAACATATCCCTCTCCTACACAAACCACTTTCGTTTGCTTGCTGGGCAGATAACCCCCACCCCACCCCCACAGGCCCGAGAGAGTGGCGAAGTGGTGACATCAGGATCTGTATTCAAGCCCCCACGCGTCTCTCCTTCCACCACATTGTGCCAGCCAGCAGGACCTCTCTCCCAGGGGCCTCCCTTCTCCTCCTCCTCCTCCTCTTCCATTACCAATCCATCCAGTGCTTTTCAGCACCGCCTGTCATCTCAGAGATGGTTTCAGGGAGCTTTTATGTTAACCTATACCTGTCAGCTCTGTAACTCCACATTTCCTCTGAGAAGCATACATGCCTACTCTGTGGTCTAAAACACTTCAAAGCCAATGTACTTAAAGCCTTATAGGCTTATATCAGGTTATTTTCCTCTCATGATTTTTAAAGAGTCAGACTACATCCAGCATTTGCAGACACCATCCATTCATTCTGACGTTATGATCATCTACAACTCCAGCCACAAAAAAACTTGCATACATCAGTATCATCTCTGAACTCATTTCTGTCTTTCACTATATGAATTTTTGTTTTTTTTGTCTGTTTGGTTGGTTGTTTGGGTTTTTTTAGTCCAAGTCAATACCATGTGTTCTGCACAATAATTCTGAAAAGGGCTACCATCCATTAACCTCCACACTGCACTGGCACCCAGCGAGAGTCTAAGCAGTAGAATCACTGTATCTACATCTCTCCAAACAACCTCCCTCAATATACACTCTGCTTAATGGGATCACCCAGCATTTGTTACTATTGAAAAGGGCCATCAATTATGCAACGAGCACATTCAATCAATGCCACGCAGGACGGAAAGCACCTGTAGCCACCAAGGCCATTTGACATGTCAGTAAGGGCCACTGAGAAGGTCCAAGGACCATTAAAGCACAGGGAACACATTTAAAGCACAGGGAACACATTTAAAAGGATGTTTAGCATGTACTTCTGTTGCACAACTAATGTGCAACTTGCCAGACAAAAAAAACAAACAAATAAGAGGCTGTGATTTTTTTTCTTTTTCCTTCCTCTTGCCAAAATTGCATGACGTCCTTCCTGAGCCTATAACGGATTTTGAGCTCATTCAACATTGGGCCTCAATGGGAAAAAAATGAGGCAATTACCCAAAGCCTGCTTCAGCCAGGCACAGCCCGAGTCTTAGCAGCCCAAAATCCCACACTCTGTCTGGGTCGCGGGGGCGCCGTGCACGCGGGCCTCCAGGATTCGCCCAGGCCGCTACGTCCCACCTCTCCCGAGACTTACCTCTGCAGCCGTTTAATCCCTTAACAGTCACAGCTGGAGGACATTAAACTGATTAGGGCTGCACCTGCGCAGATGACGTGGCTCTTTCTGCCAAGCACGAACGTTATGGCGATGACAGGGTGCGGCTCCGGTGCTCAGGAGGCACACCGCCGACTGATTCAACAACCAGTCGCCAATGGCAACGTGCCCTGGTGAATTAAAACCAACAGATATGCCCTTTATAATTCCAGCCCATCCCCCACCCTGAACCGAGCCTCCGTTTCTAATCTCCGGCAAATGGTTCTGGGGATGAATCATACCTGACGCTGTTAAATTCCAATTTGCACACAAAAAACCACGGATGACTCTGGCACGGTGTGTCGGGAATGACAAGCCTGGTTTCTATCTGAGACAGAATGGCAAATTTCGCACACAACAAAGGGCAATCATTCCATTTGTGTGGCCTTACAATACTGAGTAAGAATGGACTGGGGGGGGGGGGCGAAAACAATAACATGCTTCTACAGTGTTCTCCCTGTATCTTCTACAGTGTTCTCCCTGTATCTTCTACAGTGTTCT
>JAOXYF010000012.1:2160342-2191297 GCA_028565775.1 Sternarchorhynchus goeldii
AGTGAGAGAGATAAGAGAGAGAGAGAGAGAGAAAGAGAGAGAGAGGGAGAGAGAGAGTCACCTTGTGCTGGGATCATTAAAACATGGCTTTGTGTTACACATAAATCCATCAGCAAGAGCTCCATCAAGCAGGCAAGGATTCAATAAAGAAAAAAATCTTATATTTTAACACTTGCCTAAAAAGCCATAAAAGCACACATGAAAGAAGAAAATGTGTGAGTTTAAAATAGAAACAAATTCTTTCTGCCTTGTCTTTCATCTTGTAATCCATTCACCCGGGAGGCCAGTTCTAAGAAAGATGTTTGCAGAGAGTTCATGAGTTCATTTTCCTTTCTGGTCTGTTGGGTAATCTTATCTGACCTGGTCCCTCACTGAGAGGAAGGTTCCAGATATAACTGTGGCTCTATCAGGCTTAATTAAGCTTACTCTTCCCCACTCCTAATCGTAACCTTTATGTCAAAAACCACAAGACTGACTTCAGATCAGCCTAAAAAAGCTGCTAAGAACACCCTGTTCACAGAAAGTGTAAAATTAATGTAACAGTACCTGAGACATAGCTAGAGGCTATGTGCAAATCTCAGGTACAACAAGGCCTGACGCCTGAGTTCTGAGTTCTGAGGTGAAGTCGAACTCTGTATTCAATGCAACTAATCATAAAGTCTCAGAAACATTATTTTTTTAAAAAATAGATACGGTTACTGTTTTTGCACTTTCAGCCATTTGCCAAATATTCCAAATAGCAAAACACTGCAACAGAGCAGTGTCACTGCATACAGAGTGTTACGGTAAAAGAGGAACATTCAAGGAGCACTGGAAGCATCATCATTTAACACGTTTCTTCCCCACTAGAGGTTACTTCATCTGCTCGGGTTAGCTGAAACGTGTCCTGCTGAACAATGAAAAGGTCTTTCTGAGCACCACTGTCTCTGGGTAGAGTTTTTATGGAGTGAAATTTAAGAGTGTGCAGCAAATTATTGTTATTTTGGTACCCGATGATTGGCCAGAAGAGGATGGGCTCCTCTTGTTCAGTTTTGGTTCCTCTCAAAGTTTCTTCCTCTTGCTCTCAGAGAGTTTTTCCTTGCCACTGTTGCCCTTGGCTTAATTACTGGATGCCTGGACTCAAACATCTGTAAAGCTGCTTTGAGATGACGGCTGTTGTGAAAAGTGCTACATAAATACATTTTGATTTGACTTGACTTGACATTCAGTAATAATCCCATGAAGAAACTACATTTCTATGAACTCTATTTAATGCTACATAAACTCTATATATATATGCGCTACATAAACTATATTATATATAGTTCATTTATAGTTAACATTTGTTTATCTTAGATTGTTTATCTTTAGATTGTTCAAAGTAGCCACCCTTCACTGTCCTCCTCAGCTCCACACTAGTGATGTTCTCCAGCTGCATGAAGCAGCCGCCTATGATGTTTTTACATCAGTCTTGAAGAAATTCTCAAACGTGCAGAGCCTTGAAGGGTGAGGGACTAAGGTTCTTTTTGCTGAAGGTGCATCTACAATGAATTGTTTGTGCATGTGTGTGCCTGTGAATGTGTGTATTTTTAAAATTCATTCACATATAGGCTAACACCTTTACCAAATTGTATTTGTCTTAGAAACAAATTTAAACAAATCAATTAGATTAAAATGTCTTACTAGTGTTACTGTTACTATTAAAAACATACATTCAGTCAGGTGTGTCCAAATATATATATGTATATACACACACATACACACACACACACACACCCACACACACACTTCTGGGACTAACAGTGCTTGCTACATGCCCTCCAGTTAGTCAACTATTTAAAGAGGCAGTTCATACAATTGTTGCATTAATTAAAGTAATATGGGAAGTGTGGCATATGTGTGTCCATGAGGTGTGCAGTATGAATGGAGATGATAGTATGAGCCATCTGCTCAGTTACAATGATCCACTAATCGTGTTCCATTTCTGTGTCAAGATTTTCTGAAAATACTTTTCTCTCCTCAGTTCCTCAATCCTCAGTTCTCATCACAGTAAATAACAAAATTACGGGACAATTTGCATGAAAACTCTTTACATTTCAACTAATGCAAAAAACTCTGCACTTACTCTAATGAGCACTGCTAAGGAGAAGCCTGATTATATAAGGGACGTCCTGACTGATGCAACACATTAACGGGGTGGTGGCCTACCTGAACAAACATCAAAGGGTTCCCATGTCTTTGGGCTCCTTTACTCATCATTCTTTATTCAGAATTTTTTTTTTAATGTTTTTTTTTCATAGCAGATTCTATGTATGGCTGCACGATAAATCACACGGCAGCCTGGTTTGAAAACGATGCTGTTTTCTTTCTTCAGCCTGTACTTGTGAATTATGGATGATAGGTTCAAAACTGTGGAAGCAATGTCTTGAAATTAACCAAACATGATTAATTTATGAACTCAATTTCAGGATTAACCAGACCATAAAATTACCGTTGAACTGTGGTCATCTTTTTCGTGCACATACAAACTTGCGGGCTACAAACGCTTTTACTTTTGCAAGAATATTGGAAACTCTGTGTTGATCAGATGATTCAGCCTCTCTGCTCAAACCCATCAGAAGAAGAGCAGGAGACTGGACTGAAGCATCGTGTCAGACCATTTCCTGCAAGGGTGCTATTGGTATCAGACATGCGCTCGCATAAGTGGGTAATACTGCGGAGGCTCTTACAGCTGCCTCACCAGAGACGAGCGTAAAAGCCTTACACGTGTTATAATAGACCGAAATGATGACATCTCTGTCTTATAGTTTTGAGCTGCTCGGTGGTGTACTCTTACCAGTCACGTTTAAAAAAGAGCACGGCTTGTCACTGGATGTTTTTTTGTTGTTGTTGTGTTTTTATCTCCCTTTTCTCTTTCCTTAATACATTAACTCTGGTTTTGGAAGATATCGAGGCCTTGGTATGCCAATTCTAACTCCTAACTGCAGTTAAAGGACAGCTCTTAGTCTCAGGAGAACGTAGTGGCGTTAAGCGCCGTAGATTAAACCCAGGAGCTAGGGCCTCTTTCATCTCTAAAATGAGCAGTTCAGAGCAGCAAACGAACCGGGTCCTTATATGACGCGTTCTGCGTGGTTCAGAAAACAAAACAAAACAAACAAACAAAACAAAAGCTTACATAACACCTTCTTCATAAAAATGTACCTCCCTGGGCATCAAAAGCGAGTGGTGGTTAAGGAGGCTACAGCGATCGTCGCTCATGTGTTCACCACGCATGCCGCCTACGAGTGGATTCGGAGCGGGCTTTGTCTCGCGGCATTAGGCGGATATTGAAAGTGACTTCTCTAGTGATTCCCCTCGCCCCGCTCGAAGCTTTCGGTGCGCATAGGGGGGAGGGGGTTGAGGGCGGAGGGGGTTGAGTTAGACGGCTGGACCAGAGGAGAACAAGGATGACTGCGCTGACATTTAGAGACCTCACTGTTTATGGACACGGCAGGAGGCATTTCCTGTTTGTTGTCACGGTAATGAATTCACTGGTAAGGATTCTGGCAGCCCGGTTAAGTCACCTGCCCACAGATCTTAATCACCAGCTTAAGCCTCATCTCTGAGCGACACACACGCACGCACGCACACACACACAGCTGCCAGAGGTTGGTGTGAGCTGCTTGACGAATTTAGCGCCTGCATAGCTTCACAGGAGCACAAAGAAAACACGTAAGGGAGCGATTATCGAATTCCCGCTGGTGATCTTACGTTCTCTGGTTCCTTACTGTAGGCGCAAACTCAGTGGTCACTGCGGCGGTAAAATAATCACATCTACGTGGGCTGCTCAAAAAGCAGCAGCCTGTTTCACCTAGCAAACAGCAAACAGACATCAGTTACCACACGCTGGCAGGTAATCCGCTAATCTACTCCCCTTTAATAAAAACTCACCCAATGAGTGGCACTAGATCCCACTGGGATGGCAACGAGTTGCTAAGCATGTTGGCTGTGAAATTGAAATGGTACGTCAGATAATAAACTGCAACCAGGCATCAACCGGTTTCCTGTTCGTCCTTTGAGCATGTGAGCACTGTGTGCATTAATGACTGCCCAAGCGTAAATAAAATCACTTAGATCTGTCAAACGTCGTGAGGTACCAGTTATGCTAAGTGTCAGTCATGCACATCAAGGCAAAATGTGTAATCAAATATTGTACGATGAAACTGAAAACAATCAAGGAAGTAAATTAAGCCTTCAGGGGGCTTGGTGCCTTGCTAAGACAGGAGCGCCTGAAGCAAATAACCTTTTCCAGTGCAGTCAGGGTAGGATCGCTCTTATTTGCACACCCTATTTCAACCAAAGGCTATGGTGGGCTTGGCTTTCCAGGGAAGCACATTTCAAATCGGAAAAAAAACAAATACTCAAAGCTTCTTCTCCCTGCTACAGGGGTTCACCTCAGCAGTTCTCCGTTCTCAGCTCGCTGAGAATGATATAAAGTAGACTGTACAACCTATTTTATCTCAGATGGTTGAGGCAGCTTTTCATTACTGCCGCGGAAATTTCAGGAGATTGTGTTTCATCAAACTGTGAGAAACAGAGCCAGAGACAGAAGAGTGTCGTATATGGATGGCTAAGGTGTGACACTCCAGTGCTCTCAAAGAAAGCGAAATTAGAAGGCACTGAAGCAAGCATTTCTCCGAGAGCACACAGAACAGATGGCCACTCCCCATTAAACTCCAGCACACAGGGTGTAGGGCACTGCAGCATAACACAGCTATGGTATGGTAAGGGTATGACCCTTAACCCCCCTCTTAAGGGCATGACCTGTACCACCTACTTAAGGGTGTGACCCTTACCCCCCTCTTTAGGGTATGACCCTTACCCCACTCTTAAGGGTATGACATTTATCCCCCTCTTAAGGACATAAGGACATGACCCATACCCCCCTGTTAAGGGCAGAGCGAGACAAACGGGGATCCCCCTGGAGCCGAATTCCCATTCTCCCTGTAACCACAGGCAAATGTTTGTGTGTGTGTGTGTGTGTGTGTGTGTGCTTGTTTGTTGTTATTCTTGAAGGCTCTTTTGAAAGGCATCAGCCTGAGCAGCAGAATGCTGATAAGAATGTTATGTGAAAAGAGCGTGTGACTTCTGTCTCTTTTTTGAACAAAGAGGAAGAAGCAAAGGTTAGAGTCCCGCGGTCAGACAAACCAATCATACCCCTGTCTCCCGTCCCCCGGGGTGCTGAGCCACCACTGAGAAATTCTTCAGAACAATGACAACCAGCACCACTGAACATACAGTGGTGATTAGATGATGGGACATCACCTTTTTTAAACACCTTATTTCATGAACAGTGATTAGCAGCTCACTGTTTTCATCAAAAAATCCTAGCGTAGTGCCTACTGCACCAACAACTGTTGAGATTCGGTCAACAAACTCAAAAGACTACAAACTCCAGAGACCCCATTCTGAGCATGCCTTCATTACAGCTCTTAGCAGAACTTCACTCTTTAGAGGCTGGTGTGGGCTGGGACTGGAAGCCCTTGAAGTTTTTCCAAGTTCTTAAAGAGTGCATGAAGCCATGGGTCAAACGGGCATGTGAGAATGGCTTTCTCATGGCTACTGGAGCCTGGCTGGCGTACTGTGATCAGCAGTACATGAAGCCCCCCTGACTCCATCTCCCTCTGCTGTCCTCAGCATTTCCTCCTGGGATCAACAAAAGTCGAGCCTCACACTTTAATTAGCTTAATTATTTAATATCATTCCCCCGAACATGAAACCATGCTCGGCTGTAAATCGCTGATTTTAATGCACGGGTGCCCTTTGTCTCAAAGAAAGCTGGAGTAATGGGAAATAGTCTCTTAGTTGCCTGTTCCCTGCTGCCTCTTGCGTCAGATGGATCTTCAGTGAACAGAGAGCAAAACATTCCAAGCTCCAACAGAAGGGTCCTGAAACCGACAGGGTTCACCACCCGGCTGGGCCCGTTTTCGCTCCGAGCGCCGACATAGCAACGCGCCAGCAAGCCTGGCAGGCGGGAGTCCACGGCAAGAGGAATAAAGACAGTGGGGTAGGGGGAGGTTGGTCGAAAAGCGAAGGTTTGAGCGATTTAGCAAGATGGACAGCATTTCTGCCACAGTCCCGCTTTCGTTAACGAGAGGAACGGCATCCCGACTCCCCTGACTACTTGGGCTTTGATTGCGAATGATTGTGGCAGCAGCAGTGCAGGGCAGATCGTACAAATACTGCCTGTGTGTGTTGCTGTCAAGGTGTAGGGGGAGATAGCTGGAGTTGCCATTACACACTGATCTACAAAAGCTGTGGACTTGCTAGGCAAGGCAACTTGGATGTTACTAAGTGTATGTGGATTTGCAGTCTTTCCAAACGTGAGATTACCAAATATCATTACAATCAATAATGGTGTGTGGTCTCTTTTTGCTCTGTGCTACACAGAACGTGCGCTGAAATATAACTTTTACAAAAACAAATAATGAATAATACCCTCCACTTAAGTGGCAAACAAGCCATGTCAAGGTACCCTAAAATACAAACATGAAAGTGAGAGAAAATTCACTGCACTCTTTCTATTCACACAGAGCAAAGCAAACATAAAACAGAAGAGTCAAAATGAGAGTGAGACATGAAGACTGCTTTGATCTTACACATTAAAGGATCCCAGTTCTGTCCCAATCAAATCGCTGCGCATGGTAAGACAAGACCCGCCCATACCTCTAGCGTGGACCGTGCCTTTTAGACAGGGACACTGCAGCTTGGAGATCACTATATCTTAAAGGGTGCATCGTATCTTATCTCGTATCTTAAAGAGGGCATTGTGCGAAGCTGTTGAGTGTGAACACACACTGATACCGTCACTCTTCATCTTTCATGAAGCGTGGGTAAAAATAGTCAGTGTTTCAGTCATGCACGGGTGAGCTGGCCACTGCGGGAAAGACCAGTAAAGACACAACAATGAAAACAAGCTGCCCAGGCTGAGTGGCGGAGTGGGGGGTGGGGGGGGTTAGTGTGTTGGGGAGAACAGGCACAAAAAAATAAATGGATTTCAGGTCAGTGCTTTGTAGCTGCAAAAATGAAATGCAGACAGAGGAATGGTGCCTAATGGAGCTCAGCAATACCACTCTCACACTCTCTCTCTCTCTCTCTCTCTTACCCTCTTATGGGTGGATGCATGATTCCTGTCTCTCTGCTGGCTGAGAGACTCTAGGGTTTACCCGGCTAGGACAAGCTTGGCCCACCTATTAGAGGGCGGGCAAACCAGTGCCTGGCAGAACCAAAAAGGTGGATCTCCCCCGGCATGACGTATATGCCAGCAATGCATTAAGCATCCTGGGCAATGAAACTCGAAATTACTGATGGTGTGACATCTGTTTGCTTATCTGGTGAATAGATCTTCAAGCGCCCAATTTTTCTTCTCGCCTCCTCCTTCTCTTCAGAGGGGGCAGAGAATCTTCGAGAGACGCCACTTTAATGGCGCAGAAGGTGCAAGTGTGTAATAAATGGTCGAGCTGTTTTACAGACAACACGGAGCATGCATGCTAATTAGCACACCGCCAACATTCCTGCATGAGTAGGACAGGAAAATGAGCAGGTCTTGTGTGGGAGTGAGAGGGGCCCGCCATCTCTCTGGCTTTAGCCCATACTGAAGAGGCCTCAGCCTGTGGTGCACATAGAATAAATCCGCAGTATCACAGTCACGCTCCAACCTCAGGCTGTACAACACAAGGCTCATTAGGTTGAGATTCTGCAGCGACCAGAAGAAAACACGAACATGTTTAATCACCTGCCTTTTAACCAGGGTGTGGCCGAAGCATAAAAAGGTTTTAGAGCTGCAGCATCGTGGCAGTGCCTAGCGCTTCAGGAGAAACGGAGAGCCTGGTCAGTTTCCAGCTTGCAGTGCTGCTGATTGTTAAGGATCTCTAGCACCCTGACAGCACTGCGTGTTCAGTGTCTGTCCACTTCACTCCGAGCAGCAGGAGGCAGAGCGCCGTACACGCTACGGTAAAAACACTTCCGACCTCGCGGGTTCCCTTGGCAGGCCATGCCGAGTCGCTAGGCAGCAAACGAGCACGGAGTTACCTTTTACTTGGCCCCTCCCGAGGGTCACGAAGCCAGACGAGATGAAGTTGTGCAGGTCGTGACCTCCGCCGCGGACGCCCTCCTTCAGGTAGTGTCCACCTGAAACGAGAGAGCAGTGAGGCTTGAGCAGAAGAACCATGCAGCCTCTCGGTTGACCCTCTGATCCCCAGAGCCCCCACCCCAACCCCCACCCCCCAGTCTTTAATGTAAAGTGAGATCAATGACATAAGTAGTAAAATGCCAATGTGACTAGCCAAGACCGAGGGCCACAACGTTCCATCGGTCGCACAACATGTGTGGCTCAAGGTGACGGGAATATCAGATTGTGTGAGCAGCTTGCGTTATTTGTGCTCTTGACATTACAGTGGCTGGTGGAACGAGTATATTATAACTGATATCCTGACGATAACCTTGACTGCCATTTGGATAAGGTAGTTGATGGCAAGCCCAGATGCACACATCAGATTTATAATCGGATGGCAATTACTGATACAGCAGCTTGCGAAGTGAGATAAGAGCAAGATTTGGAGTAGAACGTAGGTCACAACAGACATGGGCATGCGTTAAGACTACAACAGATCCATCTACTGCTCAGAATTCAGTAAACACGCCCGTGTTTTTCGGAGTTGTAGAGGAGGAATGAAGTGGCACGGCCAAATGAATGGGCAAATGGCACACAGAAACCCCAGGCTGGTCTGAGCGTCTGCTGCTGTGTACACTGCTGAAGCTCTCGATCTTTAATAACAGCTGGACAAACCCGGCAAAACAAATACTGATACCACGACCTCATGCTGCTAAAGGTAAACTCCACTGAATTAAAAAGAAATAGACATAAAAAGGGAGAGTGAAGCAGCGGGTTTAGAGTGCGACACAACCACGGAACTGAGAGCCAGGCACTCGTGGCCCCGCAGTAGCAGGCAGCAGGCCTCACTGGAGGGAATGATCCAGCAGAGCCTCCATTATGAAGTGCCATTGTTGGACCACCAGGCTGAATCTAACCAGCTGTTCTTCTGGTTCCCTCAGGGAGTCGTGAGACAGAGTCCAACCTTCAAGTATTGCCTACAAGGGCACGGATTGCGAATGTGCTTTAAATGACAATGCAGGTACACACACACACACGCACACACTCCCTGCCCTTCCTCCATGAGCGGGCAGGCAGTTCGTTTAAGGTGTGTCACGGAGAAGAGACGTACTGATGCAGTCAGCACCGGCAGCCTGTCTTCTGGTTACATGCAAGAGGGTTCAACCACCGTTTGGGAAACATTTCACTTATTACTGAGATCTTATAGCCTGGGTAATTTTGCTATTAATTGGTGAGGGGAAAAAAACTGCAAAGCCTGCAATGTAAAAACTCAAAAGCTAAAAAGGTGCAGAGTACATATCATTATGGAATTGCCCACTGGCATTTCACCTGTTAATTAACTGAATTAAAACATGGTTTAATAAGCCAGGCCAATTTTATGCATGCGGTGCCAATACTGTTCTCTTGAAGCAATATCAGAGAAAAGCACACATGCGTGAGCCTGCAGATACACTGGCACAATGACATAACTGTCCTACGGCAATGCAATAAAACTGTTTTAGGTTAAATTAATGTTCTGATAATCTTTGTCAGTTCATTTATTAGGCAATTAATTAGTGCATTAGTATAAAGTAATTAGTCGCTTTGCTCTCTGCCAAGGACATTGTTGATGAAACACTGCAACATATGGATAGTTTCAAAGATAATAAATGAAGAATCAAAAATATTCTGATAAAGCTAATCATTTTAGTTCTGTCTATATGAAGAAAGAAGAGCTTCAGTATACAGTCCCATGTCAGTCCCATGAGTAAACAACCAGGTTTGCTGATTACTGGAAACATCTTGGATATTTTGGATGTGTCTATGATATCTTCAAGCATATGTTCTCCCTAGGCATTTGAATACCTTTCCAGCATTTCAAATCCACACTATGGTGAGTTTTATGGGCAAATGCAAATACAAGATCACTAAAACATCCCACGATGCAATGCAACTACATCATCACCATAAAGATCTAAAAAAAAATAGTTTTTTTATTTGAGTTGGCCTTGTAGTTTGACAGTGCATCAAACTCCAATTTGTATTCCATTTCCCAGGCAGGCGGTCCCCACGTTCCTCCAGAGCCTCTCCTTGCATCCTATCAAAACTGCTGTCTCCCACCCCTTGGCGTAAGCTACAGTCGTCCTGCGGGATGGCTGAACTTCGAGCATTGACTACAACACAATTTAATGCCCATACTAAACTGGTAGGGAACAAGCAGACTGCACCTAAGCCAGGACCCTGAGCTCCGTCAGGCAGTGAGGAGTGATGGCATGACACGGGTCTGCTGCTGTCCCCCAGGGCCTGGGCCACTATCACCTGACACTGCACAACCATTCTATGCTGTATAGGCTTAATCCATATAAAATGCATGATAAACGAGTGATGGCTTTTGGTTAAGTTTGCTGAAATGTTCTACATCCACTGTTGAGAATCAGGATAGTCACAGGAGCAAGACACTCCGCATTTTTTCCTGTACTAAAAAGTGGAACAGCCTTTAACTCAAACTCAGGCCAAAACGGTGACTGATTCTTACAGCTTAATCCTAAATGACTGTTCCAATTTGGCACGCGTGAGTCAGTTATGGACTGAGCGTTTAGCGAGTGTGTTTAGTGAGTGTGTTTAGCGAGTGTCCTGTCATGCTGCAGCAGAGAGATGAGCCCCATGACCTTCCTCATCCTCCCACTGTAGCAGCGAGGTTTGACTGACAGCTGTCTGGCACCCCACCAGCGATGCAGCCTGCAAACCCACTACCACACTCCTGACACGCTCCTCCACCCAGCTGTGGGTGCATCAGCTAGAACTACCCTCCACCAGTCTTGTATCGAAGTTGTATTGAAGCCTGGCTATTCCTTATATCCTCCCCGAGAGCACTCAGTGCAGGAATGTGGAGTTTGTGTGGGTGTGAGTGTGTGTGTCTGTGTGTGTGTGTGTGTGGGGGGGGGAGGTATTCGAGAATATTGTCTTACCATGGTTCGATTTGGAGGCATGAACAGGAGTGTAATGGTTTTTGGAGCCTGTCGGTTGTGGCGTGTTGTCTTTGGATGAGCTGTTCATCGCCGCAAAGTTTTCACAGTCGTACTGGGATATGGGAATGGGTCCCTGCTGCCTCAGAATGTCTGCTAGGGCTCTGCGGGGAAAAAGACGCGAACAACAGGGACTGATGGCTCTGTTGTTGAAACGGTTAAACACAGTGCAAGGATTCTGCAAAGCAAAATAACATTTTACCCAAGAACCATTGAAGCTATGTGGTTCAGGAATAAGGAATGCAAACACTTAATCATGAACACTTCAGCATTTTCCGTTGCGCTGGGTCCGTGCAGTTAGCCGTGGGGTTAGTAATTCCGAATAATTATGCATTATGAATATGTTAGTTCTGTATGATGTGATTGGGAAAAATTTTATTTGCTACCATCCTCTCATCTAGCACGACAGAAATGTCAACAGTACACTTTCCAATTACATTCACATTCTGTGTGTGTGTGTGTGTGTGTGTGTGTGTGTGTGTGTGTGTGTGTGTACTGGTATTGGTAATGAAGACTCCACAAATTTTTTATAACGTTTTGCTAACATTAGAAACTAAGCATGATAAATGACACTACATACACATGCTTCATCTGTTAACAAATGATTTCAACGGACAGCAAATACATCTGCGATATCTGTTAGCAAAATGATTTCTACTGTCTCCAGTCCGGTTTTGTCGTTCTCCTTTGTTTATGTGGCAAGAGTTCAAGTCAGACACTGTGGTGAATACTGACCAGAAATACTGACCAGAAAAACAGCTGAGAGTTCCATAATACAAGGCCTGCTCTTGGCATGGTCTTTGCAGTTGGTATGTAACCAAGCAGAACTAATGCTCATCGAATCACAGAACAGAGATTACTGAACAAGATCGGGATTTAAGAAAACCAGGAAATATTAGACAATATATATATCGCGTTTGTTGATCTAATATGCTAATAGGGTTTAATAAAGTGTTGAGTGAATCTGCAGTATTGTGTGCACTCTTTCATTGCTAGCGCATTGTTTCAATGAACTGTGTCTCTGCATCGCGTAGTCATGGTTATGACCAGGAAGACCGCAGGAAAAAATAGTGTTGGAATGGCAAAATAAATGCTCCTAAATCTCTCTTGCAGTTACCAAGATTGAAAATTGTCTACACGAGGTGAAGTGAAGTGCACTGACAAACTAAAATGTGGAGTAGAGATCATTTTCTCCTCCATAAACAACTTGAGAGGCTTTATGAGCAGAGTCCAGTCAGGAAGACACACTTATGAAATGAGATATTATCGCACAGATCAAATGGAGGGTAAAATTGAAGCATCTCTAATGAACTGTAAAGTCTCCCTTGACCAAACACAAAAATGGGAGAGGAGGGGGGGGGGTCTGTCTTGGTCTGTGTTGAACCAGTGCCATAGAGCCATAATGGTGCATATTCCAGCTCTGTTTGGGAATCTGGTCACGACCAGCTACCGCCACATTTAATATTCCATGCGGGCACTGGTGCAAAAAGAACACAGCTTGTACAGAAGGGAGAGAACGCATAGCTAGATGTTGTCATGCGAATTGCTGAAAAATGAGAGGAAATTTGGAAAGGGTCTGACATGATAGAAATCCTAGACTATATGTGTTTTGTCAAAGTATATGCATTAATTGTAGAAATCAGACCTGGGAGATGCAGCCTGTGTAGACCATGCCCAGCCCTGCTTACCTGTGAATGTTCATTTCCTGAGGTGGTTGAGTGGCTTTGTCATAAGCGACTTTTGTTGAGACCCCAACGACTATGATGAAAGCTATGACCCCACAGGTGATGTAGACCGCGGTGTTCGTTTGATCCATACTCGGATCGTAAGTGTCACCTGTTGGAGCGGGCGACGGGGGCACTGTTTTCACCCAGTCGGGTTTGTTGTAATTCTTGCAGGTTCTCTGGTCTAACCGGTTACCTTTAAATTGGCAACAGAACCGCAAGAAGCAAGAGCCGCAGCAGTAGCGATGGTCGGTGTTATTGCACTCGAACTCCTTATCAAACTGTCCGCTCACGTCGTAGTAGCCCAGGCAAGTCTCGTGAGTACCCGCTGCGGGAAGCTGGACCTGCGCTATCCGCTGCGTAGATGTCGGCGGTGAAGCGGTATTGTTGAGTTCTTTTGGTTTCTTTTTGGCCACCGGTTTTGTCCGCTTAGCAGTTGAGGTGCATAGCACGTTCAATGGGTCCAAATAAATCAGAAGAAGTAGAAAATGTTTTATGCCCATGGCTTTCTCTACTTTATAATTTGGCTTTATTTGTCGTGCCCTCTGCGATTATGTTTTCTTGAGTCGGGCGTTCAAGCGAGTTCGATTCTACAAGGTCGAGGCAGTCCAAAAGTTGCGGTTCTGTCGTTCCACTGCATCCCTTGTAAGGGTTTCAGATGAATATTACAGGGTGCGTCGAAGGCGCCATTAACTTAATTGGGATCGTGTACTTTTGACGCCCATCGTGGAATGATAGAAGACAAGCCAGTCACAGGGAAGAGCGACTTGCGTTAATAGTCTTGAATGAATGAAGAAACATCGCTCGTTCCCTCCAGCCCAGTTGTGCGTCACTGTCAAATGTTTCCAATGACCCTTTGCGAGAACTCTTGAATAAGCAAGCTTTACATCCTGCTTCCCATCTTGCTCTGGGAAGAAGTACATATGAACTTAATTGTCAATTAACCGTTAGTAATTCAGACAAGACATTAATGTTGATACGGGGAGAATTACACGATACGACTACTTTTAATTTTGCGTTTAATTTTACATTTCTGCTGCCAGAAATTCTTTTTTCACTAGTCTAGTCACAATTTTCTCACTTTAGCGCATCTTGTCTCATTTCTCTAACATTCCATTGCGCACAGTCACGCCTGTACGTGAACGGTATAATTCATTCCCAAGAAATTCCCACAATTATCACAGTACCTTTATTTTACCACCTCTGTACTAGGTCAAAGAATATACAGCGGTAAAGTCACTTTCAACGTAGAATTATTTTTCGACTCATTATTCTCAGCAACCAACAACTGCCCTTGAGCGCACATGGTTTTATTGATTTTGCACCCATTATTAAACCCTTTGAGTCAATTCGATATTGTTTCCTTTTCACCATAAGTATAAAATATCACCACGCTATCGAATGTAACATACACTTACCTCTACTCTCGCTCTTTGGTTCATGGGTACGCGGCTACTGGTGAACTGGGTGTCAGCATCCTGCACAGAAACCGACCCCTTTCAACGGTCCGCCTCCCGTCGTTGTATCTTACATCATTAAAGTGCTGGCGTCACACCTCCAAGTATTGCTCTCACACTTATCACTCTCTCAGGCAGACGCATGGTCGCTAATTTTTGCCAGTGCCTTCAGCTATTGTTGTTTCTGTTGTGCTGACAATCACAGTCATTGTGTAGCACATCACTTAATGAGACTGAGAAAACCCCCGAGCAATTTTAACATCTTTTTACTTAATCCCAAAGCTTTTTTGTACTGTGAGAAATGAAACCTTTAGACCGTTCGTGCACTCGCAAGTTCGTTTCTTTTAATACTGCATCGGGTTCTCTCTCACTCTCTCTCTCTTTCTCTCTCTCTCTCTCTCTCTCTCTCTAACTCTCTCTCGTTTAATAGATTTTAGAGCCTGTAGACTTCCCGCGAGTACAAACGCGCCGCTGTCAGAGGCAGTTTCAGCACTGAAAGAAATGGCGATGGGTGACAGGTTGTCCGAGCGCGCTCGCCAGTTTCAAAGCATCGTTTGCCGTGTCAGGCGGTGAAGATAACGCATGCAGTTCTTTCCCCACGTTTCAACCACTCTTGCTCTATATACAGTCTGAGCGGATCACAATTGCACAGAGCTTGCAATCCATTGATCATAGCTCATAGTAAGCTCATAGTAACGTATGTTTGCGCACACCATAAAGCACTCCTCTTTATCCTCTAATTGTGAACTTTAATCTCATAAGATGCTTGAGCTTGCCGAACACACACACACACACACACACTCATTAAAGGGAGAAGACTTACTGTACCCTGCACTTCCCCTCCCAGGGGCTGGTGAGCTTTGTTTCTGAATCCGCTTTTCTTGTAACACCCCTTGTGATTGTTTTAACTGCAGCCACCATTCGAGGAAGTCTGTCCACTATTCCTTTTAATAAAGGGTGTATTCTCTTTTCATTTCAGTGGACTTTTCCACTGTCTTTATTTGGGTGCTACAAGATTATTTTTTTATTAAGAGAGAGAGAGCTGCTGGTAAATAACAATGGCTCAGATCACATTGGTGAAACCTGATTTAAATTTTGTTATTAAGCATACTTGGTCTTTTAACTGTTGTTGTGACTCGGAGCTTTTCATTTCTAGCTAGGAGTGTCTAGTTTCTTGCTTGATGAAAATGTGCATATAGAAGGGTTGAAAAATAAAATTGGGCAGTTGCCATTATACAGTGAGAGAAGATGAATTGTTTTTAAAAGTCTGGTATATTTTCACATGTGAGCTTTGAGCATCTCTGAATGAACAGCCTACACAATTCTCTGATTATAAAACCTGGAAGCAGTTGCTAAGTTACCACTTTTTTATGATGCCATCCATACTTGCTATAATGAAATATTTAAATGTTTCTTGTGAAGTTTCCCCAGGACTTTAAAAGATGTATTGTGCTCTGAGAGTGCATAGTTTCAAACAAGAGTGCAGTTCCATTATAAATGCAGAACGCATGCACTATAAAGCATGTTAACAAATCGTGCAATGCTGTATGTTCAATACTTAGGAATACAAGAATCACTGAAGTGGAATCCCCCAAATGTCTCCCATGTTTGTTAGATCTTTGCTCGTCCACCAAAGGTCTGCCGAGGTGGATGGGGGTTGGGGCAGGAGGTGGAGGAAGTCAGAATTTTGTTTCAACACCTTTAAAGCCAGCTCGGGTTCTGCTCTGTTCAGAAATGCAACAGCACTGGCCAGAGGAAAGCCACAGGCTGTTGGGCTCTTCTAATGAGAGCACTTCCCTAGGTGCCCCTCCTGAGACTGGAACCATCGGTTCTTCATACTAATGTGTTTTTATTTACCGAGCTATTTTCACTGCTCGTTTTTCTCAATTAAGGATGTTGTAGCAGTTGTGTGCGAAAGGTAGGATCTGTGGGGCAGCGTTTTAAAAAGTGCCTTGTTTTGTCTCAAAAATCAGTATTTTTTCCTGTGGCCATGGACGTCATGAAGTATTGATTTTTGTGGCTATGCCTTTCCTGGTCTGGGTGGCAGCATGTGGTAGTGCCTAACTGGAGGCTTCGGAGTACATCAAACAGCACAAGCATGGGAAGCGTGTCAGCCCCACCATACAGAAGTAGTACGAGGACACAATGCATCCACTGAAATGCTTTTTGGTTGAGGCTGTGTCCCAAAAACCTAACCCCCTCTACCCTAATCAGACCCCTAATGATGTTTCTCTCATCTTCCATCCAGCACAGTATATGAACTCCATTAGCACTTCGTTTTTTCTTTGCTATAATTACGGTGCTGAGATTCAGATGATTTATTTGCCATGCAGCTCAGCCATACTGAGAGACAATGTAACAGTAATGAAGTTATCACATCATTATACCTCATAAAGATGTTGTACTACATTATTAATGCTGCACTCTTCTATTAAATGACATAGACAAATTCTCATAGGAGAGAACATTTGCTTTAGCAATCCAGCCGATTCCCAAATACAGGAGCTTCCTGTCACCCTAATAAGTGATATTACTTAATACACTGCTACTGACTGTTTGGCTAACAGACTGGATGAGGAGGACAACACCTTGAGTTAATTTAACATAAAATTACCATCTACACAATGTACACAACACACCACAATTAATATACTTTCAAGCTGAGCTCCCACAGAATACATTAAATTCACTATTTGTATTGAACAATAGTCTTTATATGCCTGATGTTACAGGACAATAACATGTGGGCCTGTAAACAGCTCACGGGATCATCCAAAACCTCCCATCGCTGCAATATTTTCCTCAATACAAATTCTCATCACTCATAGTGCAAAACAAAGCCAATGAGGCAAGTCTGCCCGGTATGAGATCTTCCCTCTTTTGGTGGAGGTGGTGGGAGGGGGGGGGGTTGGTTATAAATCCCTCTCCCAGAGTTAACAGTGCAGGCCAAGTCTGCAGTGCTACACACAACCCCTACACGCTTCTGTATGCATGTGGCATCTCTCTGTGAAGAAAGTGCTTTGTCAAGAATTTCCAATATTTATCATGTGCTGGAGGGGAAGAGAAGGCAGGAAGTGCAAGCTATGAAGTCATCAGCTGAGCTGAAGTTACAGAGGATCGCACCTGAGCAGCAGGCATAATGCTAGTGCTTCCTGTATAATTCTAATGTTCAAAGATTTGCCATATTGAGAAGGGTTTTATTTTTTTTGACAAGTCTTGCATTTTAGTTTAGGTTTTTTGTTTGTTTGTTTTGAATGTGCAGACATCCTCAGTGAATATATCGGGGTGAGGATAGAGAGAACAGGAGCATACTGAATAGGATTTACTTTTTCTGAGTTATATAAAGACATGCAGGGTATTTTTTGGAGGGGGTTTGTTTGTTTTGTTTGTATGTTAATTTTTCTGCTTATTGTCGTCTATGGGTGGCATAGAAAGTATTAGTATTTCATAAATAAACAGATTCCATATATGTTAAGCCCTCGAGTCAGTGAGGACAAGACACAGACTTTCGAACACTGAAATGGCAAGTTGAAAACCGAATGTTTTAAGTATTATGTTTTATAGATAGAGCACATTTTTTTGTTTTTTAAGAAATATACGCTTAGGTATTGAATCACTGGACGGCGGCCGGTGTAGACGTAAGGAAGACGTCCCCATCTTCACTTTATAGCAGATACGATTTCGTAAGTCGAAACTCGGGGAGATTATGTGTTCTTCGTAACCCAGACGCGCAAAGTTTGGGAACTTCACCTTCCTTCCACGCGACTACGGTTAGTATAAAACGTGAATGCTGAAGTAGACGTACAGTCGCAGTTTCAGCACCCTGGAGAGCAGTCCTGGTGTGGATCTCTGTGCCGCGTTTTGGAGGGAGGGCAGGAATTTAAAATGCATTAAAGTCACAGTTTTGAAGGAACTAGTTAACGAATGTTCTCAATTTTACGAGAGCATAGCTGCGTAGTTTTACTAACACACGAGGAAAGACATAGCGAACGATTATCTGATGAATATCTGGAATATTTTGGAGAACTTTACATTTACATCCGAGAATTTGAGATTCTCCTCTTGCATACCTCGTCCTGCATATATTAATCATGCTTGTGACATGAACAGCCTGATGTTTTCCTTCAGCATTTCACAGGTTCCTGAGCACAAGATGTATTGTTAAATGAAGGCTCGTCTGTGCGCAGAGAATGCACAAATGGAACACTTCGCAACACTCTGCTATGTGCGCACAGCTGGTCACAGCGTATATCCATATGCCTTCATGACGCGTTAGGATTCAAACACGTATGCGAAGCGCATACTATGATCGGCGCATCATTGTAAAATTACCGCCTTAGGATCTCAGTCGCAAGTGTTGTCAAGGCAACTTGGCCTCAACCTGCATTAATTTTAGCGTTATGACTCGCTTGAATATTGGCACTGGTGTTAACTAATGGTCTTGTAAACGTTGGATGTATTTATGTATTATCTATATATTCAATATTATTTATAAGAAAATACCAACACAGTTCACATTTCCAAAGGACTTCATCACTCAAAATGAGCTTTAAATTGAAGAAGTGAAACCATATCATTATTTGGAAAAGTGACCAGCAAGTCTAACATCTTCAATTCATTGTCAAATCTGCTTGCTACCAAACCTTTGACTCTGTTGGTAAAAATATCAGGAATTTTTGCACTCTGTACAAAGTCCACTCTTGATGTCAATATGAGTGATATCTGAAACGTACTTCAAAGGTAAACTCAACCTTAAACCACATAAGGACTGCACAAACTAGGGGAGTACATTTGTTTTGTTACATGTGATATTACATCATATACAGAGATTCCAGTTACTTATTAAAATACATACTTTTGTCCTTCCTCTCTCTCTCTCTCTCTCTCTCTCTCTCTCTCTCTCTCTCTCTGTTCCACTCTCTCATCGTTCATCCAATAAACAAAAACATTTCTTTTTAACCTTATAATAGCTCCCCTAGGCTTGATAAAGACACATTATTGATGTCTGCATTGATTAAATTGTAGATGCAATGTAATATCTGACCTCCTTGCCTGAATCAGACTCTGCCACTGCTTTCAGTAGACACTTGTTTGCAAGGCTGGACTCCTGTCACTCTCCGGTCAGTTGTGTGATTGCTTGATGCAGAGGTTATTGCAGTGGCTAGAGGCTAATGCGAGCACTGTGTGCACCTCCCTGAGGAATACTTTTACATCTGCCTGTGTTTTGCTCTTGCCTGACGTCATTTTCGTAGGATGAATGAATTAAGTGGGTCACAGCTGCTGAGAGAAGCACCTTGTGCTTTCACCACGGGGCTTTTTTCTAAAGCCCAGGCGAAAATTGAAAAGTCGTGTTTCAGCTGACGTACCTCGTCCCCTCCGTCCTGGGTCTCGGACTTATCTGAAGCGGAAGTGCGTGGGATGAAATGTTAAATCACCCATTTACTGAACTGGGGGTTGCTTTGGTTTCACGCCACCCACAAGTCCCATGCTTGTTTGTTTGGTCTCTTTCTCTTTGTGCATGATGGAGACAGGGATCAGGGCTGTGTGTCAACACCCAGATCCTGACTACTAGGATAAATCTTAAGGAATCATAACCAGGCCTGCATTTCATCCATTATAGTACTCTAGTGCTGTACTAAACTATTTAATAGGCTGGGGGGAGGTGGGTGTTGAGCAGGGAGAGTAATAAAATTGTCCGACAAAATAAAAATATTCTGCAAAGATATCATGTAGTTTTTCCATTTTTATTTCAATATTTAATGGCCTCTAGGCCATTAAATATTACCCACAAACTGTACAGAAGCACTTTCTAGGAACTCTCGGGTTTTTTGGTTTCAGATCTGACAGTGTACACACAAGTACTTCCTACAGCGTAAAAAACATGGAGCTCATACATAATTGCTGGAGTCCTTGATGACAGAAAGTTCTATACAAAAGCTCACTGAGTGACTTCTTCTGCATGACTACGGTTTTATTTACCCCTCATGTATGGGCCGTGTTTCCACAGTACTGTCAAAATATATAAACAAACTCTCACTGTCTTTGTGAGATGTCAGAACGTCATTGCCACAGAAGTGACCGTTAAACTGGCATAAGTGAGACATCATTTATTCGAAAAATGATTGCAGACCTGTCTCTTACCATAAACCTGCCATGTCCTGGGCACATAATGTATTGGTGTTGCAATGCTGTGCATCTGAGCAGAACCACCATTAGATGCTATATCTTGTTGCAGGCTTGAGGATGAGTTCAGCGACTTCATACGGCCTGTGTGTTCAAGGAGAAGAACTTGAGACATTATAGCTGTAATAGAAAGCTCTCCAAGGTAGCCATGACAGCAGGCCTGTATATGTATCACATGTAGATTACAGATAACAGGGACTGTTCGTTCCCTTTCAGTGCAGCAAATGCCCATGAGATGCGGAGGGAGGAAAAACAAATACCAAAGTCATCAAATATAGCACAGCACATCAAAGTCTGCATACCCCCTTTATATCTGTGCATCTCAGTCGTCTTGTGGCATGAATATTGCTGTTTCAGCTCTCCATAGAGCAGGCACTTGGTCTGAGGCTTAGGCCCATCAAACGTTGAGAAGAATTTTAAGGTTCTAATTTAAAAACAGCAAAGGCACAAAACATGTATCGTATTCATGTCAGCCCTGGTCGCTTCTCCAAGAGGAGATATGCACACACTGTAAATATCCTGGTCAAATTCCACTGAGTAATACCAAGGCCAAGCAGTTCATAGTTGCCATGAATAAGGAGGAGACTGGAACTGTTGGCTTAATGTAAATATGGACGCAGTGAGGAAGGTTCACTTACAGAAATAATGGGAGGTGAAAAGAGAAAGTTGCTGAAAACACCCTGTCCACATGCACAGCAGGACAACAGTTATATAGTGAACCTAATATTTTCTAAAACCCTTCTCCTAAGTGAGAGGTTTACCTACAGAACCCAGCTGAGAAAATGAGTTTAGCTCTGCTGTCTTCTCGTTCTCTGATGTGAGGAATTAGAAAAAAATGGGCCTGCCTACTATTGGCCTCATTATTTTTCAATTGCTACTAGACCAGCTGAGCACCAAATTCCTTGAAGACAAAAGATGTATATGTCCACACTGTCTCTTCCAATCACAGCACTAATTGTTAAAGGAACGGCACCTTTAACAGGCCTTGGCCAGCTCTTAACTCAGACATTAGCTGATTGCTACACCTTTGTTATTGGAGAGCTTAGCCTGATATCATGCTTTTCCATCTGCAAATCAGGGTTATCTTATCTTATCCTGCTCTCCTGCCTCCCTTTATCCCACAGCCCAGGAAAGGCCATTAATGGATCTCCACTAATCCAGGCACTGCAGGAAACAGTCAGGCGAATTACTTATGGAGTCTGGGAGCAAAGAGGAGGGGCTGATTTTTAACTGTTTGTTGGCGTTTAATTGTTTGTTGATTTGTTTTGTTGTAAGCAACTTCCATTAATTAATAGTTTTAGTCAGTGGGAAAGGAAAGCTATGTCATTTTGAAGGAACGGTGCCAGCTAGGTACATTCCAGGTGTTGTACAAATCCTATGGCTTCAACGCCATTAATCAAAACAGATGGCTCAAAAGCACACTGCAACAGTAAAGCAGAGTTTGGCAACCCTTTCATGCATCTCAGTTCCTCTTCATGGTGTTTCACAGATAATTATATTTGAAAATAGGCGTATCAGTCAAGAGGCAATTTATTAGCCAGCCAAGACTGCCAAATCTCACCATCTGTTTGTGTTGGAGCAAACCCTGGAATCCAACACCGCTCTTTACCATCTTGGGAAAATGAAAGGACACTGGGGATGTCTGTGTTTCCATGTTTCTCCAGTAGAGAGAGTTAGTTAATGTTAAACACAGATCCATATTGATTTGAGATTCTTGATTCTAGACAACAGAGAATGTAACCTTTTTTTAATGCACACACACGTGTGCACACAAGCATGTGTGTTTGTGCATGTGCTTTGCTCTTTAGTTTTCCTTTATGAATGACATTTGCATTTAAAATATTTGCATCATCTAGGCTGTATTCACAAAGGAATTCTCACAATATGTTGTAAAATACAATCTTCCTAATAAAGCTATTCAAGACTTAATTTCCCATTTTTGGCACACATTTTCTAAACATTTTGTAAACACAGACCTAAAAAGTGTATCCATTTCTTATTGTTTAAAAAAACAATATAGCTACAGCTGTAGCTGTACAGCTGTGGTCTACAGCTGCAGGCTTAACTTCCAATCAAGAAAGTTCTTGATACTTGATTGTAGTACTTGACCACTGTACTTCTACCTTCTTAGCTAAGCAGCAGGTTAATTTAGCAGTTCAAACCATACAGTAATATAAGTCAGTTAGGCACAAGCCTCAGTTACAAGGTAATGTGGAAAAGTCTAAAATCATAGTTTACTTGAATCTATTTTCCAGCAAAATGCCTTATCTTGATAAATGCCAAAAACATTTTTTTAAACAGCAAAGCTTCTTAAAAAGTCAAAGTGCCCGAGGCACAGTTGTGTGCACAGACATCCAACAAGCTAAATACACAGGAGTGAAAAAAGTCTTGTGTCTTAGTATCTATAAAACATCAGACCTGTAATCCTCATCCTCCCTTTATATGATGCGTTGAACATTTATGCACACTCACCTTAATGTCGGGTTTTTTTGGGGGTTTTTTTGTTAACAAAAGCCCTGTTCTGTATTCCGAAAGCAGGACTAGGGAAGTGGAACCCTGCAGTGCGAGATGAATTTGTGATGAATTTGTGATGAATTTGTGATGCTGGTGCTGGTTTTTTTTTCTTCTTCTTTCTTTTTAATTTTTTTGTCCTGGGGACTCAAATGCCAGCAGTAGAAAAAAAAATTAGATGATCTTTAAGACTTAACCTTGGGGACGGAGTGTTCTCTTTCACCTGAGAGTTCATTATGCACGGAGCGATGGTTCTTGCTGACAATAGACACTACTTTTAGATGGCAGCTGAGCAGCTTAAGGGAATGGTAATAGCACATAGGTATGTCATCTGCATGGCTTGCATCCAGAGTACTTGTCTTTTGCCATTCACCAGCCATTTGTGTAGGTCACAATCTAACAAACGCAACTGTTGCAGCTGCAAAAATGGCCTGGTCAAGGACACTTACAGTAATTGTACTAGTTGCGCATTTTGTATTCAAGGCATAGTTCCTGCAACAATGCACACGTGACGTCACGGGGCGAACGCTTCGGCCTCTAGATGAATAGTAACGTATGGTATATCCAGTGTTGACTCTGTCGAACTGCTGAAGAGAACAGCACTTTTCACCAGTCATCCTGTATTATAAGGTTCTATTTTTGCCGCCGTGCAAAGTTTCTGAATGTTTTTGTCAACTTTGAAAAGAATTTGCACTTTACCCAACCTATCATGTTAACCGATCTGTCACATCATTGTCCAGAAATTCTGCTATTGCAATGTGATTTAATCCACATTAAATTCCGCCAAAGTAATATGATGCATTAATGTCCTGGGTGAAATGATGTAGATTTCCCTCATGATTTATATACCAAAGTGCAAAATAATGCCCACACATGGAACACGCCATCAAACAGGTAGTGCTGTGATAAGTACATATATTGGCTATACAACATAAAGCTTCCTTTCCTTCTGAAAGGGATCCCCACCCACTCCAAGCTTCTGCTTGGCAGAGCTCCACTCACTGAGCTATACGGTGAGAATCCCACAAATACAGTAACACATTTTCCCTGCTCCCTTGGGTTTAAATGTCAGTTATCACAAGCCAGTTCTGAAGCAAGTAAGGCACCAGAGCCAGTAGTGGATCAGCTCTTTGAAAAGGAAACCTATGAAGGAAAGTTAGCTGGCTGTCAAGCTTCCAAAAAGGTTAGAAAAATACAAATGTTCAGGGTAATAACCTCCTCCCTCCAACCCACTCTTAACTTAATAAAACAAGTTCTGATGGATCGGACGGTAAGTGGCAGCTGAGTTAAGTGTGAGGACTGCACACTTAGCACTCTCTGAAAGTTTGCGCTCATAGCTGAGATATAAGGCTCTCCGAGGCAGATGGGGCTCTTGGAAATGGGTTTGATTCCAGTAAGCACAGGAAACCCTGGAGAGTTAGGCAAAAATTTAATGCACGGTTCATTTGGTCCTTTAATTTCAGTCTCCTGTCTGGAGGTACAGTGTTCTATGGCTGAGTGGCTCCTTTTCTCATTACAAAGGCAGCAAGGCTCACTCTAGAGACTCTTCCCCATCGGTTTCACTAGATATGACTTCTGAATTATATGAGTTAAAACACCATAGAACCCCTTCACAAACAAAGGCCTTCTTTATAAAGAGTTGAAGGCAATCTGTGAAATGGGCAAAGAATATTTGTGTTTTGAGGGAAACCTTTCCTATTCTAAGGAATAAAAACTTGATTTCTTGATAGGATTAGTTGGCGATGTTCTATGTTTGACGGGGTGATACAGAGAGAGACAATACATTGATGGAGTATGTACAGAATATAGATGTATACTCCAATTGCTAGAGAAATAATACATTTATGAAAGTCTGTCATGGTATATTTAATTATTTATAAAATCACCCAGAGCAGCAGAAATTCACTTTTATTTCAGTTCAAAAGTTCTGTCAGTTAATGATTGATATAACTGGGTTGTATAACTGCTACACAAACCTGAAAACCCAAACGTTTTTTACTGATAATATAACAAACCAACGGGTTTTGGATGACAGATCTGTGAGTCTCTCAAGGGCCATAGTCTTTGTCCAGAATATTGAGAGGGAGCATTTTGAACATCTAATCAGAGCTTCTCTAGCTAGTCCCCTAGAGGCTCTTTGTCTGTCTGCACATTGACTCTGTTCCAGTTGCCAGCATCACCTGGCCAGGTAATCCAGAGCTTTGTAGCTATTGATTGTATTGTTCAGGCGTTTGAGGACAGACCAGAAAAATCTGGTGTGGATGGTAATCCAGGTGTGGATGGTAATCCAGGTGTGGATGGTTTGGGGTTGGGGACATTTTTTGTTGTTGTTTCTATTTACTGTAACCTTTTTTTCTGCATCCTCTAATTGTCTCTTCTTCTAACATTTTTTTTCATTATTTGTGATCATTGTTTAGTTTCAGGGACACATTCTGCAGTATAGTGTAATAACGAATTCTACCAGGAGCTGCTGTTTATGAATCCTGTGGTATTTATGACCAATTGTGACCCTTCTTCATCTCTAACTTGAAAAGTAAAATCTAAATGTCACGCTGTAAAGGTCAGGACTACATAGACATTTCTTCTCACAGCACTACCTCACTTTTCATGGAATAATGTTTAGTGCTAAAAGTAAGTGCCTAACATACTAACATGTCAAAGATTCTTTGCATTCTTTCTCAGTACCAAGAGGCAAAACCTAGTTAAGCTTATCTAAAGAAGTGGGAAAACACTATTAGATTAAAATCTCTTGAAGTGGAGAGGTTCAACTAGGGGCAACATCGCAGCCAAGCACATTCAACTGAGGAACTGAACGATAGTGTACTTGGCTACAACTACCGGTGGAAAGAACAAAAAAGCGTGTAACTTTGGGTCATATTATATTCAGTATTTCACAGAGCTTTGGTCAGAGGAGTTATCGATGCAGCAAAAGCTTCAAAGGGAATAAGAAAGAAAAATTGTGAAACACCTCTTAAATGAATAAGCCTGCAGAGGATCATTGAGCTACTTCCGCTTCCCAAGAATTTCGTAAAAGTAAGGGTTGCTTTTCACTGGTGAAATAATAACTCTAAAGTGACTAAAATATGCCATCCAGAAAAGAATCATTTGGCTTTAATCAGACTGTGGTGTAGAAGCTTTTAGAGGGAGTGTTGAACGGGTAGGAGGGATGTAAGAACTGGTTACGTCCACTTTTCTTTCTCACATTTCAGCTCGTTCAGACGTTATGGTTGGAATGAACGTCTTTCCGATCTTTTGGGTATGGGGATTGTTTGTTTGTTTGCTTGTTTTCTTCAAGAAACATGTTACAGTGCACATTTAGAGCATTGTTGTATCTTTGCAAATATTTACATAATGATACCTCACCATTTGGCGAACTCATTCGACCTCATCAGGAATGTTCCTGCGTGGTGAGGAAAGGTCAGTGCAATCTCCACTGATGAAACCACGAGTTTCCAATCGTACTTCTCCAGACCGTGTGCCACAGAGAGGGCTAATTTTGTTAGACACTAAGGCTGAGTAGTGAATTGGGCCAGCTGCCAAACACACCCTTGAAAGGCAGACTTTTCCTATTTAGCAAAGTCAATAATCAATAAGCAGCCAGTCTTATTTCCATAGCAATGAAGCTCATTAATTTAAGCTGCTCAGCAGTGATTTCAAATTCTTCAGAAGCATTCAATAAAGCCCGAGTTCCCCGAACACGTCCATCTGCCACACAGTTCCACACCGCAGCAATAGGGAGTCATTTATGTATTACGCTGTTTTGATATGATAATGGTTCTGGCATAAATGCCATGCTATGAACCACTTGAAACCGCATTACCTGCTTATTCTGCACTTTCTCACAGTGGTAAGTGCTGGATTGTAGTCACGATACATTAAAGGTCTAAATAAAGGAAGTCCAGAGTATGAAACATAATTAGTTAGACATTTAATTATCTCCAAGTACTGTTTGGACAGTAACTGCTCACAAACAGCTATGCAGTATGCAGAGTCTGAAAGAAAGTATTACATCAGTTTGTTGGTAATATGGAATAATGCTCAGAGATGGTCATTTCACATTGGCTGGTACTTTCCATTACCCACCTCTCACCCAAACTTTGTGAAATATTAAAAAAAATTGCTTTTATGCCTAGGCTCTTAATGCCGAACAACTCTAAAGAAACTGGGTCACCAGAAATATATGAATGAAATGGATTGATAGAAGCTGCTTCAGCTGCCAAGCAATTGCAGTGATATAAAGGGAAAAGGTGTAGCAGAAAGGAAAGGAAAAAAATCATTGCAACTTCAAAATTAATTTATTATTCAGCTTTTTTCTTCATCAGGGTTATGGAGGGGCTTGTTGGCTTTAGCTATGTAGTAGTATGATGGGGAGTACTGTAAGCATCTTAATAAAACATCCAGCATTATTAATAGATTGGCATGGAGGAGTGGGTGGATTAGAACAATTTAAACACAGAAAATCCCTCCAGACATCTGTGTTAGGGTCCTTCAGATGTCTGTGTTAGGATCTGTGTTAGAGATCTGTGCACAACTGTGCTAAGATTACAGTGTCAACAGTAATATCTGAAGAGTGGTGATCTTGAGTTGAGACACAGCGATGTGTTTTATAGAGTCCCACTCTCATAAGATTATGGGGACACATCTCTTCACAGTGCCCTAAGAAAGGTGATTTCACGATCATGGGGATTTCTGAGGTGTGTGAAATAATGTTTTTTTCCCCTATTTGTCAAGAGATCACCTAATTGGGCTCCTGAGGACGACAGACTCAACCACAGCCATAAGCCTGAGGGAGCACAATTGGCCCTGATTTCTGACGGTCATGTTTCCCTCTCTTTTCATCATTCATTGAAATTCTAATGAATCCTGGGCACTTGTGGAGTCATATATACAGAACTGGGTAGTTAGTGCTCTCCTCCAAGAGTGTTCAGCTGTTCAGCAGTCCTGTGACATGTGAATAGCACCTTGGAAAAATACAGTGCCTGACTTCATGTGTCTTGTAGGAAGTGAGTCAGACCTCATCCCCCACAGGTTGGCGGCTATGGTGCACTAGTGCAAGAAGTGGTTGGGAATTGGTGATGATTAAATTGGGAGACAAGTGGGTAGAAATAAAAAGAAAGAAAAAAAAATTATTTTATAGGGCACTGTACGTACATCAAGTTAAGTCCAGCAGAACTATCCATGGCTTTCTGTTATATCCTGTCAATGTTATATTTTCTGTTATATCCTGTCAATGTGGTTTATTATATAATCACAAGTTACACTGGAACTGTTAAACAGGATTCAGAAAAGCATTCAGTGCCATATGGAACCACTCTGAAACGAAGAACTCTTCTCTTTACACCTCAGCGACGATGTTCTACCTGACACTAAAGAGAATTCTCCCACCGGGTCGGAAAATGTGTTTGCATTACATTTATTCTTAAAGTCCTGATTAGAATGCACAACACACTCTACATTAAAAACATTTAAAGGACAAAAACACTTCAAGCTGAACATCACTGAGACGGCCCATCGATCTCCCCAAGAAAAAACATGACTTAACATGAAGAACACCAACTGACGTTCAGTGCTTTTCAACGACCTCAATAAATAAAAGGAAAGGTGTGGTATACATTCACTTCACAAGCATACTAAAATGTAATATGAACAAAATACCTAACCCTCTAAACCCCGTGCTCTCTCACGACGGCCTTGAGGAGTAAATAATGATTTCTGACCTGTCCTCAGGCAGTATGCTGGCAATAAACTATAAACGCAGGAGTGTTTCGGGGTGTTTAGAATTTCATCACCCAGCTGCTCACACGGGTGGATGCAACTGAAGTTGGGAACCAGCCAGAAACACGGGAACAAAAAAGAAGAACAGATGAAAACAGATTACAGGCATGTGGCTATTTATCAAGGCCCAGCAGACAGATATCTGCCTAAAGATAACGCAGTGATTCAAAGAGCAGGAGCTCTTAAATCCCGGGCCTATCTCCAGCCCACTGGCTGCGCTGGGCTGTACTGTGCACTTGCAGATGCAGTGACACTGAATTTAATTTAAGTATGAGAGAGGGGGAGAGAGCGACAGGGAGAGACAGCACATGTGTGTGTGTGAGAGAGAGAGAGAGACAGAGAGAGAGAGAGAGAGAGTCAGGCTGACAGAGTGGGAGAGAGAGCATTTTAGACAGAGCGTGAAACACTGTGAGAGAGTGTGAGACAGAGAGGGAGGGTGAGACAGAAAGGGAGGGTGAGACAGAGGTAAAGAGTGAGAATGAGAACGAAAGAAGGAAAGATTATTCGAATCATACAAAACGTCTTAAAATATATGCTCCATTGTGCTCTTGAATATTGCTTTCAGGCTGACTGCAGTAGTTTCTTGGTTTATGGCTCAAATTTTAGCTTTATAAACTTCAGGAAAGTTGCTTTGGTTTTCTCACCACTATATGAAGAGATTATGAAAACCCTATCTGTTCTTACACCTGTGATACAGCCTTGAGAAGAGCTTGTGTTCCACACCATTACTTACGACCGATAAAGTATATGGACTTCTTAGGCCAGATTCCTTTAAAATGCATAAAATATATTTTATATTCCAGGCATACTCTGAATGGTTGTTTTCATTATCATCACTGAGTACATTTGCTTTTAATTTTCAGTGTATAGAGAGACTAGTTAGTGAAGGAACACACTCATTCACAAGAAAGGCACTTACAGACCACATGACTGTTGACTTAAATGCGCGTTCGAAGGAGCATCTGCACTGTTCTTTCAGTCATGATTCATTTTCCCTTTTAACAAAAGCCACTTCTGCGTGGTGCCCTCTAAAAAGGATTTGCAGTAGAGCTCTGATTAAATAGGAGATATAAGGTATATTTTTGCTCCACAGAGACTTCGCCAGTGGAAGGCTGTTATTCACTTAATATGCCATCATGTACTCAAGAATGACATGTTTGAGGATACTGAGGGAACAGACAAGAGAGGCATCAGCATGATCTGATGCTTACACACATGCACACACTCGCTCTTACGCACACGTGTGCATGCACACACACACACACACACACACACACCTCTGTTCTTCTCTGTCCTTCCAGGGCTGTATAATGGGGATTTGTAGGGGGTAGGGTCTCTGTGATGTGGGGGTGTGCACTCTGCTATTCACCCTCGACAGCTGCCATTCTACACCACCACCTTCGCTCTAAACTTCACGAATACATCATACCACTTAGCGTCTGCCACTGCTACACCTGATGGCCCTCTGGTCTAGAAAACGCAATCTTTGGAAGGTCCATTCTTTGCAGATCTGGCCTAATACATGATTTATATGCAGATTTACATAAAGATTTACAACATAAAATGGTACTTTATTTTATATTTTTGTTTGTTTGTTTACCTTTTTGTATTTATGAGATCAACATGTTTAGTATCTTTGGTATTCAGAGCATAAATATAGGAATGAGTTTTGCATTAAGTTGTCAAAGGTCTGACAATTCTAAGATGCATTTTTCATATCAAGATGTACAGTAAAATCACTCTTTTTGATTCTTTTTTTTTGTTAGAAGATGGATCTCAAAATAGGAATTATCATTGTGAATGAATTAATATCATTAGTGAATTTACCTCACAGTACACAGAACTGATAAAAAAAAACTAATCACTAGACTCTAAGTGTAGCTGTAGATAAATTGGCAGCTTCAGCGTAGACTGTACTCTGAACCAACTGGAGCTCGATCCGGCCATTCAGTTCACCCAGCAGGCAGTACAGTATGATAAGACATTGGGATGGCACATCCATTAGCCAGCCTTCTCTCCTCCCAACCAAGAGAGACGTGACGATGGGGGGTAACGGCAGTCCAAGCAGAGCTGTCTCCCGGCCACAGGCTGATGGATGCGGTCAGGCTGCCATGGCGACGGGGCCGCAGCTGGGGTGGGCCTGAGCTGGGGTGAGAGGGCTGGGGTTTC
>JAOXYF010000012.1:2192450-2224256 GCA_028565775.1 Sternarchorhynchus goeldii
AAGGGGGTTACTGGTCACTTTTTCTTGCACCGGCTGCTGGAGATGCCTGATTAAATGGGGAGAAAGAAAAAAATAAAGCAGGAAAAAGACTTGGTGTATGGAGAAGTGATGCAGAGAGACACCAACTAATGCAAGAGGGTGGAGGTGGTGATCGCAGCTATGGTCTATGCGCAGATTAATTGGGCCGCATGTACAATGAGGGATAAGGTCAAATTCAACTTTAAATAGTAAAATAAAGACAATGTAGTTGGGCAAATATGACTTAAAGGTTAATAGCACTCATTTGCACAGTTTAAGTGTGGTATTATTAAACGCCAGACAATGTATTTTTTAACAGACCGTAAATGTGACATCTATGATATTCTTCTAAAGCATATACAATTCCAAAGACTCTCCAGTAGAGCAAAAAGTATTTCTACATATTCTTTCATAATAAATTCAGTACAGTTAGGGACTAATTCACAGCTGTTAAATCCTGTTCCATAGGCCTGGAGTTAGAGGGACAAAAAAAACAAACAAACAAATTGGCTGCTATTAATGATGTTTTAATCATATAAATGTGAGTTATTTACTAAGATGTAAATGACTATCTACAGCATTAAGCTCAGTCCATAGAGGCTGCAGTGGTTTTTGGGATATCAGGTCTGCATGCTACCTGTCTACATTAATGAGCTCCATTCCTTAACCAAGGCAGCCTAATTTAGTCAAATCAGATGTTGTGGTGCAGTTTTTAGCTCTCAACAGATTTGAATAGGGCACCCAGTTTCTGTGACATTTCCATTTAAAGGTGCCCAAATGAGCTTTTGTGCTAATGTTGTGCTAATGACCAGCTAGCTCTGGGGTGAGTTTTCCAAAAGCGTCATAACATAAAGATCAAATGAAGCACTGCTGTTGGGCAGCTGGGACCGGAGCTGCTGAAGCTCACATTTATCAGAGCTAATGCTGAAGGCAGAGACTATTTGGTACCCAAGTTCTCTCTGGTGATGGTGCTTTGCACATTACACATTAAGACTCACTATTCTGGTGAAAGACAAAGGAGACCTTTGTATGTTTGTTACTTTTCTGCCTGTGATGAACAAAAGCTCCTGTTGAGCCACTTTTACCAAGTAACACTTGAATTGAACAGCAAATATATCCATGAATTAAAAAAACCAGGATCATTTCTGCTTTAACAACTGCTTTAAAAGCAGAAATGATTATTTGTCATTCTTTGGTATTCTAGTCTACTGATATTTTTTTAACCTTGGCAATCACACAGTTATTGAGGCAAAACAACCACAACAATCCAGTTCTCACATGGTACTAAGTGGAGGACATTTAGCACAGAACCGATGACTCATTTTGATAATCGCAGTGGAATGAACATTTGTGAGGAGATGGGTAATGTGGTATCACCAGGCAAAGCCAAAATACAATGTCTGATGCTTCAAAATGCTACTCTCTAAATAGGCTTAATGTCTTTTTGGTGTTCTATGTAATGATGATGATGATTATAATAATAATAATGGCTATTCTCTGGGCAGTAATAAGGATTGAATGAGAGAATAATTGTAACATCACATAGACAGGTGAAAGACTGTGGATCTCCATTGTCCTTTATGTATTTATAGAGATCAGAGAGGGCACTGACATCATATATTATTGAGTATAATAATACAGCCCAGTTTTTACTGGAGTCATTCATAAAGATAGTCTACCTATAAATATGACTTTAGTGGGAGTTTACAGTGTAAGTAAATCCACTGACAAATAGTGAAAGTTAAATAGTGGCAAATATGATTGAATATTAGTAGTGTAATTCTAATCAGTATGCTATGTAAAATCCTGTTTGATTTACATCTGGTAAAGAGCCACACACACTAATAGATGGGCAAATATTCCAAACCATTACATAGTCAGGGCAGGAATATTAACAACAAACACTATAACAGGCAGAACATTGTGGAAATTTGTGTCGGATTTAGCTGATGTTTATGCAGATGTGTGTTACAGATCCTTAACCTTGTGTACAGAAATCCAGCCCACACAAAGTACACAGAGCATTTGCATTCACCTTATCATGAATTTATTTTCTGATTTGTATTAATGGCAGTTCATGCATTATTTAGTTAGTTATTTTTCTTCATTCCTCAAGGGTCATATTGAAGGCCATTTTCAAATCCTACTATTATCTATTCTGGAATAAATTACCGTCGTCAGAGATGCGTCCCGTTGCTCTGTCCCTGACCTTGCTGACTAAAAAACTTCTGAGAAGGGACATGATCAGACAGTCGGGTCCAGTCCTCTACCTCTCTCTACACCAAAACCCGCCATTCTTAACGCCTTTGCTAAAGTACAAAGGCCAAGGATGAAGTCAAGAGCTTCTGACATGTTCAGCATGTCTCTATCTCTCTTACACACACACACACACACACACACACACACACACACACACACACACACACACACACACACACATACACGTTCAGTTAAGCCTTCGGCAGTTTCTTCACCTTTGTGAATACAATTCTCCTAACTACAAATGTTCTTACAGGTACAGAGATACTCCCTCTTTTAGTGGAATAGTTTCAGGCACTGTTCTGCTCCAAGAGTACAGGACTCCCATCCATTTCTCCAGTCAGCAGATCCTTCCGTGTTCACAGCATCCCAAAGCTAAGAAACAGGACATGGTACAGATGGAAATATACAGCATAAAGGGATCTGGTAGTACAGTGAACACTTATAATGGGGAACCTCTGTCAAAAAGGCTTTAATAAACCCCTCATTATGGATGCTGAGGTCTAAAACATGGTGCTGAATGTAGCAAAAATCTCGAAATTCAAAGAAATCCTGGAAATTCTTTTGTACTAATAGCTGTGTTTAGTGTCAGCTGGACCAGTGCCAGCACTGAGACCATGGTGGGCTTTACTATGGCATACAAGGCTCTGACTTTGGGTTTTCAAATGTACTATCAGTCACACCAGAGTTTGTCAGGCACTGGTCTTCCTATCTGTTTATGTTCTTAGCCATTTGCTAGTGTGTACTCTAGGGATCTATGTTACAACATCTCAGTATAAAGTATACAGTTGTGTGTAACAATAAATTAGTCAAGCTAATTCATTTATAGGCCTATTTCTAATTGTTCACTGTGGCAGTTTAGAACAAGGTCCTGACATGGAGCACTTAATTGCCAATGGGTTTCCGTTCCCTTTTAAAGCTCACTTTGCATAAGAAGTCCAAGAATTGTTGCGAGACTAGACACTTGTTAATTTGGACCAGAGATTTACTTTCAGTGACATGTCTGCAGCTTAGCTGAACTTCATTAAATGAGCATTTGTTGAAAGGAACAGAGGGATGTAATTCTTTTTTTTAATTAAGCAGGATCACTGCTGTCCATAAATCGCCTTGGCTAGTGCTCTGATCTGCTCTTGGCCAGTAATGACGGGGAAGCGATAAAGACGCTCGCTCGCCTCGCCTCAGCACCTGAGACCTGACGAGCTTGAAAACATCTCGCCAAAGCTGCACGTTAAGAAAGGCAAGGAATGCTGGCAGTTATCAGAAAGGAAAGCCTCACGTCTTTCTCGCTCCAGACTCCGACGCACTCGTTGTCCACTTATTCCTCCTACACCGTGGGCCCTCCTTTCCATTTCAGAGGAAAGGAGAAGTGATGCATCAAAACCGCCTGCATGACGCCGAGCGTAGATAACAGTGCTCAGCCGAAGGAATAATACACTTGATTGAATTAACCGTCCGTTTCTTGCCTCGCCCGTAAGTCTGGGATACCTTGATCTCTCTGGCAGCCAAAAAGGGGGCACTAGTGGTCGAAAGAGAGAGGGAGGGAGAAAGAGAGAGGGAATCTCACAGCTATGGTGAAATACGTCAGGTGCGAATCCTGAGATAGCCGAGTTAACGCACAGCTGCTCGAGCTGAAACTCAGAGTCCATAGCGCTAATCTTGCTGCAGAATCCCAGAGACTTCAAGGGGTCACACCGGGGGACATGTAGGTCATCGGGGGACAAGTAGGTCACCGGGGCCCTTGGCGTGAAATGATTTGGCATTATGATGTCTGAACGAGACTGAGAATGGCACAGGAAGTGTCAAAAAGTTGATGAGCTTTTTTGTGTCACAAGAATAGACAAATTTCCTCTGAATGAGTTAAACGTGTTATTGGACAAAATCATTTTGTAGCTACATAATCACACAAATAGGAGCATTACGTGATTCACACTGATTAGCGTATACATAAATTATTGCAGGATGTGACCTAATTTCAGTCAAACAGAGTGAAGAAAAACACAAATCTGCAGTAATGAATAAACTCTAAAGCAATGCAAATACTTCAACTTGGAGACAAATGAAATTACAGGAGCTGTATATCATTGGAACACAATAGAGTGCTTTATCAAGGGAGATAAGCACATTCATGTAGTGTGGGAATGAGAGAGCAATGGGTTGCAAGGGGTAAAATGTTTGTAAAAAAATAAGTCTCATTTCTGCACCTAGCCTAACCCTTAACCTTTAACCCTTACCCCTAACCCTAATCCCAACCCTGTGCTAGTTCTAATCTAAACTCTATCCCCAATTCCAGTCCTGCCCCTCAGAACAGCGTGCTGCTTTATCAGCATTCTTCTCTCATCATGGCCTTTCCTGTAGGCCAAGATGAGATTGCCCCGATAGCCAAGGTACATGCCAGTGGAATCTTTCAGGAACATGACCAGCAAGCTAATCCTTTCATAACCCTTTCAGCATGGGATATAAGAAAGTGTTGTATTGTAGGTATATCTCAATTAGGACTATCTATTTTGCCGTAAGCATAGAAAGCTGCAGTACTGACCGGAGAACCCATATGCAAGGTGGGTGGTGGGAATAAATGTATGTATAAATCCATAACACAGGAATGAGTATGTAATTTCTTTGCCTGAATCTTTGCTTTGCAGAGGGCTAGTTACTGAAAAAACATTGTTGTGTGTTGTGTGTGTGTGTGTGTGTGTGTGTGTGTGTGTGTGTGTGTGTGTGTGTGTGTGTGTGTGTGTGTGTGTGTGTTTTAGAGGTGAAGTTTGGCTGTGTTCTTGTTCTGCCTCATTCACTGTTTTATTTGCTGATTTATGCACTCAGTAATGTAATCCACAGTTGATGGGCTGCACAAAAGCATGATGCTTGTAAATGTTAACTTACACAAACCTACAGGAACATTCGTATACAAACTGGCACAGCGTCTTGCATATCAATGAAAAAAAGGCTAGTTCTGCTTCCCGGAGACAGAGGACGTGTATAAAGTATAACCCTTAACCATAGCTGCCTGCAAGCACAGTGCATTTTAATTAAAGTGAAACCAGTAGCAAGAATGTCCAGAAAGCTCACAAGGGCATTAGAGTGAAAGCTTTGAAGCCATGTTCTGTCATCTTTGTTTAAATCAAAATTACAGTGTTCTAGTACTGAAAATATTTCACTACAAATATACCCCATGAGAACAATACAACAATCGATCAGCATGTCAAAATATAAAGGTATTTTTTATGCCCTGATGTATAAACAATGACAGTATGAATCAGCTATTTAATGTCTCAACATATGGATCTCTGAGTTACAGTCCAGTGGTGCTTGTATTGGTGCTGGTGGCAAACTCTAACCCTTTAGTCTCACAGCTAATCAGTTAGATCTGTCACGTTGCAACCCAGTTATTATAAAATTGCATTGTAAAGTTAATGTTAGAAAGAGTGAAAACCAGTCTTTCAAAACAACTAAACCAATCAGATGAAATCAGTCGATAAAACCATATGTGTAACTGCAGAGGGGAGGGAAGCAGGGACACAATCACACAGTTCTGAGGAAACAATCACTGTTTCTTAGGGACAAGCCCTCAAAGTCTCTCTCATGGTTTTGTCCCTCCTTTCCAACAGGTTAAAGAATAAGCACCTAATCCATCAAACTAAGATATGTGACAGCAAGAGTGGTGGGGCAAGCAGTGGTGCTTTTCTCACTCTCATACTCCCTCGCTGGAAGAATATATCAGCGGTAGAAAATGCCCTTGCACATAAATACAGGCACCCGTTTAATGGACGTCGGCTGTACTCGTGAGATGCCATGTTTTTCATTTTGTGAATGGGAGGAGATTGAGAATAGATCCTGCAGGCTGTGTGTGGTGGGAGGGGCGGGTGTTGGAAAGGACACCAATCTCTGCCATTCTCCAAGCTGCCAGCTCTTCCTTCAGCCAAGGGTGCCCCCGCTGGGTGGAGGACAAAATGTGATCAATGGCATTTTCACAGCGCTGTCAACGGATTTATCCCCGCAATTAGACATCTCCAGGTGGTGCGCGAGCACGGCACGACCGCGCCAGGCCCGTCTCGAGAGGTGAGCTCTGTTTACTGAGGGTCCAGGTGAGCTCCTGACAGTCGGTGCTCACCAAGTGCCAGGCAGAAACTCATTACAGGAGACCTGCAGCCCCGGGCTGTGATGTGGACGAGAGGGTGGGGGTGGGGGGTGTTGGTGGGGGGAGTTGTGTAGAGGGGAGGCTCACCACGTGTCCTTGACACCCGACTATGCCGCTGACACCCCTCATAGAGTGACAGGGTTGTTCAGAGGCAATGCGGGGGGGTTGGGGGGGATTTGGGGGGGGCGGTGTTAGTCCCAGACAATTTAGTCCTGTGTGAACAGGATTATCAGAATCTGCACATGCACATTTAATTACTGGTGGTGTTGCAATAGAATGAAAATTATTTACATTGACAAAAGTTCTTTAGATCTGGAATAATATCAGTCTGCATGGACCAAAGTAATCTGATCAAATCGCATTGACAAAACCTGTCCTTAAATGAAGTTGACATTTACATCACATTCGAGGCTAAAATAATTCATTAATATGTTGTTTTTTTTTAAATACCAAGCTGTGTGGATCATCGCACCTGTCACTTAACTCTATAAAAGGGTCTACCCACAGGAGAATCTGTCTGATTTAGAGTGAATTAAATGGAACCCATTTCAACTGAGCTCCTCTCAAGCAGAACTATGATTCTCCAACTTATCAGAAAGGGGGAGAAAAAGAGAAAGAAAGAAAGAAAGAAAGAGAGAGAGAGAGAGAGAGAGAGAGAGAGAGGGGAGATGTTTTCTTCCAGACATCTCTCATTACAATGTATGAAAATATTCTACTGAATAACAGTGCAAGCATTAACCTATGGCCTCTTACTGCCAGGGTGGAAAATTGCCTGTCTGTCTTAAAGCATGCACTATAAGCCCAAAGTCAGTTGAGGAGAGATGTAAGCAGTGTTGTGCTCACAGAAAGAATGGCCCTCACCCAAAACGAGGACACCAAATCTGTTGTTTTTCTCCACACTACCACTCTGCCTGTTTATTGCTGCCACAGGCATGCGCTGTTCCCAGGATCAGAGATTCATATACAGCTACTGTAGCTTGGAAAAACAAGAACTACAAACATAAGAACCATGTTAAAAAGATGCAGCACACGAAGACCATTGCCAACCTGAGATCAAACCTGTCACTCGTATGTCTTGCGTTTGCTGTCCAGAAACTTCTAAACGCGACTTGAAACATATAAATTAGCGGGCCCAGGTTCAAACGCGTGCAGAAATGTTTCAGCTCATTTGAACTGAACTTAAGTTTTTCCACAGAGGCCGCCATCACTGCGCTCTCCACCGAATCTCTGCTGCAAAACGATTGGCTTTTCCAACCGGTCACTTGACGCGACCCCTCTGCGTTGAGTGATCACGTCGTGCCGACGCCGATGCCACCTGACCTTGAAGGAGGCAGCTGGAGTGGCCCGCAGCTCGTTGTTATGCAGCTGCCCGTCTCTCCCTTCCTGCTGAGACGATGTAACGCGAGACCTGCCAGGCGGCTGAGGAGGCCCGCGTGGCGGACACGCTGTGCGAGGGAGTCGATGATTGAAATATTATTGCCCCATTCATTACTGTCAGCAGCTGCGTGCCGGAGCTCCACGGCCCGATCAAAGCTGCACTCTCCGCAGGAAAAGAGGCAGGAGTGGAGGCAGACATGGAGGCAGACGTGGAGGCAGGTGCGGAGGTGGACGCATCGACGTCCGTCTAGCACGATCTACCTTAGGTGTACAAGTCTAAAGACCATCCCTTAGCATGCAAAGGAGCAGCAAGGACCAGTGAAAAAGGCTTAATCATCTCCAGGCCAGATGAATCAATGCTTTGCATGAGCATACACGAAGCCAGATAAAACTGCCAAACGAGACTCTGCCTAGCAGGATAAGACAAATCTTCCATTTCCTTCCTGAGCTTCAGGCACTGTCCCCCTCCCCGTCGCACTGAATCCAAACCCCAGCTTCAGTAGTAGAACAGAGCCACTCTCCAGGGTCCTTCAGTGAGTGGAAGATACGTCTTATTGAGTGCCAACGTGCTCCACTCTCGGCACATTTAATCGACACGTGTGGTAGCCAAACCTGTTCTCTTTGCTTGTCCTGGAAAAAAAAATAATAAAATAAAAAAACGTGCCCACGTGAGATGACACCATATCATCTTTCAGTTTGATAAGATACATCAAAAGATGTGACATATACTAGGTCTATGTCAGTTAAGATGAATGAGGGTTATATACATGCACCAATAAATCGCAAATCTTTGGCACCCACCCACTTTGGTGCACACGCTCACACACACAATCAAACACACACACACACACACACACAGACACCCAAGTGGTTTGCCTCAGCAACCACACAAATCCCATTTACTAAGTTGACCTTGAACAGGATAATGAAAATACAAATTAGCTTCCTTCCCTTCACCCCCCACCCCAAACTGCCCCACCTCCCACTTCTTGATTTATTTTATACTGGTCTAGCAGACACTAGCTGCTTAGACAGAAGTGAAGAATGGAGCTTTTACTGGATTCAGCTCTCCTTGGTGGTCACCACTAAAAGATGATTCTTCACAGTCATCAGTGTGCAAGTGACCCTGGTGACAGTTTTTTTTGGGGGGGGCACTTGACTTGCAGAAGTGGTGCATTTTAACCACAGCCAATCACAGACAGATACCGACAATCTGCTCCACCATTCCATGCCCACAAGCGTCAACAGTCACATCGAGAAATATCAGGCCACTCTTGACATCACTCCCAAAACATACTTAGTACTAGCACTATACAGTCAGAACTAGAACAGCTGGACTCTGAAATCGCATGTGTAATATTACATCAGACATTATGTAAAAAAAAATAATTCCAGATTGGGAGAAAGAGTGTGACTCCTTTACTGCTGGCTTTCTGCCTCTCTAAAGGTAAGAAGCTGAAAGAATCCGAAATCAGCGGGTGCAGCATCTTTGATCACAGGCTATGGGAACGTCTCCTTGAAATGCTGGAGCAAGCTCTAGTATGTCTGCAGACCTACTGGGAAATTGAGGATGAGGGGGAAAGCAGACTCTTTGGAAAGTTCTTCGATTCTGTGCATTTTAAAACGCCAGCATGACAGCCCACCTGCAGTCAGCTGAAATCTGTAGTTAAGCCTCATTAAAGCTCAGATTTTTTCTAGTAAGTTATATCACACAGCTCTTCACACTGAGCTATTCCCTTACAATAAGAATTGTTTCTAGACACTACTACATCTGTCACATTTAAATATATCTGACTCTTAACATATATATAATAGCGGATAGATCGGTTAATAGAATATAGAGCTAAAAAAACAGCAGCTTGTTCATGGGAAAAAGAAAGGGTTTAAACCAGCGTCGGTTTCTAAGTACACGGTGATTGTAACCTGTATATCTTTTTATGTGCCTCATTGTTGCGAAATTATTAAAGACCTGAGTGAGGGACGTTATTTGTACTAAACGAAATAGACGCAAAATTATAATTGATTGTGATGAGAGTTCGCCCATATGCGAGACGTGCACGTGGGGTGATTACCCTTCGCTGTATGACCTCATACACGCACATATGCTGCTCGCATGATTAACTGTCTGAACTATGGCTTCAATTAAACAACTCGCGCGTGAAAAGCAAACACGCGCATTTTTTGAAATATGACAGAGGCTAAGCCTTCGTCACTCTGCTAGAATGAAACTTGTAAAAACAACAGCTAGTTAAAAAATAACCTGTTTGTTGAATGTTGTTACTTAATTTTAATGATCATGTTTAACTCTGATAATGAGCGGACGTCCTGAAGAATTTTACTGATGAACAGAAGATGGCAGCAACAACTCTCCGTATTACTTCATTACGCATCTCTATTCCCAGCAAAGCTCAGATCTTCCATACGATTCCTCTGGGAACCTTTCACTGTTACGTTTTTAATGAGAGCCAGTCGGCATTCATTATCCTCACTCTTATCAATGATGAAGGTTTCAATCACGCTTAAATGCAGCCAAACTTTTTAAATTACAGAATGACGGTTAGTCGTTTTGTTCGACGATGGTAAACTTTAGCCTTCAAATAGAAATCCTGGTACTGCAGTGCCATGATGGGAAGCCGGCTTTACACATTTTAAGGAGCTGTAGTGTTTAATGCAGCATATTTTATGACACGATTTACATTGCGCCTAGTGAGAATGGGATTTACATTGCTGACTATGGGTTTATGGGTAAATGATAGGTAAGGCGAACAAACAGCAGTGTTTTTTTTTTTGACAGAGAATAATTGTGTACCAATTTACATGAGTCTCAAAAAATTCTGAGCCTGTCACATTTAAACAAAAATTAGTTTTCCTTTGCAGTTCTTGTGCTAAACTTACATAAACATCGTGATTTATATCTGATATCACTCTTTATCTTGTCTGGAAAAAGACACACTACATTACACTATATCTTGTCTGGAAAAGGCCTGCACCGAAAGTTTTGAAATCTAGTCGATTTTATATTTAACATCGTCATTTTGTCAGGGAGGACATCTCCAGAGATACTGGAAATACTCCAGAGTCTGTGCCAGCATGCAGAGTATTCAAAGAGGCCCGTTATTTGGCCACTTACAGTCTCTGAGGACACAGTTATTTCAGACACGTTTATTAATTAATCACGGTCCTGCCCGTTTGATCCTCCTAATCAATTGTACAAAGCCATGAATAGGAGTACACATGTACCCATAGGGGATAGAATTCATTTATAATTTCAAATATGATTTTAATTTTTTTCACGCACATTTTCATAGTGTTTGGGTGCTATTAAACACACTAAAGATTATAATTCTAATTGGAACGCAAATTAGTCAATGTGGATTACAAATAAATCTGTTTGTTTGGTAGCTGTATTTTGTGTCTCCATCAATCAATTTTTATGTGTAAATAGGGTTCACTCTCTTAGTCTTGCGTAGTTTACTACCGCCATCTACTGACCGCAAAACCCAAGAAACATTTTGTGTGTAATGCTGTTGTTTTCACGAATTCCTGACGCTGCAGTAATTACACCTAGCCTCTGGGTTAAAGCACACGTTTACTCATTTGACAGATGCTCTTTCCCAATGAGAATTACAAAAACGTACATTCAGTACACTAATGAGAAGTGAAATTGAAATCTTTAAAGACTTCCCTAGGAATAAAATGTTATCACGTTATCAAAACATAGCATGTTGACACAGTAGGAAAATTCTTTAAAGCCTTTTTAAAAGAATTAACACCTTAGTGACTTTGAATTTGGACAAGGCTTAGACTACAGGAGTTTAAAGCTTTATTCAGCAGTTTATTATTCGTGTCTTCCATAACAAACTGTGTAGACTTGAAATCACAATTAAATGAACAGCCATAACACTGTCCACTTCGGACTGGCTGGGAAAGCCTGTCGGTAGAGACTTCAGAACAAAGACTGGAGTCAGAAAACGTGCGCGCTCCAGGATATCGACGTCACTTTTGGGCGGGGCTACAAACAGGTGTACATTTCACAGGTGTAAGAAAAGGAAATGTAGCTAAGCAGTGGAAAACAAGTTGGCTTTTTCAGTTACATGAAGGCACATCTTTACCATGACCTCGAAGTGTATTGGGGGTTGTGTACCGTTATTTGTTCTCGGAGTTATTTTTGATGTTATCGGCTTAGCAGTCCTTCTCGTCGGTATTTTTGCAAATTTGCGCGTAGACGGCAGGTTTTATGGAGATTTTCTCATCTATACTGGTTCCATCATAGTTTTTCTCAGTCTTATTTGGTGGGTCTTGTGGTACACTGGAACCATTACGGTTGCTTCTGAAGAGTTTGAGAAAAGTACCTTGGATAATTTTGCGCACTGGGCTCGCAAGCTCTCGAAAAGACTTTCAAAAAGCAGCGTCAAAACTCTGGAGGCTGGTGAGAAGTGTGTCGGTGATGGCAAAGATTCGATCAAAGGAACTTTGCACGTCCATGTTCCGACACGAATAACGTGGCAACGTCCCGATGTGACGGGATATGACAATGAAGCTTTCGACCGAAGCTTTGACATGTCATCAAGTGAGAAAACAGTGGAGCTTGCTGTTCTGAAGAACTCTGAGATGCTCTTGAATACTGGAGTGAATGGCAAACCAGAAAGACTTCTCTGACAGATGACTGGTACACGTTCTTGGTAGGCATAATATCTAAATATTTACCACGCTTGTTCTGCTAACTACGTTTCCCTCGCATTGTTTGCTGCTCGGATATACTGCTTATAGTATCAGATGTTTGGATTCGGGTGGTGTTTGTCCTTTAACTATAGTCATCCGCGTAACCTACTTACTTGCATGCCTTCTCTGTTCCCTTCAGCTAAAATGATCCACAGCAGAGGGTTGTGTTAAATGTGGACAGATATTGTGAATTTGTATTTTACTAATGCTCCCTCGGCAAAATTAATGTGAATGAGGTTTTGAGCTCGAGCATCATGTGGTGAAAATTATAGCCTTTTTTAATGTTTGTATATATATTCACACATTTTCTTCCCCCCTAATGTTTCAAAAGTGAAGAGCCTTGTATTAATTGGTGTCAATTAATATTCTTGTATTATTGGTGTCAAGTGCTTTTTAAACAGTTACTATGCAGTACTTAAACTTTTCTCTCTAGTCACTTTAATTAGAGTACAGTTTATAATTGACATATAATGGACATGTAAGTACAGTGTATAAGGGACAAGGCAACAAGAGTGTGTTGCTGTCTGACTAGGGAGTGGCTCTGTTAGCAATGTACTGGTAATCTAAGGTGAGTAGTCTAAAGGAGAAGTAATGTTCCTTCAGTTGAATAAAGATGTGTACAGAGGCAGGGCATGAGCAGGACCAGAAATGTATCAAATGTCTTGGTACAAAAACTGTCTACCAGCGCAAGAAGTGGAACAAATTTTCTCTTTATGTATTTTTTGCTCTAAAATGAGGTGAGCTTGAAAGTGAGAGTATGACTAACAGCAAAGCAGTCCAGAGGCTGTCACATCATTATTATTATTATTATTAAAAAGTATATTCATTTCCTCATGACTGAACTTGACTGTAAGTAAAAGCAGCAATTTGGCAATACTAATCCATCTCATTTCTTATTTAAGTTTGGGAAAGTAAGCTAATATAATTAGTTACTACCCACCAATGCATATAACAACAATCTGGAATTTACTAAGTTAGAACATTATTAACTTTTTTGGGATATTTACACTTATGTGCTATATGTATATAATTATGCATATTAAATGATAAATTATATCAAAAGTATGTTCTGTGACCACATAGTATCTTATGACTAAGCCAGTGTTTCCCAACCCAGTCCTCGGGGCACACCAGACAGTTCCACGTTTTTGCTCTGCCCAGGTTTCCAATACATTAAGTTGGAGCAAAAACGTGGAACCGGCTGAAGTGCCCCGAGAACTGGGTTGGGAAATACTGGACTAAGCCAAAATGTAACTGTTTTGATGGATGCCAAACCAACTCTAATTTCCTTGTATATGTTTTCTTTTCCCTTACAGTTATCTTCTTCAGTGTGAGCTGAGCTTGTAGACAGAAATGGACTGGACGTATTCAGGGATGAATGTTTTAGTATTGCACAAACATATTGCACAAATTGTTTTTACTGTTTTTAACAGTTGTATGTTTTTTATAATATTGCTTTTATGTGTGAATGACTTCTGTATGAAATAAAGTTATGTCAGAAAAAGATGTCCTAAATAGGTTTATGTATTGTCTTTGACTAGGTAGGATTCTGCAGCATCCATTTAAAATGGGTCTGAAGTGACTTACCACTATCATAGGAAGCTTTTTGTTTTGCTGTTAATCAGTTACGCAAAACCTAGGCAAATGTTTACAGCTTTAAAATGTTTATTTTAATTATTATTATTTTATTTCATTTGGTCTCAGTGTTCATGGTTCTCTGTAAAAGTTTCAGCAGAGGACGGATTCCTTTCATCAATGTATTAGAAACATCAGTACTGGGGCTCTATGAACTGCTGAGAACAGTCCTAAGCGAAGTTCACAGCTAATGACGATATTAATCTGCAAGCCCTTTACCCAGGTTGTTTCTTTTGCCATGCCACTATACTATAGAGTCAGGACCATTTACGGTGTCTATTGAGATTAAGGCCGGATGGAATGTCTTTATTTGTCATTATACATATACAGTACAACAAAAATGTATTTTTTGTTCACATATCCCAGCTCTTTGTGAACTAGTGTCAGCCATTGTATGACACCCCTGGAGGCAAAAGGGTAAGGGCTTTGCTCAAGAGCCCAACAGTGCCTGCCTGGCAGAGCTGGGATTCAAACCTGCAACATTCTGGCTAAGTCCTTGCCACAAGCATGCCACTGCACATGTCCTTTCTAGTCATTGGTGACAGTCTCAGTTTTTTGCAATTAGAATCTGTTTAAAAAACAAAAAAATCAAAAGAGCACCAGGTGTTCATTTGTTATATATTTTCTAGAACATATATTTATTCATATTTTATTTCAGTGACATCCTTAATATTCTAAAATATGTGGCTGTTTTACTGAAGCAAATGTTGTTACATCCAGTGTCTGGGCCTCTTTGTTGTCGAGATGAAGCTTCGTTCTGGAGCCCTGTTATCTTCAGCCAGGCGATTACTGCATCTTTGGGAGACCTCTGTTGTATCCTGTTTCTGTTCTTTGTTTTGTCTTGTGGATTTTTGAAATCTGTGCAAATCACTTTCTGATGTCATTGATGCGAGTGCCCCAGAGTTGTAGATAAGAAGATTTAAAGGGGAGATGACGCAGACCTCTTATCCACAGATTTGGTGTTTGATGATGGCCTTTAAGTTCCCCTTCCAGAGTTTGAAACAGAGCAACTTTATTGGTCTCAGTTGAACTAAGTAAGACTTAAGTCTCTCAAAATGTAATGTGTGGGAGATGCAATGAATATATGTAACATAGCTGCACATAATTATACACTCACCATCTTCATTCATTCAAACATCTTGTAGGTGCTTTATAGGTGTACAGTTAGATGCTATCTGTGTCCACACTAGTTCATGCTTGCTATTTGTAACTCGTTTCAAGTTTCTAACCAAATGACATTTTTGGTTAAACATTTTTTTTTATCACCACCCACTCTGACTCGCAAGTACAGGCACTTAACACATAGAAAAACTAGCAACACTGCTGTGCCTCTATATACCAGCACCACACCACTACTGTAGTACATGTACCGTGATCAGTTGAAAATGGATCACCACCCAGTTAATGCATAGTCAAGAGTGGGTCTGAGACTAGAAGCTGAACATTGATAAATGGTGTACTTAGTACCTAATTGTGGGTGGCTTCACATGGGTTAAAGTCTGTAACTGCATACATATGAAATGTATTCATGTGACTGAGTGCACAAATAAGGTAAGCAAGTTTCTTTTGCAAATAACTTCAGGGAGCCAATTGCAAGTTGGTAAATGCTTCAGCAACGCTCAGAAATCATGTGAAAATAGTTTATACACAATGAGACATTGAAGTACAGTATTCAAATCCATAGATCTGAAAAACAGATTTATACTGAAGATGTGGAAATTACCCGCCACTGTGAGGCATTTTTACTAACCTGAAGAATAAGCTGGACAAGGCTAAATACTGGGTGTCAGTATTTTTGTGGAACTTGTGTTTCTACCTGAAATATGAACTTTAAGTTGGCATCTAGGAGGCAATAAAACAGGTTTTCCTCAAGGCACACCCAATCACTGTGGGTACAGATATTTGAGCCATAGCTTTTTGATAATCTCAGCACACAGACAATGCAAACATACACAATAACCAATAGAAACACCATGGAACGCTTAGTGAAAAAGTATACTGAAGGTTCTTAAAATGCTTCATTAATGGGTCATTATATTCAGATGCCTTCACATTTCATATGTCAAATTAAAAACCAACAACGTTGGTTGCATCTGCTACCCTGTTTGCCTTTACTAAGTTCCTGGTGTTGCACACTTACAAAATGGACCAGTGACACACCTCTTCTTCTGTTTACTGTAAACAGGACCCCCTATCAGACCTTACCTGAAATTCAGACAGTTTTAATGGCCATTTCTCCCTCGTTCTAGTTATGAGAAGAAGAGAAGTGTGGAGACACAGACTCCCATTACTAATTCATCTGTGAGGTTAGCGTGGCATCATGAAATCGCACAGCCTTTGTGATGAGTGTGTGGCAATGAGGAAAAGCCTGGATGGGCTTAGAGGTCCGGTTTCCCGTTCACACCAGATGTGTCACCCAGGTATCCGGATATCCAAATCCAACACCTCAGAATAGTGCAACACTACGCCTGTAGCGCCAGATCAGGACACTGAGGCACGTCAGCTTCAAGGCTCGTAACATGGGGCAGTATTCCTCTGACAGAACAAACATGCCCTGCTTCCACGTAATGGTCTCTCCTGAGTGTGTGTGTGTGTGTGTGTGCACACTCAGTCGAGTTCTCATTTTTCATTGCCATTCCTCTCCCTTACATAAAAGACAATTCCTTTTAAGAATTTTTTATGAATTCATTTCAGCCCATTTTCTCTAATTACCTCTTCACACCAGCTTTTTACAATAAAGGTACTGTCTAGAATTTCATTATCAGTTCTGGTTCAACAATAAATTCTTGCGATGCCATTTGCAGTATCCCTTAGCAAATATCACATCCATCAAATATATTAGAGTTGCTGATACCGGACTTGCAGGTTGTTCACTGGCTTTACTTTGAACCCCAGCCAAACATGACCATGGTGCAATCGGGCACAGCCTAGAGACCGAGTGCAATATTTTTCCAATTAATAATTCAAACCATTGCCCAAGCAGAAGCAAAGAGCGTAACGAGATGCCTGATCCTCCAGGCATGTGGGCATGCTCTGCGGAGAGCACATCACCACGCTGTCGCCCCCCGCTGGTGGACAGCGGGGGTGTGCAATGGTTCACCATCCAATTCCAAAGACCATGGGCATTAACTTGGATCTATCTGCCTCTTTGCAGCAACCATTCTGCTGGGAAAAAAAAACTTTCTTCAAGAATTAATAATTTGTTTCTATTTGTGAGGTCATGCACTGATATTGGATAAGAAGGTTTAGCCTGCGATCAGCATTTCAAATCATCCCCTAGCAGTTCAGTGGGGTTAAGGACAGGGCTTTATGCAGCATCCCATCACACACAACTGGTCAAACCACATCTTTATGGATCTCATTTTGTGCAAGGAACTCAGTATTTCTGGAAGAGGTAAAGGCCTTCCCCAAACTGATGCCACAAAGTTGCCACATAATTGTCTAGAATCTCTTTGTATGTCGTACCATTAACACTACCCTTCACTAGAACTAAGGGGTCAAGAAATAGCCTACTATCCCTCCTCCAAAAGACTTTACTGTCGGCACTATGCATTCCAGTAGGTATCTTTCTCATGGTATCTGCCAAACCCAGGTTCATCCATCACACTGCCAGATAGTGAAGCATGATTCCTCACTCCAGAGAACACATTTCCACTGCTCCAGGGTCCAGCAGCAGTGTGCTTTGCACCACTCCTGCTAATGCTTCGTATTGCTCTTAGGTTAGTGTGTAACTGCTCAGCCGTGGAAATCTATTTCATGACGCTTCGGATGCACAGTTCTTTGTGCTTCTGTTACTTCCAGAGGCAGTTTGAAACTCTATAGTGAATGATGCAACTGAAGGTAGGCAATTCTTACACACTGTGGCACTGCGCACCTCTGCTTTTATGAGTCTGCACGGCCTACCACTTTGTGGCACAATGACACTTGCAGTTCTAACCTGAGTGGGCTTACTTGTGGCAAAGCCATTCCATAACAATGCCGCATCTAAAGTCCCCGAGCTCTTCAGTACAGTGCCTTCTATTGCCATTGTCTATGGAGACAGCATGGCTATGTGCTGGATCTACACCTGTTAGCAGTGGGCATGTCAAATACTTGAACTCAATCATTAGAAGGGCAGTTACATCACCAGTGTTTGCATTTCAGATATGCTGAATGAAAAAGGGTTCTTTGGTTGGCTTGGTAAAAAAAAATAAATTACTGCATCCACTCATTCCTCACTCAGCATAGATTCTAATCATTCTGCTCTCATTACACTAAATAATTTTATGGGGATTATTAATGAATCCAATGTTTTCAATAAATGATGGGCCACCCGCAATCAAAAACAAAGGTCTGGATATGCATGGTCAAGACAGTAATTGTTTTGTAAAACCTATCAAGACCTCACCTGGTATAAATGCCTATTGACAGCAATACGTCATGAATTAACTAATTCTCATGTAACAATCACATTTCGTTGGGTTTGATGGGCATTTTCTTTACTCATTTGTAAAAAAAAAAACCAAAAACTAATTTTTTAACATTTGTCCAGAGAAGGAGCGCTGCCGATGGCCATTAACAAAATCATTGTGTAGAACTGGAAAGAACATTCTTTAAAGTATCTGATGCGAGTAATTCTAGGGGAGAACTACAGATTACCAATCCAGACCTTTGGAACCTCTCAATGTATATTTGCATATTCTTTTACAGATGACAAGAGTCACTGCTTAAATGCAAGAACAGTGCAGTATCATGGCTTCGGCAGCCGTTACGTCAGCTGAGATGTAGAGAAGATTCTAAGCACGTCCTAGCGGGCTGCCATGCCTGTGAAGGCATTTATTATTACTGCAGTGGTATTAAGTAGAATACCCACCCTTTCACACTTGCTCAGAGTGTAGTTTTTCACTTGTTTTTTTTTTTTTTTTACTTCTATGCTTATCAACAACTAAGATAACTGGTTGACCAAAGCAAGTAAAAACAGTTTGATCAAGTTTTAAAGCTTTAGGGATTTTTCTTAAACGTGAAACCCTTTAAACGTGATTAAAACACTCAAAGCAACAAGATCACTGCAGCTTTCATTCTTTTTTTTTTGTTTGTTTGTTTTTTTTCTCCTCTGAGGTATTGAGGTAGTCTTTAACAATATTAGGGGGTTTAGAATAGAATTAAAAAAGGAGGCCATGTTTACCTAATGAACTTAATTATATTCATCTACATTGTGGAGGAAATCTTGCATGTGCTTCTCAGTTGATCATGGGGGTCTGAATGTGGGTATAGAACGCCATCTAGAGGACATGTTGGGTATTTGTTGTTTCCCTGTTTGTGGACAATTCTTCCAATCCAATATGATTGCACACAATGTTCTAGGCTGTTCTGAGACATTAGTAGCACACAAAATGAGAACAGAAATTATGGAGCTTTTAATTTATGTAAAAAAAATGCATTTTCCCACTGAAGCTGAACAACATCTAGCACTTTTTTTTTTGTGGAACACGTATGGTCTGAGTCAACTTTTTCAGCTGTCTGAACAAAGTAAAATAATATTAAAACAGGCAAAGAGACTGTCAACTGTAACACATAGTTAACAAACACAGCCAAGGACAGAGTGAAAACATAAAAAAGCAGGGAGCAAAAGGAAATCGCATTAACGAGTTTAAGTGCAGTAATGGTCGGAATCAGAGGAGATTTTGCGCAAGTCTTTTTTTTTTTTCCTTTCGTCCTTCTCAGTTCCTTCCTAAGGAACAATCTCAGGTACAGTATATTTTTCTCTACACATTTTCATGCAAGCTTGGATGAAATAGTTTAATGAAATACAAGTGGAAATATATTTCTTATCTCATAGGTTATTTGTTAAAATGAAAAATGGAGAGAGAGAGGGAAAAAAAAAAAAAACTGAGGATGTGAGAAACATCATCTGGATTCGATTCAACAGAAGTAACACAAGTCCTCTATGAATAGTGTTTTTTTTTTTGTTTTTTTTTTGTTGTTTTTTTTGAAGCAACTACATTCATTTCCATAAACGTATGAGTCCATGTTTAAAAAATGCCAATGACCTCACGTTAGCATTGTTTTTTTGTTGTTGTTGTTGTTGTTGAATATCTGTGCCATGGAGAACAATACAGACAAATAATATCGTAAGATACACGTGTACAACAAATTACTGCATATCTACTAAGGACTGCATTAGGTAGATAGGTCAACATTGAGGCTAGCTGCCGTGATAGGGGACAAGTCTCCCCATTCTACCATTACCAAAGAGAATCAAGCTCATGTTCAAAGACCAAAAAAACCAAAAAGAACACCATACAACTTGTGTGTGTGTGTGTGTGTGTGGGTAGGTTTCTCGTTCACTGTTTGGCAAGTTCTTATTTGACCTCTTCAAAATTCTCGTCTTCTCTCCATTTGCTCAGTATATTCAACAACTTGTTGGATAGGACCTGTGCCTATAAATTAGATCTACTGTATATACAATGTAAATCCATTGAATAATTATGCTACAGTTAAGGAAAACCATAGTTGATGAGCCCAGGAGGTGTAATTACCTGCATACACACAAATGCTTGGAGGATACCTGGAGCCCCAGGCAATATTACATGGATTAATTTCTATTGAACTTCCAGCTCATTAGGCTGCTAGCCGCTCGTCCGGGGGAAAGCAAAATCCATCTTGGTCAGGATCTCTCCACTATCCAAGTTCTGCCCAGAGGTAGTAGAGATGGAGGCATGGGTCTTCCCACTAGCTTGTACCCAGGTTGGATCTAAAATATATTCTGTAGCTTTAAGTACGCTATATCAATATATATGCATATGTCTGTGTGTAATTAAATATTTCTTTAAAAGGCCTCCTGCTGCTCTCCAGCTGTCCACGTTCAGTCATCCTCCTTGCAACAGGTCCTACTTCCTCGAGTACTGCGTGTCCCCATCCTCTTCCAAACTTCGCTCCGCAATCCTCTTCTTCTGCCTCTCACTTCACCCTTTGGCACCTTGGACTGAATGACGGATGACGGCGGTGTGGCGGGCGGGCTCAACTACGGAAAAATCGGTCTGTGAGGCCAAAGGTCATGGCTGCGGCGTCCCTAGTCGGTGGCGTCCCTCTCTGCTGCGGCGGGAGTGGCCGTCGCGTCCCCGCCGTCGTCCGCCTTGGACCGCTTGGGGTCGGGCTGCTGGGGCGGCTCGCCGCTCGGCCGCTTGGTGGGCAGGGAGGCGGAGGCGTGGGTGGGCAGGGAGGCGGAGGCGGAGGCGTGGGTGGCCAGCATGTGGAGGGGACTCGCTACTGCACACGGCGGGAAAACGAGACACAGGCAGAGGGCAAAGGTCGCATCGCGTGCCAACACTCAACGGGCAGTTTCATTAGACACTCAAAGGGCGATCATTGCTTACTTTTGGAATTTGAAAGTAGAGAGAGAGAGAAAATGGCAAAGAAACGCGGCATGTCCCCTACCTGTGGTCGTGGATCCCTGGATTGCAGCCACTACGTGGGTACCATTTTGTGTTATGGCCTTCACAGGAAGCTGGTGCTGACCCAGTGGCGCTTGCTGCACTATGGTGACCGTCTGTATGGGCGTGGCTTGGGACGTCTGAAGGATGCGGCTGGCTCCGCCTATAGAGGCCGTCGTGATGGCGGGCATGGCTTCCACTTTCACTGAACACAGAGGAGAAGGGGTCAGCGCGTTACTCAACCCCCCCCCACGACTCACCTCGACCCCCCTGCCATTTCGCTCTCCCACCCTGCTCACCTTTGACCTCCTGGTGGTCTCCGTTCTCCTGCAGCTCCACCTGGCCGTCGGCCGGAGTGGCGAATCCCGCCACGGCTGCCACGGAGACGGCGGGGATCTGGTGCACGACGTGGACCGTCTGCACGACGGGCTGCTGGCCGGCGGAGGCGCTGGTCGCGGGGGCGGCGGTCACGGCGTACGTGACGGGCTTGAGCGTCTGCGGGAGCTGCCTCTGCACGGCGATCAGCACGGGCTGGCTGGTGACCGGCGAGCCTGCCAGAAAACAGACCTCAGTGAGACACGAGCGTCACACAGCTTCCCCCTTCGGGAAGGAAAGGGCACCTCTTGAAAACATTGCGACAGGCTTGAGCTCTCCGAGCTCTTTGATGAACCTTATGAACTTCATCATGATTTCACAAATTTACCAAATTTCATTAAAACAATGCAGTCCAGTCTGTCACCTCCCATCACAGACTCTGTTCTTTTTCCTCCTTGCCTAAATATTTGCATTGTGGTTTTATTTTTGGAGAAATCTGAGAAACTTTTTTTTTTTTTTTTGGTCTGGCATTTATCATGGCGTAGATTCTAGAAAGAGCAGGCAGTCGTTCTCGCCCTGAACAAACCTGGTGTGTTTTGTGAGAAGCGCGCCTCCTGAATGACAGCTAGTTTTGGCTGAACGGTGGCAGTGGGAGCAGGGGCAGGGACGGGCTCCGGATCCGCGGGAACGGGGGAGCCTTCCCGCGACAGGCTGTCCGGAGTCTGCACGCCGCTGGAGTGGGCCGACAGCACCCCCGTGTGGTTAGGAGAGGCAGGAGCGCTCCTGGTGGTGGGGGGGGGAGCAACACACATAGGACATGAGACGCATCCAGCGAGCATGCGGAGACCCGACCGACGCCCCCCGTCACGGCCAGGGGATGCTCACCTGGAGGACAAGGGGCCGAGTGGCGTCCGGAAGCAGGGTACGCCACGCGGCCGCCGCTTGCGGAAGGCCTGGTCGATGAGCTTGCTCTCCGTCGAGGGGTCTATCCTCCAGAAGGAGCCCTTGCCGGGCTCCTCCTGTGATCTCGGCACTTTGATGAAGTAGCGGTTTAAGGACAGATTGTGGCGAATGGAATTCTGAAACGCGGGGGAAACAAGGCGTGGGATAGGTGCTTTGATCGTGCGCACCAGACAACGTTCTACACATTAACAAACGCGCAATCAGAAAAGAACTCGTTACGTGTGTGTATACGCAAGTCTTGAGATTCAAATTTGCTTCAAATGGTCAAAACGTTTTTTATTAACTGAATAAATACTAACCTGCCAGCCCTTGTCTGCTGTTCTGTAGTACGGGTAGTTCTTGGTGATGTGGGTGTAAATACCATTCAAAGTAAGTTGTTTATCTGGGGCCATTGTGATTGCTTGAACAATCAGCTGTGCATAAGAATAGGGTGGTTTCGAATCATCCTATTTAAACGCAAGGAAAAAAAATGTTAGGCAAACTGCAAAACATTTATTTATAATATATTAAGTGCTCGGTTTAATGTGTGTTCATGAAACAAAAAACAAACAAAAGAAACACACACGCAATGCAGTAAAGTCTCCAACTGCTTTAAAACAGGAATAATTCAGAATAATGAATTTTAAATCAAGACTTGAATTACTGTCAAGACTCACGAGGTGGTCTTGGAAAAACCACCCTCATAATTATGCTGTGGGTCTGCTGCTGTTCACCACTCTAACGCAGAAAACAGGAGGCACAACTCTGCGTCACCACACGGCAGCACCTCAGATGCTAAACTGCTTTGTATTCTTTGATGAAACCAGTGATACGTTTGCAAGTTTATTCATATTCATTTGATGTCAAAATTCACATGAGACTCCAGAACGACGCACCATGACGGCAGAATTTACAAAAACTGCAGTTAAGAGTCCAAAACACTACATGGTTCTTTATGCAAATTTGACCACATTAAATATTTTCAACATCAGAGTGCTAGTTATCAACGTCAATCAACATTAATCAACTGGTACTGTAAAATTCAGCTCCACTCTTCCTCTTGGTCAAGGTCCCACCAGTCTAATTGGTCTATGAATTACAACAGAGCGCATACACACACTGATCAATAAAGATCATGCAAAACAATGAAGTTCTCGCCACTCCTCTTCAATTGCATATTTTTTATAGATTCAAAGGAGGAGGCCTACATTTTGTTGCATGCACAACTGTCTGATACTGCAGACCTGCGTCAACCAGCAGCGATGACAGCTTACGGTCCGACACAGCACAAAGAAAAGAACGGACGGCAACTGCTCCAGTCCTGCTCTGTGAAATATTCTTGTGCCCAATTCCAAACACTTTCATATTTTGACACCTTTGGCAGAAACGATACTCATCGCTCGTTTTGATAGTAAAGCTGCGGTAAGCACGTGACTGCAGGACTGCCGACCTTTGGGCTGTCTCCGCCAGAGGCTTCTTTGTCGTTCTCAGACTGGGAGTTGTCCCCGATGAGCTCGGCGGCAAGCCCACGACCCACCCTGTAGCTGGACAGCCCCGCCCCCCGAGGACTAGAGGGGCACGAGTTGGCAGCACTGTGAAGAGACAATGAAGAGAAGCCACAATGTTAAACGTCCGCCCCAAAATAAATAAAAGCCTTTGGTCTCAATTTAAAAGAGAAATCCCTGCCAACAAGAAATTTGCACCCAGAATAATTCAATTAATCTAGCAGCTGTAAAGATTAATATCCCCAAGAACTTCCACCTTGAAAATCATATATGGAGGTCTTTAAAGGTATTCTAAACAACACACTGTTAATGGGGATTAACGGGCACAATTCCAGTTTTCAGGAGAAGTTTACATCCACTTCAGAACACCATCCTATTTCCAGCCGAACACCACCCCAAGCCGAACTTCACAGACAAACCCAAGATGCTACAGATCGCTGAAAGTCCCAATAGTTTTTTTTCCCACAATTTTCCTTTCATGTCATTGGGGAGAAAACAGCAACAATTATGACATTTTCCAATTGATTGTCAACGATCCCCGTCAATGATCTCCGTTTCTACCCCCTCTTGTAGTACCAGGCTGGAAGCTTTTTTTTTCTGCACGTTAGCGTCCCATTTTCAGCTTTTAAATCTGGATCCTTAAATCCCTGATCGCCGCTCGTTGCATTCAGAGCGCGTTATACGTTAGAAGGGCATCATGACCTCAACCCTGTCCAGTAGTATTTTAGAAAGGCTTTAACGGGGCCACCACTATGCTGCTTCACAGACATCTGACTGTGGTCACAGCAGATACCTCAGCTATTCAAGGTACTTCCTTGCACAGCAAAATGGCCAGATTTAGGTATATTGCTGCAAAGTGATATTAATCCGTGGTCTGTGTGCAAGTTTTGATTTCTGCATACTGTAGTCTGACACATGTCTGCACAACATCAATCGGAAGGGGGGGTGTTCTTTGTTAGTGAAAGGATTCTTCTGTCATGCACTATAGTAGATTTGCTTGTTTTAACTGGCCATTTGCTGCTAGTGCACTTTCTTCTTAACCATGTGCTGAGTTCACCAGGGTGAATCCTGCATTTATTTCTCTAATCGATGTGTGAGGTTTCAGCCTCACCAACAGCCAGTTCGAACAAAACAAAGCAAAGACTAATATAAAGACTAGCCGTCCTGTGCTTCCACTGTGACTGCAAATAAACCGTCCAGCCTAAGAAGAAACAGCTGCAACCCTAACTGTCTAAATACTGGGGGAATGTACAAGCCATTGTAGAGTTCCTGCAAATTCCTTAAACGCAGGAAAATGCTGGAGTACAGAGACAAGGGGTCGGAGAGCTTGAAACATGTTACTGTTTCAATTACAAACTTAACTCTGAGGCCTTGCTTCCAAGCTTAGGTTTGGCCAGGAGCATATGGGCATTTTGACAATGTGAGCACTTCTGCTGTAGTCACTTCAGTTGCTCTTAACAGGATCTTAAATAAGGAAGGAAGACTAATGAAAAAGAGCGATCACATCGATGACTTTTACTGCGCTGTTCCATGTTTTAAACAAACAAAACAAAAACAGTCACCATCTCCCGTTTACTTGGTGTTGGTGGCATTGGTATTTCCAAAAGATCCACAAAGGAGACACGTTACCTCATGACCAGTTCCTGCATTATTTTGATTCAAAATCATTTTTTTGCACGATCAACTGAACACTGCAATTCCTCACAAATGTCCACAGAGCAGGGAAATGTCTGAGGTTTCTCAAAACACTCACAGTTGCAATTTATTAGAGTTCATTTGTTGCAGTGTTGCAAAGCCAAATATTACTATTAGGACTAAAGAATGAATTGTAGAGCCCTAGGTAAGACAGAACTGGCTTATGTTCTTAATGATTAAATCCTTTAATTGGTTAGGAGACTGTTTAGTGGGGGTTTTAAGTCATTTCAATATTACAGGGAACATCTTTTCCTGCCCTCTTCACACTGAGAGTTAGACAGCTGTTACATTCTCCGGCCCGTGCTGTGGCGTGCACTCCAAAAGGACTGAGTTCTTTAAACGTGCGAGGAGGCTTGAAAAAGCTGCATTAGGCTTTAGGTTTGACACCCATGACCCATGGTGTAATCAGTGAAACACAAATATGTGGATTCACCTGATCGTGCCGGTAGGAGAGGGAAGGGGACTCATCAGGTGGGCGATGTTGTCCGGAATGTTAATGGTCAGTGGTGAGATTTGGGGTTGGACCGACTTCACAGGGGACTCTGGGGCGTTCCTCCTGTCTTTTTTGATGTTGGACAGGGCAGTGAACGTGATCTTGATGTTTGTGCTGGGAAATCGGAACGTGCACCTTTAAAAGAGAGAGATGGTCATTCAATGGCCATTGTGTCATTTATACAGATCTTACATCTGCAGTATATACTACATTTTAAACAACCATCTGAACTGAAAAGTGTTTTAAGCTAAAATGCATTTAACTTTGTGTTATTGTGACACAAGCTAGCTGACTAGTAAACAAGGTGCAGGGGCTAAATGCCAAACAGTAACATAAACCAGAAAGTATTTGTGGTTTATATATGGGTACCAGCATGACAAGGTTACATAAGAGATATTACTTTTTTATTAATATAGACAGAAACAGTTGAACCTCTGCTAATCCCTTAACACAGCCCTGGTTGTGAGGTCATCTTAAAAGTGGCTTTAAGAATCTTTCGTTCCATTTATAAATCACACTATACTAACCCATACATACCCATATATACAAATCCATACATGCGTTAAGATAAAATGCTAATGGGTCAGAATACGATTGGTCTGTAGAACATAATTTGGCACTGAACCTCCCAAGCCTGTAATAAGTAGCCCAGAAGAATGACAATAGGTTTGAAAGGTCAAAAAAAAAAAGTCATCCCATCTCGAAGGGTCACGCTATTCAAATTCATAGGTGGAAAACTCGAAACAAAAGGTCTCACAAAAAATAAAAAATATAGTTTAAATCTTAATGATATTTTTTTAGCACGCAATACTTTTAGACTACGAATATTTTAACTAAACTGTAATATTAGGCTACATCTGAATCATCATACAGGTATTGCGGTAGGACAATGAATGGTCCGCCTAAAATATCATCGGAATAGTCTGATTTTAGCAGAAAGAGCAAAGTCAGTAAAACCTTCAGATATACTGCATTAACACATATGCAGTGCATTATAATTCAATCACTGACACACCTTTGAGGATATCATGGGTTAAGTGACAGGATGTTACCCTAAAGCTAGTCAGATCCATTCTCTTTCATGACAAACCTTAACTGTTTATTCGTAAACAGGCAAAGCAAATTAACTGAATCGCAGCGATAGAACGGAATGGATGTTATCCGTTAAAAAAATCAGCTTGCAAAGACCTGCCCTGACGGAAATCTAGGGGGGGGCAAGTAAACGTTAGCAGATATGCTAACCAATGCTGCTGCATTAGCAGGCAACACGAGACCTGTGTTGGTTGTAGTTGTCATAATCAACACGTGCTACCTCGCAAAACAAAACAAAAACTGCGACTAATCGCTATAAAGGCATTTAGACATTAACTTTGGTTTATTTGAAAATACTTAAACTCTGATGATCTTACACTCGGGGAAGCTGGAGAGGAGGAGCCCCTCGTCTTTGAAACACCCCATCCACGAACACCCCATTTTTGCCGAGGCATCGAAGATAGAAGTCTCCGCTGCCAGTTCCATCTTCGCCGGCGGTGAAAATTTCAAGGTGTCTCCGAGAAATAAAGCTCGAGTGGCCCATGCTCACGTCCACTGAACCTTGTGACGAATTCCTACCGATGGTTACCGAGCGCTTCTTCATGAGGTATTCGAATTCTCGGCCCTCGAGCCGGGCGACTGCCGACCCTGACATCCCGCTCACCGCCATCTTTTAGATCTTATTCGTTTGACGTTAATTTACTATTAGAAAGGTCGGGGAAATATGTGATTGTTGTTATGGTGGGGAACTAATTTTAAAATTTAGCCGGGGAACCAAATCGAAAGATAAAGATAAATGCGGAGGAACGTGCCAGTATGGGGACAGCGGCTCCAACCCACCGCCGCAACAGAGAGAAAGAGAACGGGATAAAACCTACCAAACAAACATTGGGGGCGGGTCAAGTACAAATGACAGAATGAAGGACCAATGACTCCTAAGATGATGTATTGAAAGTAGCCTTTCACCGGTTAGAACCAGAACGGAGCTAGTTTGTAATGTGTTGAGGTTGGTTGCACGGTGATCTTGACACGCATGTAAATGGTGTGTTGTAAGAGACGGATTGGTGAGATTGACTGTACGGTTTTTCAAGAAGCTGTGTAGCTGTGCATAAAACGCCTTCAGCCTCAGATTTCATGGGGTATCCGAAAGTATTAAAGAATAATTGAGTGAATTGAATGTCGAATGTAGATTATTGATCTTTAGAGATGTAGTTTCGTGCAAATAAAATAACGCTGTCGACTGAAAATGTTCAGTTTGACTATTCGCATCAGCCTCTTGCAAGAATCTGTCTGGCTGAAAGATTTTCAATGCAGGCTTTGAACAAAAGATTTAGATGCAGAGGTAAATGTAAAACTGAAGTTGGTTCATCGTAGCCATCCATGAAAACGCTTGGAAATGTATTTTTTCTCTTTTGTACCAGGTGTAATGTCTACATTGTTAATTATATCTTCGTTTTATCACAAAACGAATATTTGACGCGAACCAGCATTTTTATAACTGGGAAAATCTAATACAATCATTTTAAGGATCTAAGGTTGTTAGTAAACAGTGACGTGATCGGTGGGTGTGGCAATCCAGAAAGACGCCGATTAACGAATTACCAACCTTGGTTTCACAATCGTGTTTAATTTGTCACATAAGTTTTTGCTGTTTTCCTGCAGACCGCAGTTAAAGCGTACATTATGTAAATCAGGCTGCGTTGTGTAGCGACTTCTACTTTACAATCACAACAATATCATGAAAGAAGTTCTAATTAGCATATTTCGAAAAATACAAAAACGAAAGTTAACAATTATGAAGAATGAATATAGTTTAGGCATAACAAATACGACTGGGTTTGTTGGACACTTTGGTAAAACTTTGCTGAGTTTTTCTCTTTTTTTAATAGTCGCAGGGAGCATTAGTCGAAAAAGAATAGACTACTTTCATTTCATTGACTAAAACTGTGCTACCATTATTACGCTACACCTACTTGTTAATGACTTTTGTAGTTAAGCCAATATTCATTTACATCTTTTAATGTCTTCAGAATTGATCACTCACTTAAGTAGCATTGGCCATTACAGTCCATATTCACATTATATGCTGTACAAAAGGAGCAAAGCCACATGCTTGATTATTCCCGTTTTGTAACCTTAAAAACCAAGGAACTTTGTTTAGCCTTTTTAACATCCATGCTCCCTAAATCCCACTTGTATTTAACAGAATGCTCCCCTCTGCCCATTGACTTGAATATCTGTTTTGTGTAGAGCACACAGTTGCTATGCCCATCCTATTATAATGCATTAAACAAATAATAATTTGATTCAGTTTAACAGATTAATTCCCAGTAAATGGGGGGGGGGGAGAGAATATTGCACATAGATGTAAGTAGCAAAACGGAAAATGCAACTACGTCATAGGTCGCCCCCCCCCTTGTACTAGTCTATGTAGTTACATGGGTTCTGTCTGGCATTTTGTGTTTATATAACAAGTAAAACAAAACCTAACACTACTAATAATTTGTACATACATACTGATATTATGAATTATGAACACATGTACACTCATCACCCTTCTTATGTAATGCCAGAGGCACTCTGTACACTAAGTTAAGTGGTATTAGTGGACAAAAGGACATCAATTTAGCCAACTTTTGCCTAAAAAAAAAAAAAAAAAAAACCACAGCACTTCCCATGGAAGACCTTTTAAAAATCAACTGAATTTTTCAACAACAACAACAAAAAATACAATTTCCCTCTTTTCAACGCAACTGAATGAGTAGACCACAGTCAAATGTGTTATCTCTCCAGAGTCTCTTTTAGGTAGAGGGTGGGAAACAAAACAAAACCGAACCCACAAAAAAGTGAGCATACAGATCTCTCTCTCTCTCTCTCCTTTTGACCAGGAAGTCGCCGATATGGTTCGCCTCTCAGAAGTGACACTGGGTCATAAATGCAGAGTACAGTAGGTCCACTGACATTCTGCAACTATATAGTTGTCAGAAGGAAAAATATCGCAAATCCAGGGGGGAGGGGGTGGAGAATCTGTGCTCAGATCTTCTCGTCAGTCATTTCCAAAAACTGGGCATATACGTCCCTTGAACACTCCCCTTTTTGGTTGAACAGGAACTTGTAGTAGCTGCCATCAGCACAAATGGCTGGAGAAGGGAGGGAGACGAGAGTTATAGTCAGTAGGAGAGCTCGGTAAACAAGTCACATGATCAACGCTTGAGTCTACATTCTTTCCCATAAAAATAAATACTACTCATTCATTTCCAATCCATGCGATGCTTAGCAATATGTTCATATAAAAATGGAAACAGCTAAGTTTATTTCCACTCCATTACTCAGATCCTGAGTGAGGTTATTTTAGTTAATTCTCAACCAGATCTTCTAGAAATAACACATAGCTGCACTGTACCTATGACTGCATTGGGCTCAGTTCCAAAGGCACAGACACAGGGTGAGCCAGACGGTACTTGGAACTTGGAGAAACTCCACTTAGAGCTGAAATACTTGGGAAGGAAACTGGCTGAGGCCAAACTACAAAAAATAAATAAGATGAAATCAAAAACAGAAAAGATGAGGTTGTTCAGTGGTAAAGAAAAAAAAAAAACTAGTCAAATTAATAATTTTTCATCAAATGTCTTTTCTTAAATTCTTTTCTGGCCCAAACCTTGATTGCTTGTTCCGTTTAGGATCTTCTGCAGCAAATATGTGAACAGTACCATGATCACTTGACACACAGATGAGAGATGCATCCTGGTTGAAATTAATGCTGAGGAAAAACAGTGATTTAATGTGTGCCCTACTATTCACCAGTACTTTAACAATACAATACCTGATCTGGGGCTACATGTATCAAGACAGTCATGGTAATAAGTCATGGTAATAACTCACCAGTATATGTTTGCAGTTTGCGATCCTCGCCTTAACTCTTGGATCAGATGACCCGCTGAGGTGTCAAATATTCTGATCAGAGTCCCCTGGACAGATGAAGGCTCAATTACCCAACCTATCTGAGCAACCATAGATATCTACACTGATATTTGTATTTATGAGAGACTTTTTTTGGTCTTAGTTAAACCTGATATAGTAATCTCTTTTTAGCTTGAATTTGTAATAACAGATTTTTGTTTAATGAACATGCAATTTTCACACAAAAAACAGACTGGGATTACCATGGCTTGTGGATTATCATTAATAATAATAATAATAATAATAATAATAATAATAATAATAATAATAATAATAAATTCTTTATCTACGTAAAAGCACAGACAAAAA
>JAOXYF010000012.1:2234838-2268207 GCA_028565775.1 Sternarchorhynchus goeldii
GAGAGAGAGAGAGAGAGAGAGAGAGAGAAACATTCAGTACGTTTTAGTCTTGCTTCTATGGTAGACTTCTACTGTGCACTTCATTGCAATTTTCATTACCTTTATATCTACTCAATATTATTTTTTTACTACTATACACTGCAGTTCCTGAAATCTTCTTTAGTAAAAGTATGTATATGTATCTATGTATGTATTGAACTAACATCAGCAAACCAACACGTCTTGAAGCAACTCACAAAGTAAAACAGTAGTCGGGTCCTTTGCTTGCTCGACCTGATGAGCCGCTAGTACAGAAGAAATACTTGCAGTCGAGTCATTTGCAGTTGGTGTGTCATCACAGGATGGTATAACACTTGCAGGCGACTCAATCTTTAGTGGTGCGTCCATGATTTGGCTACACTGGGGCTTAGATTAAGCGTTTAAGCAATTTTACCAACGCGTTAAGAGTTCCGTGCTATAGTGGGATAAAACTACACATAAGCAGAAACGCTTTAAGCTATAGTATTCGGGGATTTGTTTACTTTGCTATAAATCACAGGTAAAAATCTTATACTTTGCTATAAATCCCAACAAATGCTGTCTAGAATTACAGGTTAATAAGAGATGGCGTTATACCATTTTCTGTCGTGCCTCGGACGTGTAGTTAATTGAGATCCAAAAAATAATGGCTGCACTCCTCACGATGTAACTGCGCAACTTCACTGCGTATATCTACAATTTGATTGGTTGGTTCTCGGTTGCGTAGCACGCAGGCTCTGCGCCTTTGCAGATGCATTGCGCAGACGTCAGCTATTGTAAAGAGCGAAAAGCAAAAGCGAAGTCTGTGACGCGGTTTATTCCTACATATCGGATGCTTTGATTTACAACTTCACCACTTAGGAGAATTTCCACGTTTTCAGCTTTGGTGTATATCAACCACTGGAATCTTTGTGCACAACTGCAGAATGTTGTAAAATGAGGATTCTATTTATTGATATTTATCAATAAATTAAAAATGAAGACCATTTAACTTTTAAGACAAAAGTTTTGAGTTTAAGCCATAATCACAGTAGGCAACAAAGTGAGTGCCAACCATTTTAGGCTTAGTCCTACTTTTTTCTTGCTGGGTGTTAACTTAACTGTTTGATAAACTAGACTGTATATATGTATATACGGTCTATGTTTGACACACTTAAGTAACAATGAGTAGGTTACATTTTCATCAGAGCGTTTTCCTCCAGAATGACTGCACCCCGATCAACTCTCCATATATAAACAGTAAATGCTCTGCCGTCAACAGGGTAACCTTGTGATACGTCGCTCGCGAACGAATTTTTTTAACTGACATAAATCTTGTAAGTCGCTCGCATGACGCACCTCAGTTACACTGATAGTAAAGAACTGCCTTGCAAATTCCCAGAGTATTGCGCAGATCATCAAGCCAGCAGTAGGAGATGCCTGCAGATTTCTGATGCAACATCTGGCGAAGGACTTGGAGCAGCTGGGCAGGACGGTGGGAAAGGGGACGGACAACACGGTCACTACTGCTCATCTGCTGCTGGTAGAACATCCTCTCAACTGAGGAGGCCAGGAACACCTGGGATGTTGCCATGGCTATAATTGCATCATCACTCCCAGACTTAAGGCAAGGCAGATGCACACAGCTGACACAACACACTTGACCGGTCAGGAAGAAATCGCCACGTGGTTCTCCACGCTCGGACATCACCTCCGACCTCTGTGGCGGATCAGGTTTTAACAAGAATATCATGTCGGTTTAACAGAAGCTGGAGCGCAAGCTCCCACGTGTCATCCGACCCCATCCTGAAGCTGATGTATGGAGACCCGCACTTGTTCGTGTCCTCCGTATCGTGTTTGAGTGGGTGAGTTTGATAGGGTTAGTGAATCAGGCAAGCGTGGGCCTTTCCTGAATGCACAGATGTGATGGCCTGTTTGTCTTGCATGTCTACTTCACTGCAGGAGCCCAAGTTCCGACTGATCAGGTTCCTACCAGACATACTGGCTCTGCAGAGAAAAATGGTTAAGAAGTTTCAGAACCTGCCAGATTTGATCAGCGGCACAATCCAGGAGTTCATTGATAAACAAACTTCAGGTACATTTTAATTCATGGCTGATTCGTGACATTACTGCCATGCTGGGATCTAAGAAATGTGTTTGGACACATGTTCAAAATGCTCTGATGAAAGATGAAGAGTAATACCCTGCTTCAACAGTAACTCTCAAGAGCTGGTACATGAAGCGCATCCAGATCTTCCTCAGCTCATGGAACCAGCTAAGAGCTTCCCTGGCCAATTGTGAGTCACAATACACTCCTAGACTTTCTCTAATTAAAAATAAGCACAAACAGTGTCCACAGTCTTGTAATGGTGCTCCATGCTGTTATATATGTGTGGTGCGTTTGTGTGTATGTGTGTGTGTTTGTGTGGTTGTGCATGTGTGTGCAATGCAGTCATGGTGAAAGTTCCAAGCAAATGCTGCAGCGTGGACCTGGATGAGGGCAGCGAGCTGCAGGTGCTGGTTCCCCGGCGACAGGGGGCGGGGCTGTGTGCCACAGCACTGCTTAGCTACCTGATCTTTCTTCATAACCAGCTGGTCAGCGCAGCAGAGGAGCAGGCCAGCGAGGACTGCAGGTAGCGCATCTCCATGGCATCAGCATGGCCTGTATCAGTGTTTCTGGTTCCACAGAGAATATGGTGTCAGAATTAAAACGGTTTCTCATCTGTCTCATTTTAAAACTCACCTCAGATAAATGTAAGGTTGCTTTCAGGAGAACGCCTCGTAACTGTGAGCTTTTGTGAGTATTAATTTATTGTACCATTGGAGAATGTCAGCTGCCTTTTCCATTGTGAGAAAATTCCACAATATGTGGAGCAAAGGAAATAATCCAGAATGACCTGGTATAAAATGTCCTAATTCCAGTGACAGATGTTAATGTTATGTATGTCTAGAATTTTTTTCCCCAGCTGTACAGTTCAGTTTTTGGACAAGGTTTTCATATTATAGCCATTATAAGAAAGACTTCTCAAAATGGAAGGTTTACATAGTTCTGGTGAAGACGTGTAAAAAAACATATTCTTTATGGACAGTGTGGAAATGGGATCAGTTCAGCATTAGACATTACCGTATGGACAGATGTGGAAAAATATAGAGGGTCAAAATGGGAGAGGGTGTGAAAGCCTGTGTCCCTCACACACAGCTACAAGGTGAGCTTGGCAGAAATGAGCGAGTTGCACGTGATTGGCTATGAGGTAGACCGAGACCTGCTCCCCCTCGTGGTGACCAACTGCCAGTACAGCGTGGCTGGGAGGCGCTACGACCTGAGTACGACCTGACAAAGATCCAGCTGCAGATCCTTAACCGCTTCCTGCAGGGCAAACCTCAAATCATGCCAGCCGTGAGTGACCCACTGTTTATGCTGTACTAAAGCCGAGAGCTGTCTTTATCTGCATGAGTTACTTATGGTCCACATTATCAGTGAATTGATCCAGTTCATCTTTCACGTTCATGGACTGTGTTATAGAGAATATAAAAAAAGTTGTATGCAGAGAACTGTGTTGGCACAGTTCTCTGCATTGTTAGTATTAGGATTAAGAATACAACATTTTCTTTACAGGGAATCCCAACTCTAGTTAGCAGGCAAGACAAACATTTCTCATGTTTGTCTCATGTTAAAATGAGTCCCTGTCATGATAAAGCTTTGTTTAAAAAGATTTAGACTATTCCACTTTTGTGCTGAGTAAAATGTGCTGAAATTGTTCTTTTCATGTGTGTCTCCCAGGTGCCCCTGACACCTCTGAGCTCCTCTGGGCTGGTGGCTGAGTTGCAGGACCTCAGCGACGTCTGTGAGGCCCTGGGGGCCCTGGGGGCCCTGGAGATCGCACTAGGCTTCCTGGTCATGACTGGATGAGATGAAAGCACGCCTCTGGAGGAGTACCTGGAGAAGAGATTACAGATGGGCAGGCACACTGCCGTTCACATCCTCAAGGTGGGTCTGTGTAACATACGAGCAAGCCTGACAGCCTCACGTTTTCGGTTGAAATAGGCGCGATAAGAAATGCATTCATTCTGTGCATTTGCTTGTGTCTTTGCCGTTTGGATGTGCAGGCACTGGGCCGATGTTGTCTGAGTCACTGCGTGGCGTTATGGCAACTCCTCACCTCCCTGAAGTTCGAGCACATGCTACACCTTAAAACGGTAAAGGATCTGTGACCACCACAATACGCGTGCCGGCCTGACGGCCTCTGGTCTCTTCGCTCACTTCCTGTCCCCTTTTCTCAGGACCCGTTTTCAGGAGTCTTGGCGGAGTACCAGCAGGCGCTGGATGAGGAGACCAAGCAGCTGCTTGCTGGCTTCCTATCCAAGAGCAGGGAGGAACCCTGGCTGCTGGAGACGCATGAGTTCCTGGTGCTGTGTCTGAAGGGACAGTGGGTGGCCGACACTTTCCAACCCAACTGTTGGTGAGCAAGCAGTCCGGCTGAGGCTAGGGAACATGGCGTTGGGAGCAGACCAGCAGGGAACGACATGACATCATTAACCTTTTTCCCATCCTGGTTTCTCGCTTGTCAGCCTTAAAGACACACTGGCCTCGTACATGGAACTCAAAAATCTCGACGTCCCTCTGGATGTGGAGGCTGCCTTCCCAGACCACATCCAGCTGTCCCAGCTAGTTGAGACCTGGAAGTTCACTGTGACATACAAACACCAAAGATAAAGGACTGAAGATAAAGGTATCATAACAACATTCCATTCAACTACAGCTGTGGTTGCTCAGGCAAATCTTTCCTAAGTGTACTTTCTTTGTGAATTCATTTCATAGAAAACTCAGGAAAAATAAATATTTTCTATTTTTTAGCTTTTAATTTGTTAATTTGTTCTGTGTTTTGACTTTTAAATGGCCTTTAGATGTAATACATTTATTTAGTCTGTTTGCAAATGTCTTGAATGGTAGTGCTAGTTAATCTTCAGCAGTTGGCCTAGAGCTTCATGCAGGGATGTGATTCTGCCACTGGATGGAGCTATGTACATCTTATGTTTAGAGACCTGCGCTATATCATGAAGTAAATGTTCACAAATGTCAATAGTCTATATTCCTTCATGAGCTATTTTTTTAATTCATTTTTTCCTCATTCCAGAGAAACAATTGGTGTCATGCAATCAAACAAATAAAGTAATTGTTAACTTTCCTTCTTATGTCTTTCATTCCCTGAATCTAAAGTTTGAGCAGCACATTTCCACATTTAACTTTATAGCAAATCAAGCATGTTCTGCATTCACCTTTCCACAGGCCACTGAATACAGAGCGGCAGCCACTTGGATTCTAAAGTGTCCAGTCATTTACACTCTAAAGTGTCTCCCACACAGCAACATAAAAGCTCTACCGCAACTGGAATAAAGGATGAATAAATGAATTAATTATTATTTGGACTGTTTCCCAGCCCTGCGTGCAACTTATCTTCTTATTTCACCCTCCTGCCGGTGGTCAAGGAAACGGTTTATTAAGGCAAATTGTGGTTTCTCAGAGGAAGATTGAGCCTGAACTAATTTACTCTGCATCCAAGAAATGCATCTGATCAGTCAATGACAAAAAAAAAAAAACGTAATCTGACATTATTCCAGGACTTTACCATTTAAATGCCACATTTTTGATTTCCATGATTGTCACTGATAGTATTTCTCCTGTAGTATCTCATCAAACAGCCCTAATAGTGATATTCCAATCACCATATTCACCTGATTTTAGTGCCCTCAGTCTGTTTCTCCAGGCTCCCATAACAGACCTCCATCAGGTTAATGCTGGTACGTTGTTATCACCTGCGCTCTACACATGACCGGGAGAATAACGGTAACAAGAAACCGGATTCTGGAGGTGAACCAGAGCAGAGCTGGCATGTGCACACAATCGCAGCGTTACTTCAGCGCATGAACGATAATAAACAGCTTGGTAGGCAGATGAGGGAGATTAGCATGCGTGATTGCAGTATTCTTTCTTCATTATCCCTTCATTGTGTGTGTGTGTGTGTGTGTGTGTGTGTGTGTGATTGTGTGTGAGTGTGTGCCTTCCCTTTAACTACAAGGGCCATGACAATTTTCCCCTTTTTAGGGAACAATAAAGTATTGCCAGAAACTAATGATAGCTACACCTAACCCTAATTTTCCATTTTTTTAAATAACAGTTAACAGTTAATTTAAAAGCTCAGTTTGACAGCCACTGTCATAATGGCAAAGAACATAGAAATGGGCTCAATATTAAAGCTTTTATTTCCAAGGAGGTTTTTTTTGGAGTTACAGGGTTATATATGCTCCTGCTTCCTCAACCAGAAGCCCATCGAAATGAAAGCAATGGCATTAATTAAGATCCACAGGTTGCTAGCATACCTTGTCATTTCCAGTAATTAGGAGGTAGTCCTAAAAATAAACACACTTACAAAGGGATGAGGGAAATGCTTAACATGCCACGTCCTCTACTGTGTCACCGAGCAGGAATAAAAAAATAAGGATTTGGCTGTCGGACAGAAGCAACGTACAGATGTGGTTGGACAAAAGTTACTATCATTAGTTAGTCAAAGTCTTTTTTCCTTCGGTCTGTGCGTCATGTCTGTGTGCGGTGACAATACGTTGAGTGCTACTTTAGATGTTGTTTTGATGCATTAATCACAATCACCATCATAACAAGGCAACTTTATAACCTCTGTCCAAATGGCACAGAATCCTCCCCAGACACCCGCATCACGTAACCATGGTGACCCTTGGTTTGATGAATGGCAGCCATTAAGCAGAATAGCACTCAGCCGTGGCGTGAAGGTGAGGCTCGGGAGCAGTTTGGTACAGATGGCGAATGGCTCTGGCCAAACAGACAGCCTGCTCCAAAAAGATACATCCATCTACATAATCAGAACCCCGTTTCTGTCTGTTCCTCGGAGCAACCTGAATCAGAAAGATCAGACAGACCTCCAAACAGATTGGAATGAATCCACTGTAAAGCACAAGAAAATTGGCAAGACTAGCACTGATGTATTGTCTGAGGAATGCACTGAGGAGGTACTGACTTGGTCTTAGTTCATAACTAACAAACATCACAAACATTCACAAACAGAAGACCAAAAGGAAAAATACACTGATGGTTATAATCAAGACGATTTTCCTTCATTGTACTTTGGGACTGGGTTGAGTAGAATATATGCATAATCAAGCATGCTGCAAAACACTGAAGGACCTTTATTTCCGAGGTACAAGCTGGTTGAAGATCTCACTGTGTTCCCAAGACCCTAAAAATGCACAGCACACAGGCACCATGACCCATTAAGCTCTTTATATTAATATGTTTTAAATTGCTAAGATGAAAGACATTTAGATGTTGAGGTTGAATTGAAATGCAGATAAAGTGCTTCAGCTTCTGAAGGTAATTAAAGCGAATGTAACTCATGTCAACCATCTTTTTTTGACTGGTTTTCATGCGGGTGCACATAATCTGTCCAGGGTATGCTCTGTATATTCTGATAGGTCCTGACCAACAATGTACAAAAATTCTGGTGGAGTGAGTTTATTCAAGAACTAAAGACTGTGTGACTGAGTGACCTTTAAAGGAGCCACAGTACCAAAAAGTAAATCCTAAACACCACTGTAGCAAATTTCACCAACAGAAATATTTTAACCAAGACCAACAACATTGAACGAAGATAACTAAGAAGAATAAAGATCAGAGACATGGGTTCTCAGTATGAGGAAATGTACACAATTTTTATTATACACTCAGCTTCTAATATTAAAATATTAAAACACAAATATGTACCTGGCAACAGTGCTACGTGGTTTAAAAAGAGAGAAAAGAAAACATCATAGTTGTATCCTTAAAACCCTAGTAACCAACTCCAGAGAAAATGGCAGGCTGACTGCAAAAATAAAGGAGGGAAGAGGGGAAGGATGTTAAAAAAAAGCTAGTCCACACAAGTGTGTTACACACATCAGTCATATGTACCAAGGAAAAAAATAATGAGCGCAATAAGGGTAATACATACCAATTACATCATGAGCAACCATTTGTAGCCCACACAGTTCCATATGAAAGCTCTGCCTTGTTCGGTCCCTCACAAAATCTGGGGTGTTTTTCAATGGAGAAATTATTATAAGACAAAGAAATAATGCCTTATGAATCACAGTGACCTGTGATGAACTTCTCCATTACGGATGGCGATGCAATTATACTGCAAATGCGCACACGTGCTGGCCTGTCACATCCGGCTAAAACATTGTTCCTAATCAAAGTCATTTAGGAGGACAATTAAAGATGTTAAAGACCAAAATAATGGAGCCTAGTGTTTGTCCACTTGCCTCTATGGATCTTTGATTGAAGAATGGCCTCTACTGTCTCGTAGTCCATTATTATGCAGGTGCCCCACTGGGTTTTCACACTGAAAGCTCTGCTCATCTGGCGGGACCATCTGGCTGCAACTGGTTCTCCTGAACCATCTCCTCCCCTCTTACACTCTTTCTCTGCACTCTCTCTGTCACCACTCAGTGTCCGCAAGCTGCTTTTTTGGATCTCTTCTAGCTGCAGGTTGATATTTGTTCTTCACATTCACTTTGTCACCAGTTCATGTCACAAGCACAAGCACGAGACAGGGATTTAACCAAGATGTGTTTTTAAAAATTAAGAATTGACTTGTGTAGCTAAAATAGATTTTAATTACAGAATATTTAAATTATGTGCCAAATTGAGCTGTTCTGTATTCTAAATCTCGCTCATGTCAGGCTGTGAGGTGTGAATGAAAGAGTGCTTTCTTTGGTCTTCTGGTCAGCTGGGATTAGACTGACTGGCCACTGAACAGCTGCCTCTGTGGGTCACAGGCCCCTCAGAACATTCATTCTGACTGAAGTGATAATAAGAGGTTTTTAAAAACGCAAAGTTTCTTACATTTGTGTGGGGAGATGGCATGGAAGGAGGATGGCCAACAGTCACCCAACCGTGAGAAAGACGAAGGCGATCTCCTCGCCTTGCCGTACTCCTTGCCTCGTGCAGTGTGTGAGTGACAAGGCAAGGGATGCCTATGTGCTGCACCACAACCGACCCAATTAGCCGTTGTCAGCTTCCGAATAAGAAGTGCCGTGAATATGCATCAGTTAGACATGCAACTGTGTTTGTGTATGTGAGCGTATGTGTGTGTGTGTGCGCGTGTGTGTGTGTGTGTGTTTGAGTGTGTGACAAGTGTGTTAAGTCATGATCTTAAAATTTGACAGGGTACCACACCTCTTAACCCTCTGTGACAATGTATCGGTAACTATAGGCTTGGCAGATGCCTTGGTCCCTGGTGGGCGGCTGGTTAGCTGGCACGGCCGATACCAGACGGGGTGACAGGTGGAGCCAGGCACCCACTGAGGACTGTGGGCGAGGCCGTATGAGACGCTAAGGCCTCTTCCACTGCACCCGGCCTGCTGCTTGCTTCGCTGAGTCACTGGGGACGAGCCGAGGGAGGGCGAGCAAAGACATATGGCGTCGGATCTCTGCTGAACACTTCTGCCTCACAAAGCCATCAAGTCTTATTTCAGTGCTTCCAACATGCGTTTATTGCAGATGAATCCCCTTATTGTCACCTGCAAATGTTAGAAACTTCTCAAATACTCAGGTCATCTGCAGCTCACTAACAGGAACAAAAAAAGGAGTTTGTACCAGTGGTTAGTGGGCAAAGTCTTGGAAACTGACATTTATCTCAATATTTTGTGTCAGGTTCCTCATTATACAACCCCCAAAACTTTGATAACTGATATTCTCTATCATAATCTAAACCGCAAAAAACGGCTTTCTATCTGACCTACTAATGGCACGACTTGATGGACATCTCCTGAAGAGCCTGATCAAATGTACTAAATTTCAAAGACATACCACAACTAATTTTGAGACAACTTGACCAAATCTACCAGGTCTTTTTATAATATGTAGAAAACTGTTAATCATCAACTGTTGGTTTGATCAAAGTGAAATTTTGCATACTGAGTTTGAATGTTTTGAATGGTAACTCTTTACTAAATGGTGCTGTTTGAAGATTACATAACACCTACATTAGTCCTTTATGACAACTGATTTAAACATACATAAACATGATATTAGATTACATTCGATTACATTAGATCAGATTATGATATTGTAACTGTGTCTGGCACAACAAAAAAATTGTACTATAAAAATGTCTTATATTTTATATACAGACACCAACTGTAACTACAACATTATAAATGCTTATTCCAACAAGTGTAAAATGTCTGAGGTTGATGTCAAGTTTATGTCAAGTCACGCAGATTTTTTGTGACATTTGTTTGCAATATGACACATTGCAGGGTAAAATGACACAGTATGTTATATCAACTGACTGGAGCTCAGCATTTTTTGGTATGTCAAAAAAGCTAATTGGATATAGCTGAGAGAGTTTAAAAAAATAACTGTCAAGAATTTTCCTATCATTGGGCATTTATCATCTGGATGCTATTGACGTTTGTAACAAGGGTTATTGACATCAGGATAAAGCTTGGCCAGTTTAACTTTACAGTGTAGCTTTAACTTTTATATAATCATGAAGACTTTTAAACTGGTTTAATAAATGTCAAAGACAAACTGTTGTAATGTTGCCTCCCACTGACTATTGAATATCACTGCAAGAGCCTGATCCCAATTAGCTTTCAATGTAACTAGACTTTGGGGGTTTATTTTACAAATGACAAGGTAAATGTTGAAGCCTTTAATACCTCAGTTTAGACTGGGCAGTGTATCCACCACAGTGCTTGCTGGTAACTTTGGGAACAAAGCAATTTGCTTTAAGGCAAAATTACATGTGAGTTTTAACTAATGAAAAGTGAGTTTGAGGTGTATTACAGGCTTGTTTACGTTGGTCAAGAGAAATAATTTTCCACTTTGAACCAAACTGTTCTTACAATACTGTTCGTGTGACACTGTTTATATACATGTAAACATATTTTTTACATGTAAAGGTGATTTTGAATTGTTAGTGTATAGGTAATTAATAGAGGTGCTGAATTCATTCTCACCTGTGCTGTTGAAGGTGAATACTGTTGTTTCTGAGATATAATTTGTGATATTATTTGCCCAATAGGGGAGTCCCATTCCTCCATGTGCTTGTGTTTTCCCTACCATAAGAAGCCAGATATAGTTTTCTCAAAAAGGTCTATCGATCAACATGTTTTAATTTTGGAAGCCCTTGAAAAAGATGTAAGAATTTAGGTTGGACAATCCTTTTGATTAGGATCATTTGGCCTGGAAGGAAGTAAGGATCATCATACTAAGTCCTGTTTGTACCTTTCCGACAGAAGAGATCATTTGCTTGGAAAAGAATGTGAAACAATGTTGATTACCAGGTATTTATAACTAGACTCCACACTCTTAACAGACATATTGAACCGTTGGCAAAGAAAAGCCAGAGAATTCCATTTTCAGTGTAATAAAAACACAGTTTATTCAACAATCTTGACATCAATAGGAAAGACTAACAGGGAGAGTGAGAGGCTAAATAAAAAGACAGATACACACGAAAAGAATGACACTCTAGAAACCCATATTAAACTAAAGGAGAAAGACCATGCTAAATAAACACAAATCTCACAAATCAACAATTTCTTTAAAACGATCTTAAACATTAATTTCTAGCTAATTTCCAGTCTGCAGGGAGTCTGAACCAGGCCTTTCTCTCCCTCTCTGGCCAGTGGCCTGCTGCCATAGTACTGTCAGAGGAAAGGAGCAAGCATGGAAACTGATGAAGGAAAAAATCCTTTATAGCTTGATAAGATCCCAAATGATGAAAACATGCAGAAGGGAGCAGCCTGGGTCATCAACACACAATAAATGATCATCTGCATATAATAAGTACTGAGTGATTTGACTAAAGTTTTTATGAACTCCAGAAAAGCAAAGAAAAACTGAAAAGATGTCATTTGTTTGAATTGGCACATCAAATAATTCAGAAACAATGATACCCAAAGGTGCTGTGATCTGTGTGATAACCCTGTATGATTTGTGTGATAACCCTGTGTGATCTGTGTGATAACCCTGTGTGATCTGTGTGATAACCCTGTGTTATCTGTGTGATAACCCTGTATGATTTGTGTGATAACCCTGTATGGGGCTGCAAGATCAGTCTAACATGCAAATAGTTTGTCTGTCTTCTCATCATAATCATACACAACATGTTTGGTTTGTAAATGGATTTGTTCTACTCTCGATGCAGAAAGTAAAGCCATATTCTGTATGTAAATGAATACATTACCAGGGATAGGAGCAGATGCATATTGAGAATGTATTTGTGCTGATCACTTCTTATTGATCCTGATTAACTTTTGTTTTATTTCCTTGAAGAATAAGGAGATCAATTCTTCAACTGAGTTAACATGTTGTTTTTTTTTATTGGGGGTGGGGGGTGGGTTTGTAAAACTGAGCTGAAAAGATTCAAAATCAATAGGGTGTTACACACATGCTGTAGTTGCTGATGCTTGTTGACTACCAGAAAATAATAAATATAAGAGAATGAGCAGAGAATGTGTAGAGGAGAAAAATGAGAAGGCTTTAGCAGTAGGATAGCTAGGTCTTCGAAGATCAGACCACAGTTGCTGATAAAATAATTTTATGTATATATATTTTTCTCTGATTTCCAGTAACCCCTGATGAATAAATGCATATTTATTTGCAGATTATTATGCGTAATATTACTTTTGCAAACAGGTCCTAGGACAAATATGTTATCAAAGTATTTGTTTCTTGTCAAATGTTAATACAAAACTTAACCTCTATAATATAAAATGTTTGTACACATTTGTACACGGTATGACATCTACATGTCAGTCCTTCCAATGGGTGCTAATAGAGTACTTCTCTTTTACATCACAGGGATATTCATATATTGACTTGGATGTAGCCTGCCGATTTTATAACATATACAAAATTATTTCAATACAGAAAAAGAATCACAATATGCTTGAATTGTGTACAAGAAATTCAATTTAAACAGTATAATATTTTGTGTAACACTACGTTGCAGAAATAAGTGTTTTGTATCCTTATTATTATTATTATTATTATTATTATTATTATTATTATTATTGAATAGGAACATGACTAATTGCTCTTTAAAAAAACAGGTTTAAAATAGAACACTCCTAAGATGCCAGACCCCAAAACAAAAAAACAAAGAATGGTGAGATTGCGTCAATATGGGGTGATATAACGTGAACTGCCAAGTTGCAAAGGCGTGCTAAAGCGTGCTTGGACCCTGTGGATCAGCTACTGTGACTATATTGTTATTTATTTACTTTTTCCCTCCACAAACCTATTTATGTATGTGATGGTATGAACCTAAAATAACATTGAGAACAACTCAAGAATTGTTTATTTCCCAGTTTTTGCCTTTGTCAACTGTTAATTCCTCTATTTATGTCACAATGATGTTTTTATAGATGATACTTGCAGTATCATGCAGGGTACCGAACTATATAAGGAGTGTCAAACATGCTCATTCAAAATTCTCATGAAAGCACTCTCTTGCATGAACCAAGCTCATTAGGAAAGTGATTTATAATAATTTAATGAGGTTTTGAGTGTTTGCTAAAACTGATGAGGCACAGTGAAATGAACTGACTTTACCACCAAACAACAGCAAATCTAAAAAAAAAAAGTTATTTTATGAGTCCCATCTTGCTGCCTTCATCTGGTGGCTAAAACCACCAGTTTATTTGCACTAACCATCCCTCTCCTGATTTAAATATGTAGTGCTCAGTACTAGTCTTCGTGAGAGCCTCCTGGTCTCGCACGCTTGATTAATCGATTGAATTTAGCCCTCTACAACTTGAGAAGGAGTAAACTTAAAGGCTTGAGTCCATACACAGAGACCAAGAGCTCAAAGGCATCTATAGATTTACTGCATGGAGCAATGATCTTTGGTCCCCAGTTATTCAACCTTATTAAAGCTTACACTGCAAGATTCACGCGTAATACAGCAGGGTTCATTGGCATTATACTGGAAAAACAGAAGACTGGCTACCCACAAGAATAAATTCTAGTGCCAATAATTGTATTACTTTATTTATTTGTTTGTTTATTTGTTTATTATTGTGTCAAATATCTCTTTCAGAACCAAGTTGATTGCATTAAAGTTTTTTTTCTCTAAGAAACTGTACCATAATACGAATGTATTTTTTCATGTTGTTTACGACAGAAAACAACTGATTAACAAAAAAGTGAATTGTGACATCCTCAGATGAGTGAGTCAAGGAGTGAGGCACTAGTGTTAGGGGCAAAGATGGTTTCAATTAATCAAAAGAAACAAAGACAAAGGAATCTGTCACATCGCGCCGGGTACCCAAGCCCAGTGCCACTCCCCCTTCCACGTCACAATCATCACTTCCGCGTTCCCAATCCCCGGTTTTTCAGACACACCTGTTGTCAATTGTCACTAACCATTCCACTTCTGTATATAAGCTTACAGATCCAGCCGTACCATTGCTGCACATTCTCTTGCCCTGAGAGATGGTGGAAGCAAAGGGAGTTTTGGGCATACTCTGCCCAGAGCAGATAGGTGCTTCAAGTGAGCCTGGCTGCAGAGTCATAGGAACTCACCAAGCTCCTGGTTAACTCCTTCAACTTGTCTGTTGGACTGGGAGATGGTGTCCATATGTAAGATTCACTGACACATTAAGCTTGCTCAAGAACTCCCTCCACACCCACAATATGAACTGTATCCTGGCTGACCTGGCTTCTGTCTGACCTGGCTCCAGGGTGGTGTGAGCCCAGATGAGGGGAGGAGCAGTAATGAATGAGCATGTAGAGCCTGCCAGCAGAACAGTGAGAATGTAGGTCCCGCTCAATGGGCACGTGGAAACAGAAGGAAGGCAAGATCAAGATGGGTTCCAGTGGAGGTGGACCAGAGGTGCAGAACCATGGACCAGGAGCAAGGGGAGTGACAAAAGGGGGACCAACTGAGTATCCAATTATGCGGACATGAAATAAGGGGGTTGTGTAGCCGTAGCCAAGGAAAACTTGTCAAGGTGTGTGGAGGAGGAAATATAAAAGAAGCGGGTGGAATGTGTGTTTGCAAATGATGAGCACCACACTGGTTGTGCTCCAGCATGACTGGTTGATATGTGAAGTATAACTGGCATTGAACCAGAAAGCGCTCAGGGCCTCTATCACAGACCTCTGGGGCGACTACGTGGTGGCTAAGCCAGAAACCCAGAGGCTGTAGGACTTGTGAGTTGAACTCACCAAGAGTGCCTCCACACAACTGGTTAGATACTCAAAGCTTGCTTGCAACTGGCACAACTCCAGGCATTGCTCTGCCAGCTCCTACTGCTGGCAACCTATTGTGGCATTTTGCAAGCTGAAAGCTTCGGTGGTAGATGTCTCACTTGCTGCGCTTTTGTCATTGGGTTTTTGCATTCGGTGACATCCTCGGGTGAGTAAGTCAAGGAGCGAGGTGCCAGTGTCAAAAGTGAACATAGTTTATTCAGCAATCAAAGGAAACAAAAGGAAACTAGGACAAAAGAAATTAGTCAGACATGCAGAGAGGACGTGGATGGATGTGGCACAGTGTTGGTATGAATGCAGGATAATGCCAAGCATGTGGACTGGGGCCACCAGTAATAAAAAGGATGAAATAAACAGAGGACAGGTGATAATAACATCACTAAAAACTGAATGATTGGGATCTGAGATTAAATCAGAGTATGTCACTGGGTGTGACATGGATGAAGTGAATATTCTCCATTATTTTCTGCTACTTCTTGGGACTAGCAAGGATGCAGAGCCCCCCCCATAATTTGTTGCTTGAATATCTATTGAAATTATGCACATTCTGCAGGTCATTTGCAGGGTCCTTGCCACCTTATTCATGTGGCTTTGTAGCAACTCAGGTAATCATGGAATGTTTTCAAAATGTAATTGTTTTGTATTAAGGCAGTAGAACCACAACCTTTTCAAGATCAAGTTCTTTCTTTCACATGAAATAAAAAACAGGCAACATTGAAGCAGGGACTGACTGGGGGAAATTGAATCTCATCAGAAAAAAGAGAAGATAGGCAGAGTGAGGAGATAGAGGAAGACAGAAAGATATTTTGGAGTTGTATTACTTGGAGATAGATGACATACAAAGGATGAAAGGATGACAGTGTGATGTATCAAAAGGGTGACAGAATAATTATTTCCATTAAGAAAATAAGACAGAACAGAGAAGCACAAAGAGAAAGAGACATAGAGAGAGAGAGAAACTGGGGGAGTGTAGGTGGTGGGTATCGTGGATAGCACCATCATAGCTCACTAAGCTTATGTTTAGCCCCCAAACATGATGTCATAGCTGCAAATCAGCCAATCGGGCACCTGAGAGCTCTCTCCTCTCTTTGGCTCCACCCACCCCTTGGCTCCTTATACTCCACTCGTCTCAACTAGAAAACATACAATGTGCTGCTTCTACAAGCAGAGCATACACACACACACCAGCACCACTCACACACAGCCAGAGATGGAGCGCGTGAGTGTTTCCCTTCCCTCTGGCATAACGCTATTGCTTACCTCATTCACTCATTCTGTCTGTTTTCCTCCTCTGTCTCTCTCTCTCTTCCTTCACTACCTTCATCTATTCCTCTCTCTCTCTCCACTACTCCCTCTCTTTTCTGATTCCCACTGATCATCCCTGAGACGGTTTTCTTTCCCCTCCCAGGCAAATGCACGCTCCTGACAAACACAGGACTGGCAGGCACGACCACCGGCAGAGGAATCATCACCAGAAAGAGCGGCAGCGGTCTGGACACCAACGCCCCCATCCCTGTCCTCCAGCCTCTCAGCTCCGAGATGGGCTGCTCCTCCGGCCGTCTGCCCTGCCAGCCCGCGGCCCCTGTGCAGCTGCCCACGCTGGACCCTGACTGCAGCCTGCCCCAGGAGGCGACGGCCACCACCGTCCCCTTGCCCAAGACCCCGGAGCACCTGTCTACGCTGGAGCGGCTGGCACAGGCCACGGGCGGCACCGAGAAGTCCTGGTACCGCTGCGTCTTCCCCTTCGGCGTGATCTCGCTGGTGATTGGCATGGCGGGCACAGGTGTGACGTTCACCTTCAACACTGTGCTGCAGACAAAGGTGGTGTCTCTGGCACTTCTGGCCGTGGGCTTCTTTATGCTGCTGGTGGCAGCCGCCTGCTGGAGGGTGCACCGGGCCCGAAGGAGGAAGAAGAAAGAGGGCGGGTTCTTCAGCTCGGAGCAGGGAGCCCTGTGACACCCTTACGTTTCCAACCAGACAGGGGTGTTTCAGGGAAGGAGGATAAGGGCACCACACTTTGGCTTGTTCATTTTGGTTTTTTTTTTATGTGTGTGAAGGATCTTCCACTTCTGCGCCCTGGTTGGACAGAGAACGTGGCCTCATTGTGAGGTAAGTTTTGTAGCCACAGATCATGAAGGGACTCTTGACTGCTCGCTATGCTCAGTGGCCTTTAGGATGCAAACCCTTGCAAATTTTTTCTGCGCTACATATAAAGACACGTGGGGGGGGGGGGGGGGGGGGCGCACAGCAGCTGGAGAAAAGGACGTGCCTGAAATGCACCCAACTGCTCCTGGCGCTGTATTAGAGAGGGTGCACGCTGTGAGGAGGTGTTTAGCTATGCGTGTTTGTCCTTGTTATAGGACCTCAGTGTGAGGTCAGGAAGAGGGAAGCGACACTGCCGATGTCTCTAGGGTCCCTGACGATGCTGCAAGTCTCTCGCCGTGGGCGTCGCTCCCAAAGATCAGCAGGATCAAAGCCGCACAGCAGACTCCAGCCATCCCCTGGTGGAGGAAAATCTCAGCAAGGAGAAGTGAACAGTTTAGCACACTGACCTAGGGTCAGTGTTTACATAAATAGTGAATGGAGGCATTATAGAAAGGGAAGGGTTTTAATAATGAGATGAAAGCAGAACAGTGGAAGACAGACACAAAAGGGAGACCGAGGTCATTAAGGCCAGGGCTGAATGAAAAAAAACAACTCCATTTTCACGTGGTGGTTTTTAGAATTAAGAGAATGCCGCATGGCATAGCGTGTGAGAAACCCGGAAACTTTACCAGGGCGTCATGTTATCAGAATTAAAGAACGTGCTAGTCATCAGTTCCACTAGTCCACGTGACTTTGGAGAATTATGTTTTGTGTCTCTCAAGCGTGGTAAAAAATGTATTTGTGCATTATCACCTTCCAGAAGATATATTTTTGGTGGCGTTGTGGAAAGAGCTTGTGCATGAACGTTCTCACATGTGCTTGCATGTGTGTTTCTGCGCAGTGTTTGTGAAAGCTCTCAGGTGTCCTGTGAGTTCTTTATTGCTATATGATTAGTGACAGAGAGAAAGTGCTTTATCACAGAGGTCTTAGCAGGTATCTCACCACGTCTCAGCTCGAAAGTGAGCACATTCCTCAATGATCCATGGCAAGCAAAACATAAAAGCCAGTATTTTATTTTAAAAAGCATTATATCTATTTGAGCATATATACCCTTTATTTCTTTTGCATATTTTAGCATATTTACCCACTGTGAACAAACTAATTAATTGTAGCCATAATGGTTAATTCAGTTAGTGCTCTGTTATGTTGTGGCAAATGGTATGTTTACAGCACCACATTTCAGAAAGAAATTAAATGTATTTGAATATCACATCTTTGGTACTCCAAGCTCTGAATGTATTTGGATGTCCATACATATTTTAGAAGCAGGTCTTTTTCATCCTCGCAAAATCCTCTATTATCTCAGAATTTTACATTAGATATATTCTTAATAGTTGAGACTAGGCTCATTTTATTGCATTACCAGTAAAAAAAAAAAAGTACCATAACATAAAATATTTGATATTCCTTCATAACAGCTTGATCTGCCTTTTTTTGATACATTTACAGCTCTGTGATCTTGTTTCTGACAGCACCAGCTTCCTGCACTCACTGTAAGAGATACAAGGAAGAAGGTTACACATATACACCTATAACCTGTGCCATTTATAGTGTCCTGGGGTTGTAGTGCTGTCTCTGTGTTGTGTTCCTGCAGCTGTTGAGAGATATCGAGAGAGAGAGAGAGAGAGAGAGAGAGAGAGCGAGAGAAAGGAGGAAGAGAGAGAGCACAGTATCCAGAGGGAGGGGGCTCTTTCATGAGAACTCATTGATAAAAAACGCAGCCGGAAATGGTCCTGCGTGATCAGAATTGAAATGAGTAAAAAGCCAGGCATGACTGGTACACTGTGTGGAGTTTCACCTCACACAGGCACACACACGCTAATCACGATTCACACTTTACACAAATATGTACACAATGCTTATTCTGAAACAGACAAAAGTGCACATGAACAGCATAAACCCTGCTAATATGTGAACCAGGTCATGCACTGAACCTTTGCTGCTAACGTGCTCACACTGCAGATAGAAAAGCTTAAAGGCATCGCCACGCAGATATGATTGCCAAATTGAAACATCAATCATATAAGCTTAGATTCTTTTATCTACAACCGTAGAGATACAAACACAGCTTTGTAATTTGTTTAAATGCCTTGAAATACCTTCAAGTGTTTGTAACAAGAGTTTGTAAGATACCACATACTGAGGGTTAGATATGCTACATGTAGCTTCTTAGCCAAGAGTTTACAGTGGAGGCCTTCTGTTTCTGGACTGTATGTTTGTAACACTGTATATATAATATATGTATGTTTATTTTTAAAGCAGTGTATGTTAATAGATGCATTTATAGATTTTTGACTTTTAGATAACAGTATTAAACATGAAGATGCAATGTGAAATCAAGTTGTGTCCTTGCTTTTATTAATGGTGTAAATATCTTCCCCCAAAAAAACCCTGATCCTTTTGTTGATTAATTAACAAGCAACAATTCTATCAACCCTCACTGCGAGTGGCGATACTGTGCTCTCTGCCTTTTTGTGTTCCCATTAAAATTCGCATGGGCGTCACAACTCATGAGCCTACTTCTCCTTCCGCCCCCACATGGAGAATCACAAAGACTGTTTTCAGGGCCTGGCTCTGTCCCTCAGGAGGATGCTAAAAATAGCCCAGCTGGAGAGAGAGAGTGAGGGAGAGGGATTGGCTGCACTGAGTGTCTGAGAGACTTGCAAGCGTACAAATGCTGTGCTTAAGATAGCCTTCTCTTTGCTTCCTATCAAGTACCTGCCATCTACAGAAATATGCCCCACCACCATACCTTCCTTCTCAGGTAGCTGTGGTCCCTTTTGCCCCATGTGTTTGTTCTAGTTACTAGGCCACAATTAGCATAGCAAAGCCCACAATGAATCACATGTAATATGCCACTGGTCACTTAACACTTAGGCTCTTCCAAAACTACATTTGAAATCCAACTCATCAGCGCCCTCTGCTGAAGAGACGTTATAACGAGGCTGTACATAAAATGTCTTTTAATTTGCCTTTGTCGCCCCCTTTATTTCTGTACATCATGAGTTTTAGATCACTACTCCCAATACGTCTGTCTTTTTCTGTTGGTCCTTCTAAATTTGTAAGTTAACAGTGTTATAAATTGTAGCCACTAGCCTAGAAGTATGAACGAACAGCCAGTTCGGTGAAGGTTCCCTGAATGAACTCAAATCATCTGATCTGCCCGTACAGGTAATCGGTAAGAGTGTGATGAAAAGTAATAAAGAAGCCATCAATTTTCATGTTTCACTGACACTCGCAGCTCTCAAGCCACCGATCTACGTGTAATTTCCTCGGTTGCCAAAGGAAACGATTAGACACATCCCTCCATCCATATTCCTCATAGCTGATGAGAACATCTCTACCTTTCAGTTCCCTGTCGCTAAGACGGAAAAATAAAGACCCAGGTGGATGTTTGTCTTCTGTCTTTATTCTACGGTTCCATGGGTTTTGCACAGATGAGTAGTGCTGCTGCTATAGGCAATGTGCTGCATAAAGCCCTCACACAGTGAGTGCACATTATTCATTTCTGCATTTGTGAGCAGATGTGCGTGCAGTTCAGCCTCTGTGCTCCAAACAAGCGCAGCTCCTGGGCGATTTCACACCAAAGATGTAATGGTTCCTGTGGGAGTCCCAGTGCCTGCTGCTCCGGAGTGAGAAAAGCATGGGGCTATTAACACCACACTTATTCTAAAGAAGGCTTGCATTTTTTAAAATGATTTTGTATAATAAAAACTCTTTAAGGAATGTGTGTGTATGTCTGTTATTGACTGGGTAATCTCCACCAGTTTGCACATTGCAACTGCTCATAAAAAAATTATAATAATCTCTCGTTAAAAGTTAAACACAGATGTGGTATGGATTCTCATACTGTGTGGTAAATTTTTACTCCCCAAAAGTAAATCATACAAGGGTTTATACAATAATCCATTTAATGGTTTGATGTAAAAAGTCAATCTAAAAACAGCAGCTATATAATCTACTCTGCCTGTACTCAACAGCAATTTACACGGACTACTTGTTCAGCATTACTATGGTAACTCTAATCTTTCAGATTCCTGCTGTTGTCGTTTGCAGTTATTAAAGTCACTAGTAGTCATGCAACTGCCAATATCACTTGTGTGTGTGTGTGTGTGTGTGGTGTGTGTGTGTGTGTGTTGTGTGTGTGTGTGTGTGTGGTGTGTGTGTGTGTGGTGTGTGCCTATTTGAGAGAGAGAGAGAGAGACAGAGAGAGAGAGAGTGAGAGAGTTATAAAGCAATAGAAAGAAAATCAGCTCAGTTTCCTTGTTACCATGGAAAATTCTCAAGTATAGAATGGGGCTGTAGCTCTGTCTTCACCAAACAAAGACCTTCTGCTGTGCTCTATCTTTAGCCTCCTCAGCACATCTGAACATTACTAGTTAAACATCCCTCTTATCGCTTCTACCTTCTTTAACTTTTCAGGTGCTCTTACGGCAGAAACAAGACTCACGATGCAAAATCACACTTACTCTCCAAACAATAGAAGGCCTGTGACTAACCTCCCATATTGTCAAAAGCTCTACCAAGGCAACGCTGGCCCACTCTACACTACTCTTCTTCTGCTATTCAAAAAATAACTACTCCAACTGATTTTAGCCACAGTCGTGTAATGGACACCACATCTGAACACAGCACAACAGCACAGGCATCTTGACTTTCTTTTTTTTTTTAACAAACTCTGTCAGATGCTGGTTGACTGAGGGCACCTCACAAGATGGCATGAGTGTGACGTAAACAAAGTGGTGGGCTTTTTTTAGTGACCACCCACCCTTGAAGATAGGAGGCATCTGGGCTCTAATTCTTCTCCAGTCGTTGCTTTCACTGGCTTGTGTGGTCTAACAGAAATGGATCGGACTGTTCATCCATACAGTGTTATAAGCAGAAAAGTGCATTTATATGAATATATTTACAGGGTTATTCACACATTTCACAGTAAATGTGTGATATGTATCAACCAGACCCAGGATTAATTTAATGACACAGAGAATCCTTTTTTAAATAGAATTTAAAAAATTGGTCTGGAGGTAAACATGCATGTAGATATATACTGTGTATCCACATCCACACATGAATAAAAATAAATAGGGTCAATCTCTGATAATCTTTGACTATTTCCAATGATGTCAGTATGATAAATGACATGAGGCACACTATTGATCTGGCTGTTTAATTCATAATTGATAGAATTCAATATCCTGTTCACTGCTTAGCTTCAAACAGTTCATGAGTTTATAAATTATTGGCTGGTTTTTATCACCATCTCACTGAAACACATTCATATTCATTTTTAAAACTCTGAATGTTTTCTACAAGTCAAGTTAATCTGGTGATTGTCATTAAAAATAAGTGTCTATTATTTACATAGTGTTTAATTTTGTGATTCGTCTTCATTTATTTTGCTGTCCATTAATAAAACCCCCTTGTGTTCATTTTTGAATGTCAGTGACAACTGACTCTATAACCCTGAAGATGGATAAAATTGCTTTGAGCAGGGCATTGTTTTGATGAGAGTAAAAAATATGATGTTTATGAATAAAACTGTGTGTGTGTGTGTGTGTGTGTGTATGTATGTATGTGTGTGTGTGTGTGTATGTGTGTTTGTGCACATGGGTTGTCAGCGAGATCAGAACTGCTGGGTTCTCTGGCCTTTGCACTCTCTGATCTCACCTCTCTGACTCCTGTCTCTTCCTCGAGACATCAACGCTGATTCTGAACCACAAGGTCACGGGACTTTGGGTTTTGTTTGCATACCGCATAGCAATTTCCCACTCATTAATTTTGGAAAATATTCGTGTTAAACTGGACTTGATTTAAAAAGTTTTGTCTTCTATAAATAACAAATGGTAAATAAGAAAATGTTACATAAATAAAGCAAATAAGATGCTGTTCTGTGGTCAGTAGTTTCTGAGAAAACAATGGTGTTTAACTGCAACTGAGCAGCAGTGGAGGTCTGAATGCACATATCTGTGAGAAAAGTAAGAAAGCAAGTTTAGAGATCAAGGTGCTGGAAAAGCTCCTTTAAATAATCAGTTCACTGGGTACTTTATAAGAATCATTAGGCAGTGGTTATCAAGGCAGTAGTTATCTAGGAGAAATGTAAGACTGAGTAATTATCATTTAGTTATACTACTATTATCATTAGCTCACCATTACCTGTTGAGGAAGTAATTTAGGTGTTGATGCAGTTCTATTAATTCAGCCTTGCTTAGTCCCTTACAAGTTACCTGTTAATTATTAAATTATAAAGTATTACTATGTTCCCAATGTGTAATCAGATGTGTGGCCGTTTAAATGAAAATGAGGTGCCATAGCTTACGTTGAACATGGAAGAGAGCTTAAGTAGCACTTGTATCTAATGAGATACATTACCACCACTGGGAAATATGGTAAAATACATTCAATACACAGCAGGAAGCAATTTACCAAGTCGCATAAATAAGCCACTTGTTCACCAGCTATAAGAAAGTGCTGTGTTTTCTATATATAGGCTGTCCTATACATGTTAATTTTAAAGCTAATTACACGATATCTAGTGTTGTACAATGATCAGTTTTAGATTCTACTTGCAGTCCATGATCTTAACTACCGCCTGGGTGGATGTGCTACTATAATTGAATGAGCACCAATTTTCCCAGCCTGCACTGAAAAAGACTGCTAAAGCTCCTCAGTGTAGGTCTGTTCATTTCACTGGACTTCCTGTTACTGGGCTCACACAACTTAACCGCTTAACAATGCCAGAAATCAATCATGTCAGTGCAGGGACCAGTAGGGTGAGTCATACAGTCTCCTCCGTTGGGCTTCGTGTGTTTCGGTACCTACCACTCAGTCTCCTGTGAAGGCACCCATTTGCATTGGCTGCTAAAAAAAAGGGGGGTTACAATCACCACTTAACGGATGCAGAAGGCAGTAGTGATGTGGGGTTCAAGCCTATTCTGCGCTGTGTGCTGCTGCTGTGCTGAACAATGCCGGTGGGCACATCCGGTTTGCCCAGCCTCCCCCTCCGCCTGCTGTGTGCTGCCATGGTTCCAGCGCCGCCCCACCAATGTTAAACCACCGAAGCCTCTGGTGATGCAGATTGAAAAGAGGAACGGGCAGATCTCATACACATATGAGGAACGTGTCTGTCTTCACCCTCCAGACTGACTGTAGCAGTGAAGTGGGAGAGAAAAAGAGTGAGAAAAAATTTTGGATCCATAAATCAGCAACAGTGTGCCTACAAAATGGCCGATGTCATTCATCTGTTATGGCCGATGTCATTCATCTGTTATGGCCGATGTCATTCATCTGTTATGGCCGATGTCATTCATCTGTTTGACATGAGCAGACTGTGATTCTGGGTCAGGATTCTTCCAACAACATCCACTGAATCAGTAATCTCATCAATTAAGAGGGAGAGAGGGAGAGAGAGAGGGGGGGGGGGAAGGGGTGTGCGAAGCACTGCAGCATGAAAACACAAACTTGCACGCTCACCCCTCTATAATCACTGACACAGAGGGCTCTTTTTCAAGAGCTTTTCTGAGCACCTCTTATTGGACATGAATAAATGAAAATGCTCTTTCTCTGCCAAACCAGAAAAAGTCATTTGTGTTCATCCTTTTCATTCCTTTTCTTCCTCCCTCTCTGTCCTTTTTCTCTTCTTCCACTATTTCTCCCCCTTTCTCATTATCTCCGTCTCTTTCTCTTTGTCTCTTCACCACCTCTCCTCCTCCACCTGTGCCTGCCTTCTCCCCTTCCTCTCAGTCCTTATTCCCTCCAGCATCGACGTTCCAGGACCTCTGCTTCCGTGGTCCAGTCCAGATGGAGAACGGCGCTCTGCATTCCCATCAGCAAAACTGAGAGCTGACCTTCCCCTGCCAGGGCCTGGGTTGGTTCTTCTCCGCCCCTCAACTTAACTACGGCAATCAGAGACTCTTGGCAATAATTACTCTTGCTTCCACTATCTCTCCCACGCACTCAGAGCTCTGTATCACTATGCTAACACACACGCACCGGGCAGGGAGGTGGATTTGCCGGGGGCGTCTGTTTGGCGAAAATGTCACCAGAGAGAGAAAGAGGCATGTTGCATTATTATTGACATTCTCTAGCTCCATTCAAATGAGAAGGTCATGTTCCCTATTTTTATGACATTATGAGACTATACAACAAATGAGACTATAATGAAAACAATATTTCAAGTTGGATTGGAGATTGTTTTACATATTATGGTCTCTGAGATTAATTTCTCACTGTTTGCCAATGAGATATAATTTTTCATATCCATTTCTTTTTCCTGCCTGCTTGTATTATCTCAAGATTCCATATGTTTATTTTTTGCCAATCAAATGCAAAGCATTCTGGTACTATTCTAGTAATTAAACTGCAGTTAAATATGTGTGGACATGAAAAACATGAATCTGTCCATGTTTAGACAGTTGCAGTACTCGTTATTAAGGGCACTGCTCATAATAAGGGTTTCATTTGTGTGTTCGTCAGTGTTTGTTGCTTCTGTCCTCGGGTTTCCTAGAACGACACTCACATGACGACATTCCCTGGTTTCTCTGTTTCAGGGAAAAGGTAGTAAGATCATCAACAGAAGCTCCAAACAGTACAAACTGTACAAAGTATTTACAGATCATTGCATTTGGTTAAAATAGACCTTTTTATTTAAGATCAAGGGCACATGCTAAAAGAGCTGTGCTAAACACACACAGGACTTACACTGATGTGGCTGTGCTAAACACACACAGGACTTACACTGATGTGGCTGTGCTAAACACACACAGGACTTACACTGATGTGGCTGTGCTAAACACACACAGGACTGATGCGGTTCATATTAACACACTGCTACAGTGGCAGGCTTGGAAAATGGAACGAGCATCAAAAATATAAAATTATAGCATGTTCTGTTCCAAACCACAACCCACCCCAGCATGTCAATTTCATATCTGCACGCACACAAACACACACACACACACAGGAAAGGCACAGATCTGTACATGAATTTTATGCCTGAAGTGAGCACATGAATTAAATCAGTCTTTCTGAAACCCAGTCATCCAAAGTGTGGTCTTTTTCTTTCCCCATCTCCAAAAAAGCCCCAAGGGTGAGAGGGCGAGACAGAGCTGCTGTGTTTGATTTCCTTCACTTTATAGCTCCCTTCTCATCCAATCTGATGTAGTGAGTGGAAAAGAGGCCAGTCTGGCCCCTGGCACGAGCACAAAAACTATCTAATGGGTCTGAAATGCTTTTAAATGGATCACCATGCTCTCTGCGGTCAGCGTCTTGGAATCGATTAGTCAACAAATAGGTCCTTTAAACAAGGCCTGGTAACGCATCACTAATCCATGTTGCCAGTAGGTGATCTGATGCTGCCCTGCCAGAAACTGCCCACCCACCCTGGACTCACTGGTGGAACTGAGGCTCCACATCTCCACTGAAGGGACTTAAAATAACAATATAAAACACTGACTGGTTACTAGCTGGGACGCCCAGTGGAGGATGGGTTCCCTCCTGAGTCTTGGTCCTTCCAAGTACCAGAGGATCTGCCTTCAGCTGAAGCTGGTCAGTAAGATCATCAATGCACATGCAGCACTGCTATACACCCCCACCTCACTTCTACCCCTACTGCTCAATAATATTGAGGATTTCATTTTGTACTTTCATTTGCAGCCATTGTTCCTTCTGTTGCAACCAGAGCACTTTGGTTAGTAACTTGTAGCAGACTTTTTTTTGTTTTGTTGGTTTGCATAAAAAACAGTAAACGCCATTCTCTGGAGAACTAATCTTCTATGCTTTTGTCAATGCAATAACTTTTTTTTAGTTTTATATTCATAAATAAAACCACCTACGATTAAAAAAATATGAAAATCCATAAAAGACACAATCTATCTAATTACACGCATCTGCATGCTTTATCATATACACACAGTTAAATCAATGCAAGGAGCAAAAGGCCGATGAAAGCTGAGCCCTGACTTGCCTAATCATTGCGCCTGAGGTGCCCGTTATTTCCACCTCCACGTAGGAAAGTGAATGCTGCAGATAACACAGGAAAGCAAGACTAAGACCTTTAAAAATCAAACCATTTAATGCCCATAATCTTCGTTATTGTGTACGGTAAAGAAAGGAGCGAAATTATGTGAAAATGTCATTTGCGTTTGTTAACTATTGTGCCCAGCTTAATGACATTTTCTCCTGTCTAAAATGACTAATTGCAGTTGTCAAAATGTAATGGCTGAGTCGGTCTCAACAAAAGCCCACTCTGCCAGGCGCTATAAACATCTGCGTGACTCCTATATTTTCTCGACTCTTGCTTTCCTGCCTTGTATCCAGAGTAGTGGGAAATGCTCCAGGCCCAGACTTTTACATGGATTTGGTTGCCAGAGGTGCTGGGAAGGTTTCTGCTGCTTTCTAACTGCTGCCCACCTTGAGACTGGAATTATGTGTTAGTTTGACAGATTGACAAAAAGTCCACATGCTGCCTGTAGCAGGAGAGCACCGAACCTGTACACAAGAGTACAGACCCCAGCCAGGAGAGCCCAGAACCCAGTCAGGAGAACCCAGAATCCAACCAGAAAAGCCCAGAACACTGCAATGAGAATGTAGAACCTAACCAGAAGAGCCCAGAACCCAGCCTGGAGAACCTAGAACCCAGTCTGGAGAGCCCAGAACCCAGTAAACAGAGCACAGAACCCTGCAGACTTCATTGCAAGACAGTGTGGCTTACAAAAATCTCATAAAACAATAATTTGAACAAACACTTCACGTCTGTTCAGCTAGTTCCTAAATATATATTAACATCCCCAGGTCTTCAATAATAGTCAGTCTTCCAATGAGTGCAGGAACAATTTAACAAGACAGATGTAAACAGAAATGTTACAGGGTTAACCTAAGCAACATCCACAGAATCTGTGATCAACTCATCTTGTGTTCCTGAAGCTGCATCAAAACCTTGACTTACATTAGTAAACTACTAATGAATTCACTGATGTGCCAAAGAAGGTGCAGTGCCAATAATACCTCAGCACTCATCTACATGCAATCAAGAGAAGTAGCACAGTCAGTCAGAGGTGTGAAACAGCTTAAAAATTATCTTAAAGCCATTCTTTCCACATTCCTTTTGGAGGCTTCTATTGCTATCCAGGCCTAGCATTGCATAACTTCTCTTCCCTGGGTCTGTCAGAGGTAAATGGATAGTTCAGAGGTGCAGATCCTCATAAGTGTCACTGGGTGTAGATGGATGACAGAGAGCAAGTGTGGGTTGTGAATCTACGCAAACTCATATATGCGCAGCACTATTATTCATAGGGCTTTGGCTACCATGCAAGTCAGACATCAGAGCCTGTTGTGATTAATCTCAGTGCTATAATGGAAGCAATTCTGACTAAACTCAATTATTCCCAAACACACACATTTCTGCTTTTCAAATCATCACTGGCTGTAAATATTCTTTCCTAACTCATAATATTATTTTGTCTTTCATTCATTTCAGTTTCTTCTTTTCCCTTTTAAGGACGTCTTTATAAACTAACAGTTTCCCCCAAAACAGTGTCAATGTACTGGTAAATAAAGTTCCCCTAGTGATGGGGCCTCATTACTGCAATACACCAGAAGAGTTACATAGTCACTATGTTTTTCATAAACCTTCAGTTTCTTGTCTCTCAGGGTGTGTATGTGTCTGTGCTATTTTATTTATATTTTCTTGTACAGTTTCTGTATTATAGATTTTGAAAATGTCGATGGATTAATTACGGTAAATACATTTAAATACAAATTGCCTGTGGGTTTTTTTATATGATAATTGCCTCCAGTGACATTTAGGCCTGAGCTCTTATTATGAATATCAAAGACAGCCTCGGCAGGCTCGAGCCTCAGGAGTGCTCTTCTGGTTTCCGTGACCTCCAAACACAGCTTCATCTGATCTGTTCAGTCCTAGAAACCCAGGAGACATAGCCCGCTTGCACATGATTAACAAGCAGTCAACACCAGTGTCTTAAAAAAGATGAGAGGTGTTGTTTTTGAAATATTCATGATATGATTGAGGTATATTAGTATTACTTTTACCTCAGGGAGGGCCACAAAATGCAGTAATCTAGATTTAAATCTAGATCTAGATTTGGAATTATGGGATATGTCATCCTGGACATTTATTTATTAGTAATGACTGAAAAGTTCTGTCTGTCTAATCAAGTAGAAGCATCTGTGTGAAACAGAGCTATTCAATTTGCTGGATAAACAAACACAAAATATTGGCCAATTATCTTCTTGTCATTGATGCATATTAAAAGGTCCACATCCTACAATTTCTTTTTTGTATATTTTTCCCTGTTCACTTACAATGTTTGTGAGGCTTTATGCACCAAATACAGTCCTAATTCATTTTTACACAATAATTTTCCAACTTTAAACTCTGTTTGTGTTACTGTGCCTTTAAGATAAACCAGCTCTGTTCTGACTGGCTGGTCTATATTGTGCCTTAAACATGACTGAGAACTGCAATGTACATGGATGGGGCTGCAGTAGGCTGAAAAGGTGGAGATATGTGAATGAGTTTGTTTTTGCAACATAAGTGAAAATTCTTTCAAAACAGGCTATTTTTGCAGCTTAGATTCTATATATGGCCTGGTTGAACATACTGTGTGTTTAAAAACTTTAACATTAGGTACAAATAATTTCAAACTTATTTGTTTCAATAAAGCAATAAACATTCAGTTTGTAACGACAGGATGATTCACAAATGATCGACCTGCCAGTTTTTCATTTTGAGATCCAACAGTATAGTTGAACCTGCTACAGAAGTCTTTTAAATGGAATTTCACAACTCAAGCCATAAAAAGTAATATAACTTACACTATTCTGAACAACCAAATACTGTACTGTATCATATTTTTCATACTACACTCCGTCTCACAGTGAATAACATTCCAAAATACTTCACTTGTTTTTTGAAGAATACATTTTACATGATAGATGTGAATTTTTGCATTATACATAGTCATACATATTGCCATATTCTGTATAGTATTATATACTTTCCTATCTTTATTCAAAATAAAGTACTTTATTTTGGGTGCTTCATTCAGCTCTTAGTTGTTTTGGTTGTTAAGAGATTCTTTAAAACTCTCACATCTGATAGTATCTTGAGTAAATTTCACTGGTGAAAATCATTTGAGATCCTGTCAGAACGGAGCTCGTGGCCTGAGGCTCGAGTTGCACTACCTCAGGGAACTCTGACAGGCTCAGCACTGAACACCACAACCACCGGCAGCCATGCCCGACCTTTCTACCTGTCAATCCAAGTCAGTGTGGAGCTGTAGAGAGAACTATCAATCACTGTTATTTTTCTCTCTCTCTATGTCTCTCTCTCTTTCCCTCGCAGCATGTTTCACATAGCAATAAGCTCCAGATTAGCCAAAAGAATTTATTTATAAATTTTCTTTCAAATGCTCATGCATTTTCAACATGTGCGGCTGCTAAAGCTTGAAGAACGATCCTTGGATTTTATATGTTTACGAGGTGTTATCATTATGTTTTCTGTATTAATATTCATGCGAGTATCTTCTTCCTCAAGGTTTTTTTTTCTGCATTAATCTTTATGTGCTTATCCAGTTCTTCTGGGTTTTTTTTTTTATGCATCTCCCTATTTTATCTCTGGGGAGAATGATGCCATTGATTGGTTGATGTCCATCTGTCCTTCACCTGTCTGCCCTTCCGTCTGTCTATCTATAAGTAACTGATTCCTTTGTTCCTCCCTTGAATGTCTCACAATGACTGAGGGTTTGTCACCTGCTCCCCTCCCCCCACCCCTCCCCCCGCAGTCAGAAGCCTAGGCCATAGCAGGAAAGGTGGTCAAAAACAAACCCTTATAAGTCCAGCTTGCAGATATACCACTCTTTGCCCTCTCCATGGCTCTGAATATGAAATGACACTCCTAGCTACTCAAGAAGCTAATTAGGCAGAGGAGCTGTCTGCACATTTCCAATTTATGGAAATTATGATGGTGATAACTTGTAGAGCTAGAACTCTGCAGTAGTTCGTCGTGGGCAGATGGGCTTTTATCACTTACTGAGCAATATGCAATTATAACACTAATACGAGAAATGTTTCCTTCAGACAAAGCATGATTTAGTGTATGTAGGGGTTACTGCAAGTGGCAAAAATGATTTGTCGTGTTATAATGTCTCCTTCATTTCCGTATACTAACTTTTATTTTGAAAGATTGATAAAATTCTATATGCCAGTGCTGCTGTTCTTTCTGTTCTGGTTCCATTTTTGGCTATTAGAACATGTTTCAGGTGAACCTTTATCTGTGAGTGTAATCTAGCCAAACTGCACACAGGATTTTTAGGATCTTATTTTTAAACCCATATCATTCTAGAACACTTATTGTTTGTGACAATGTATAAAAGCATTCAAGTGTATGCATGAGGGAATAAAGGGATGGAGGGAATAAAGGACATTTATTTTGGAGTCCCTTTTTCTTTTGTTTTAAGGCATGAAAATAAGAATGGAGTTGTGTGCTTTTCATGTCCATTTGAGCTTAGTCATCAGTTGTAGTTAGCAAATGAAATGTTTTATGAAAAGAATGTTTTGTTTTGTTTTGTTTTGTTTTTTTGGAGGGGGGGGTGCTTCTCTATATTTTTTCTTCCTAACAGCAGGAAATAAATACATAATTCCACACACATTTATTATAAGATTCAGTATGTTATGGTCTTAACCTAGCCTAGCTGATTTATAGCCATTTTAATTCTAACATTAAAATAACTCAATTTATACCCACTTGACCATGTATTAACAAACCTCTCTCTGAGGAGGGACGATGAGACACGTCTTTTAATCTTTCTGTGCACATCTGAACAGTATCACATTTGGGAAAAGGCTGGAAAAAGGTCAGTACCCTGCACGCTCGTTCCCATTGGCTTAGAAGAGGTTCCCGTTCTCCCTATGCAAACTGTCCAGCTCAAATACAGCAGTATTCAGGAAGCTAAAGACCGTCACACTCGGTTAGATCACAGACTAATTTGCCGTTCCTCATTATTTTGTGTCATGCTTTCTTTTCTGTCTAGGTTCTGTTTAGGTAATGCTGTATGTCTTTGCATCAATACAAAAACTAAAGCTCCAAGCAGTTCTGTTTTCAGTGCATCGTGTCTGGCCTCCCAAACACAGCTTTTCCAATTTGTTATTATTCTAGAAAACATGAAGAATGCACAAAAGCAAGAAATTAAGTAGCATTATGAATGCCACAATTAGTATTATGTACCTTTCTGAAAGTACTTAATTAACCCCATGGGCACTAATGAAAGGGGGTCTTACTATTATTTCTTATCCAGCTTGTGGCTAAACTTGACTGGAAGTTGACGTGAGGCACATGGGTGATGTAATTAGCTTCCCTGGCTTGTCAGAGCCTTGGTGCCGTGCAGTTCGCCCTTAGCTGGAGGTTCATTAGATTTCAGCATTTCTCGTCAAACGGAGGCCAATCGTTCAGGAGGATCCAGCGTCATCTGGCAACTTCGACTGTGAGGTTCTGCATAATTCCCCATTTCCCTATATTCTCCCCCTCGACAGGAGCCCAGGGTTATAATAAGTGTGAAGATGTTGCCAAATTACTTCCATCCTATGCTGGCGAGGAGCAGAGTCCTCTTTCTGTCACTCTGCTGGAGTCGCTGCTTCTTGACATCTAGTCTCTGTACAAATCTGTGGCATCAACTGTGTAGATTTGGCCTCTCCTGATAGACCGTGCGCTGACATACACTATATTGCCAAAAGTATTCGCTCACCCATCCAAATGACTGTGCCCCAGTGCACAAAGCAATGTCCATAAAGACATGGATGGCAGAGTCTGGTGTGGATGAACTTGACAGGCCTGCACAGTCCTGATCTCAACCCGATAGAACACCTTTGGGATGAATTAGAGCGGAGACTGAGAGCCAGGCCTTCTCGTCCAACAT
>JAOXYF010000012.1:2268307-2294609 GCA_028565775.1 Sternarchorhynchus goeldii
CCTTGTGGACAGCCTTCCCAGAAGAGTTGAAGCTGTTCTAGCTGCAAAGGGTGGACCAACGTCATATTGAACCCTATAGATTAGTAATGGGATGTCACTTAAGATCATATGTGAGTCAAGGAAGGTGAGCAAATACTTCTGGCAATATAGTGTATCTGCCGAAGAGGCTGTCAGACATATTTGCCAAACATCCTCTTCTCTGGTCTTTACATGGCAAAATCAGCAGCCTGTCTGGTTGCAGCAAAAACAGATAGTGTGAGACTGACCAAAAGTCTCAGACACGTCATGAAAATGTGTAGAAACCATCCAACTTAACAAACTTTTTGAACTTTGTTTTCAAGAATATTCATTGACTGACCACATTACACCATCATGTAGTGCACATGTAAGACTTTATTGACTTTGTAGTTTGATATGAGTATAAATATGTTTGTTTTGCATACAGGATGGAGACAGCAGAACGACTGTACAACGGGGGGGCAGAGCATTAGAACATGCTTCGTCATAGATGCTGGCCGACCCTTCCAGCTCCTGCTATCTCGTCAGCTGCTGGCAGTTCACTAGCATGCTGAGGGTGACCTTGTTCACAGGATGAAACAGCAATGATATGCAGTGATAAAGAGCCAACAGAGGCCACAAGCTTGACAAAGAGTGTTTTGGGGATACACTGCCACCTATTGGAGAAAAAAAACACGGTATAGACTGTAAAAGTTTATATGGATGAGCTATGGTTTGAAATGGTTGACTTTGACTTCGTGACTAATATTGAGAGAACAAAACACTATTCTATGTAAAGAGGAAAGCTCCCTTTGGCTTCAAAAATCAGTTACAATTTCATATTACTTGTTCTGAAATAAATCATGCTAGAGTATATTAAAAATATAGATTTATGCCATGCCTTGAAATTAAAGAACACATAGTGCCTGGAAAGGTTCAGTGCAACCGTATTCATAGACTGCACCTTAAACCACATCTTTTAACACAAATGCAGTTCAAGTATGTCAAAATTCCAAGTCTCTTTTATTGGACTGACTACATTCACAATTAGGCATAATGCATCTGTACAATCCAGAGTGACTTAAAAAATTCAGTCCCGTTACAGAGGTAGGTGAGAGTTAGGAGTCTTGCTCAAGGACTCTTATTGGTGTAGAACAGAGCACCTGTCTAGACAGGGATTGAACCCCACAGGAGAGGCAGGTCTGTTGCCTACTACATTATAGCAAGCACAGTCACATCTGAGAAGAGGTGTCAATAACAAATAAATAACATATTCTATAAGTGCATACATGCATATACAGCATATAAGTGCAAACATATATATTCAACCAGGCTCCTTGGTTTCATAAATACAGTGATACTACCTGAAAAGGTTAAAGGCACGATTGTACTTGAAATATAAATAAATAAATAAATAAATAAATAAATAAATAAACTGAAGCTGTCATCCAAAATAAAGTTATAAGAGTCAGCAAAATGTGTCTAAAACTGAATACCTGTGATAATTAAAATCAAAATGGGTATCAGGCCTGCTAGTTACCCTAAAGTAGAGTATAACGGTTGTTTGCATTCACAGGTTTTTCCTGGATTGCTAACAAGCAGAAATATCTAGTCTTTTACCACCTGTATACTTCCAGGTTTCTCACGCTTCAGTTCAGGTACAATGCATGTGTAATACTCACTATCCATCACTTATATATTCAGCACAACATGCATTAACTGACCATTTTAATAAATAATCTTTTTGATCTATTCTGTATATATGCTCATATATGGTTTTTATATAGTTACATTTTATATTTTATATAGTTTTATATATTTCGTGCACTTCTACTCTTTATTTATTCTCCGTTGCATCATACACTGCTACTTCAAATATGTGATTTTCCCTCCTGGGATCAATAAAATCTAATCCTGCAATGTCCTACAGAACCTATGGAATCAGCGAACAAAATTATTTGACTGTACCTTTACCCAAAATGATTCATCTTATAAGTGTACTTAATCTCGCATGATATCTTGATGGCAGATAACTTGGTGCCACACGCTAAAAAGTAAATGCACCCTTTGGTCAGACCCGCTCAATCTCTAAATGCTCAGAACGGAAGTCGGTGCTGTGCTGGGTCTCCTCTAGCTGTAACTGGTTCTGTATTGAACTGGATAAGCTCTTCATACTGCACCTATCAAACTCTGCCGTGATTTCAGCCAGAGACTTTCCTTTGGTCTCGGGTAGGGCAAGCCTGATGTAAACAGCTGATGCCACGCACACCGCACAGAAAGGAATGAAGCAGAACTGGCCCAGGCCGTTCACTATAAAAGGGAAGGCCATGCCCACCAGGAAAAGGTTAACCCACATCATCGAACCAGCTATCATGTAAGCTGCAGGCCGAGCCATCTGGCCGAAGAGCTCGGTGGGCAGAATCCCAGTCACCCCAGCCGGACCCATGCCGAAGCTAAGGATGTAAGCAAAAACACATGCCATGCTCAGGTAGGGCATGCCCGCCACCTGGCCCTGCAAAGACAGAGACAGGGTGAAAACCACAGCCCACCCTGCCATGAGCATGTATCCACCCATAAGAAGCACGCGTCTTCCCAGTCGCTCTATCAACAAGTTAGACATGATCGCTGCAGTGAACTCGCAGGCGCCTGTGCCGATGGTAACGTATTGGAGCTTCTCCGTGCTGATCCCTGCCTCCTGGAAGATGTAGGACGCATAGAAATAGATGGAGTCGTTCCCACACAGCATCATGCCACTGCTGGCTGCCACGACGATGCACAGCTGCCGGCGGAGGCTGCGGTCGGTGAGCAGCTCCCACAGGGATTTGGGACGAGTCTCGCCAGAGGCTTTCTGCTCTTCCAGGATCTCCTCCATCTCGCCGTCGGACGCGTCGTGGCCCCGCAGGCGGCCGAGGGCGCGGCTGCACGCTTCCCTGTCACCCCGGTCGATGAGCAGGTACCGGGGGCTCTCGGGAAACCAGGGCAAGGTGAGCAGCTGGAGCAGGCCGGGGATGGCGTTGCTGGCCAGGAGGTACGGCCAGAGGGCCTCGCTGCCCAACACCTCGGTCAGGCCAATCACCTGGCCCAGCAGGATCCCCATAGCTGTGAAGACGGCAGAGGAGAAGGCCACAGCGCCCCTTAGGGCCTTGGGAGCGCTCTCCCCAAAGTACATGGGTTGGACATTCATGCTTACGCCCGCATTCACTCCAATAAGGAAGCGAGCAGCGATGATTATCTCAAACGATTTGGCAGGCCAGCTGCTCAGGGCCATGACAGCACTGGCCAAGAGGAAGCCGTTGTTTAGCAGCAGTGTTTGCCTCCGTCCACACTTGATGGCCATCGGGCCTGCGAGTAATGATCCCAGGAGCCCCCCGAGTGAGAACGCAGAGACAATGATAGTCCAGATCAGGGTAACCTCGCTGGTTGCCAGACCTGTGCCCCATCTCTCCACACACGTCTCATTAATGAACTTCTGAATGTAGGCAGTAGGTGCATTGATGATAGAAATGTTGTAGCCATACTGAAGGGTCCCCCCAATAGCAGCAGAGCACACTGTCAGTGCCAGAGTCAAAGAACAACCCTTTCTGTCCTTACCAGTTTTACTCATTTTAAATAACAAAAATATATAACTGACAAGTAATGTGCGAGATAAATAAAGGAGTTACCCACAAAATCTCGAGTCATACTGACACATAATGAGAAGTAGGTCTCAAACACCTAATTATTAATATTACAGGTTAACCGAATTAGAGGAGCTATGTAGCTCACACGGATTTTGCACCTACTGCGAAGTGGAGTGAAGACAGACACAAATATCCAAACTATGCTTCCTTTTTCAAAATAAAAGTCTTTACAGGCACTACTAAAATTACAAAAGAGGTAAGCAATTCAGCATGTAGTATGGCACGAAGTTCAAATTGTGTTCACATTTACAGTGCAATTACCGTTACAACTGACATATTATTCTATTTTTCAAAGAAAACGTCTGGCAGCGGTGGGATTCGAACCCACGCCCCCGAAGAGACTGGAGCCTTAATCCAGCGCCTTAGACCGCTCGGCCACGCTACCTGTGTTAAAATGAACATCTACAGGTCTCCAGTTGATGCCCTCAGCTGCCAATTTAAAAAAAAAAGATTAATTTGTGAATATACTAACTACATTCATTTTACTTTGCTTACATAGGAAGTTTATTCCGCCTGCCTCTGATTGACTATCTAAGGAAAAGTGTTCAGTGTTCATAATTTAAGTTAATAAATAACACGAAGCTACTGTTATACTGACAACTAAATCGTGTAGTTAGCTAGCTAGTTAACTGGTTTTCTTGCATCGATTTTCTAACGATAAAATCGTGAATAAAAGACGTTTGAAATAGAGGCTCTTGAAATGACGCAATTCAAAAGCGCGCTTCTCGCGTCTGTAAAAGTGCGACAGACGACAAAGTGGCAAGAAATGTAAGTTCTTATAATATCTTTTGTAATCTTTGAAATGTGCTTGGTCCCTAAATATAAAAGTTGCACAATATTTTTCTTTTATATTCTGTCTTTTAGCATAATCGTATATTTTATATTACTGAATTAAAATCTTGCAGGAATGCATTCGCCAATCAGCTGTCTGTTCTCTTGACATCTGCTGTATTGCTACGGTTGTTTACATTCTGGTGTAGTTGATCAAATAAATGAAATTTTCATGTTCGTTCTAACTTGTCGCTATTAATACAGATTTACGGCTACAATGTGGTGATTACAATTCATTTGCAGTGTTTCGTCTTTTGTATGTTTCTAGCTAGTATGTGTATTTTACTATATAAACTGTATAGTAAGCCAGTTTTGCAAGCAAGTGGGCAGTTTACCTTCTTAAGTTTGCTCAATTAGCGAGCTGTCTAGATGGGTAATGAAAACTGCCCATCTCTTACAAATCCAGTCATTTGACTGATCACCTAAAGGTAGTTTAAAGTCTTAGCTTGTGGCAAGCGTCATACATTTAGCATCGTCTAGGACTTGGCCAGTACAAGAGAATTTGTCTTCTATTAGAAATAACTGGAAAATCTGACATTTTTAAGCCTATGTTTATGTCCACAAAATCAGGGTTGTTGCGGACAAATCCAGAGCAATTTCTCCAAGTTACCCAGCAACACTGGCTGTTCCTGAGATCCTGTTCATGGCATTTAAGTATCTCGCATATGGCCTCTTCGTCTTAAAAGGGCTCCGTCTCCAACCAAAAGGAAGGACCGCTCTGAGGACAAGCCCAAAGAGCGAGGCAAGGATAAAGCAGGAACGAAAGAGAACGCTGACAAGGAGCGAGGTCGGGAGAAAGCCCGCAAACGCAGAAGCGCTTCTAGTGGCAGCAGTAGGTTGGTCTGGAACCTTTTGTCTCAAGGAGAGGCAAAACAGTGTTTATATTTCGACTGGTTTTACTGTAAGCTATTTTAATTAGACATGTCGGAAATGTGCATGGGTGTGACGTACTCCCCACCAATGCCCCTCTAGCTCCAGCTCCAGCAGCAGTTCCGGTTCCAGCTCTGGCTCCTCAAGTGGCTCTTCCTCTTCCTCTGCCTCAAGCCGCTCTGGTTCATCTAGCTCCCACTCTTCAAGCTCCTCCAGCTCCTCCGGATCTCCCAGCCCCAGCCGGCGCCGGCATGAAAACCGAAGACGCTCGCGCTCCAAGTATGTTATGACCTTTCCCAGGATTTATGGTTTCTAGTTCAATAGTTTGAAGATGCAAGAATGGAGCAAAAATATATGTATAAATAAATACAGGCATGGATTACTTGAACAAGGCTAAAATCCCAGATGTACTGTGGTCATAATTACATTCCCTCTCCTCCCTGTAAATATAAACTGTTCAGAATACATCTTTCTCTTACCGCTCTGAAGACAAAGCAATTTTCTGTACATCCATCCATGATGGAAAGGTTTCTCTCTGTTGTGGGGTTTGTTTGGGTTTTTTTTTACATTTCCAGTGGCTGTCCTGCGTCTCTGCCCATCAGATATGCATGGCTACCTACAATAGTTAGTTGGTATTCAGCATTATACTTGAGGCACATTCTTGGCATTTTGGGGTCTGATTATCGTCTGATTATCACCATTTAATAGATCCAAGTCTATTAAGAAGGATGACAAAGAACGTCGCAGACGGAGTCCAAGTCCCCGTCCCACTAAAGTTTATTTGGGCCGCCTGACCAGAAATGTCATTAAAGTAAGACCTTGTCTTTCCTATATGAATTGAAATATTTACAGTCACAAGGTTTATGCCCTTTATAGGTCCTTGTCATATTCACTGTCGTTAAGGAACACATCCAGGAGATCTTCTCAACCTATGGAAAGATCAAGATGATTGACATGCCAATGGACAGACTGCACCCTCATCTCTCCAAGGGCTACGCATACGTGGAGTTCGAAACGGCAGACGAGGCCGAGAAGGCACTCAGACACATGGATGGAGGTTGGTCAATATTGAAGTTGTTACAGCACTGTGGATGCTAGAGAGATTTAAGCCTGTATGGCAAAGTAGTTCTTCGTTATAGTGGTTGTGCCTTGCACAGGTCAAATTGATGGGCAGGAGATTACCGCCACAGCTGTCCTGGCCCCCAGGGTGCGCCCTCCTCCACGCCGACTCACCCCACCACGCAGGATGCCCCCGCCCCCACCCATGTGGCGACGGACCCCACCCCGCATGAGGCGCAGGTTATAAAGCAATATGCAACACGCCAGTGCTGGTTATGGGTTTTTCAGTGCATGAGGAGGAATCGTTATACACTAATGAACTTTCCCAACCTAACTGTTTTTTAACAGGCTTTAGTTCAGCAGCAAGGAGGTGACTTGCATAGTGCCATTTTTACTGACCGCTGCCACTTGTTACCATAGGTCACGGTCTCCACGGAGACGCTCTCCACCACGCCGCAGGTCTCGTTCCCGATCCCCAGGCAGGCGGCGGCACCGGTCTCGCTCAAGTTCCAACTCTTCACGATAGATGGGCTGGATGCCTCCAGGTCCTCGTACATTCACTGATCTTCTCTTCACCATGTACTGGCTGGAGTCCATTTCAAAGGGGAAAGTCCCCTTGTTTTTGGGTGCTGTTTGTTCCATAACACTGAGTGTTCTTTATTCATTATTTTTGCCTGGTTATATTTGCACCCTCCTTGCAAATATGTTTTGAATGAGTTACTGAAGATGTGATGGCTTTGTGTAATGTAAATATTTGACTACTGTTTGATTTTAATTCCTGTTCTGTTTTAGTTGAGTTGCATACAGTGGTGTGATTTAATGTAGACTGTGTCCAATCTAGGCATACAGGCCTGAATACATTAGCTGTGTACAGTCCTCAATACATTATAGCGGGAGTCCATTTTTGTGTGCCTGTTCTGACAATTTTAAAAAGGCAGTAAATCCAGTGTACAAGACAGAATTAACATATTCATAAATAGCTCTGCATGAAAACTGAAAAAGCAAGCCACCTTTGATTTGTTATATGGAGAAAAACCAAGTTGCTATCCTTCAGGCAGTTTGTTCAAGATCTATCATTCAGACTCTTCCTACTACAAACGCCTTGGAAAGCCACAAGTTTTGCGTCCTCGTGGAGAAGCTCTGCAAATATGGGAGCATATTAACAGCTATTTTGACACTGGTTAATAATCAGAAACGTGGCCAAGAAAAACAAAAAATACGTTTTTTTAAATATGAAATAAATGCATATATTTATGATTTCATTCACAATGTAAATTAGGGGATGGGAACTGGGTTACAATTATGAATACATTTTATGATACATTTTTAGGCTCTTTGCTCTCCTCTTTGGGCTGGTCCATTAAATCCCTGAAGCCAAGCTTCTCTAGAGGTTCCGTAGCCATCAGCTGCCTAAACAAAGTAGATTGTTGAAAGTAAAGTTACAATAGCGCGCGCTGTCAGAGTAGGTTTAGGGTTTTGTTCAAAATCAAACAAATTAATTGTAGACTATTTCTTTATCTGTCCAGATAACTTACTTGTTCATCCTACATTCTAAATATTCTTTGGATTGTATTCGACAAAGCGCATTTTCAAATTTGTTGTCTCTGAGGCAGCTCATATACTTCTCCTTTAAATATTTACATTCACCTGTAAATACAAGCAAATACAAGTGTTAGTAAAGTGACTAGCAAGTTATGACAAGGTCCTAATTCAAGAACGTAAACAACTAAGACGAGTATTATAACACACGTAAACCATTGCGTTGACTGCTCAGACGAGGTACCAACTAGCTAGCACCAACAAGTTTACTAGCCAACCTGAGCACAGATGAAAGCTGTTTTTTACGATTACCCAAGTGATCTAATGGGAACGATCCTTTGTCAGGGGGGCGGGGTTTGAATGATTTGTTTCCAAAATTCATCGCCGTCGACATTGTCGCCTTTATCAATAAAAGCAGTTTGACCGAAAGAGAGGACACGTTTGATGTGTGTTTGCTAGTAGCGCGAAGCAAGCCTCAAAATCCGCGTACTTCTACTCTTAAATTTCAAAATAAAAGGCAACACCGAATGCGCATGTGTATGGTCTACATGAATAGTTGCATAGTCTATTCATGGTGCTTCGTTTTTCCGCTTTTGTACGTAGTACAGCAAACGAATAAACGACTATGCACCATGTTTTAATTGTTATAGAGAAAACTATTCACAATTGTTTTATATATGTTATCTTTTTTATATATAATTGTTTTGCTTCGTTGTTTACATGTTCATTGATGTGATGGACAAATGAAGGAATTGAAATGGGAATGTAAGAATAATAATAGCAACAACACGTTTCTTTGTTAAAACTTTTTAATGCTTTTACTGTGTTAAACTGTAGTTACACAGTTTAGTTACATGATTTAGAACTATCAAATTGGAACCCTTTACTATAAAGTGTTTGCATGCCATTTAATGTAAAAAAAAAGAGAGATAACCTTTAAATGCCTATGCTTACAAACAGAGAATGTTCACCATTTTATTAACAAGAAGGTATTTTGACCATTAAATATCTCACATACATTTTTTAACACAGCTTAGAAGAATAAACCTTTATTCATATGTACAGTATAGAAACAGTATATACAATGACCTAATAAATTAAGTGTACCAAACGATGTTGTCATTGTTTTGCAATCTGGCAAGTCCAGCTGGTTAACTCAGGGAAATACACAAATTCCATCCTAAGGGGGAAAATATTATCTTCAGTCAGAGTATGATTCATTTGAATGACCTTTGCATGCTTTTTAATAACAGCATAATCTATCACTGTATTAGAGCTAAGCGATTAGCTCTAAAAATCATGTGCAGTAATTTCTGCAGTAGTTCCACTCTGGTGTTACTCACTCTCTTTTCTGTGGTTGCCCATTTCCACGGCACAGCAGACCCTCTTCACATGGGCAGATCTGATTTATGCTGAACGCCAGTCCTCCATCGGGCACGAAGCAGTCCTCGCTCAGTGCCAGCCGTCTCTTGCACACCCTCTCGCCGTGATGGCGGGCACAGCACATGGAAGTCCCGCAGTCCTTGTCTACTTTACACCGGGCCCCTGAGATCAAAGAAGAGCAAAGGCTTTACACGCTCGCGCGCGGGATTTTCCACCTAAGATTATGCCGTCAGAGCTCTGACCCTCTTTGCGGGAGAGAGCATCGCATTTACCTTCCTGGCCCTCCGCGATGGTCTGAATGCATCGGCCGAACATGCAGCTAAGGCCTCGAAGGCACTGTGCGTCCCGCCGGCAATAACCTCCTTCCTGCCGCTGCAGGACGCACAGGCCGAAATGACGGTCGCAGGAGAAACCCTTCCCGCAAGCGCGGTCATGATCGCACGCCACCTAGAACATGTGAAGATGTAGAACTGAGCAAGGCTGCCACCCATGTAAGCTCAGCAGGTACTTCACCAGCCGAGCACATGAAGGCTCAGTGGTGCTTCGGTTTGCGCATTACTATACTGTCTCAGCAGGGGCCCTTTCCCCCTGCTTGCTTATTTCCTATGCAGGACAAATAGAGAATGACAACTGCATGCATCTCAATCACAGTCTAGTAGAGCTTTATTGGATTAAGAATGGCTTGGGCCGTCCTCTCCTTCCCAGTTCTTTGCTGTAAGTAATGTAAGTTTCAAATAATAAACAACATGTAGATAACACATAATGCGTAAAGCAGTTGTCCTAATAGGCAATGAATTGAAAAATTCCCATAACCCATAACATATGATAATTATCAGGCAGATTTTGAATTAGCACATTAAGCACAACTGGGTTCACGTTTTGATATTTGCTGAATGAACTTTAGGGTTAGACTAGTAAAAATCAACAGATGGCTTGTTCTCATCCTGTTTTTATTGCACATAGAAAACTTACCATGTCACTGTTCGGGGGTGTCTCTGTTTCCCTGTCTTTGAGTCCCACGTGTCCCTTTTCTTGTGGGCTGTAGGGCATTGACAGCATCCAGGCCCAGATCCGTGCATGTACAGCTGACATGCACACACATACGAACAGCACACGCAGGAGCCTCGATGCGGTGCCCATCTTTGATGCTTGCACTGGCTAAAAGCTGCAGGGAGTGGAGGCCTTGATTCCTGAATGGCTGGAAATGCCTGACGGTCTGTTGCTGCTTCTTGAAGCGGAAGTGAAAGCCAGTCAGCAGAAGTGGCCTGTCCTCCGTGTGAAGGTCTCTCTGCAGGTCTCTCTGCAGGTCTCTCTGCACGTCCTCTGTGTGAAGGTCTCTCTGCACAGTCTACCACTGCCCCTGTCCCTTCTGCCTTATATAGTCAAATGCTGCCAACATTTCTCTTGGTTTTCTGTTTATTGAAGCCATTGGATGGGAGGAGGCAATTAGTCATCGGTGGATTAGCCAGGTTGTTTGCACCACCCCTTCACCTCCTGTGTTTAGGCAACAGTGGCGCATTTAGCAACTGCAAAGGTAAATGGAGAGGGGGGATTGTCTGTGCAAACAGACAGACAACAAGCTTCTTCAACACAATCACTTCACCTGTATTCACACATATACACACACACACATGCACGCATGGAGAGCTTCAGCATGGAGAGCTATCCAGAGGACTCCTTTATGTTGAACTTAGCCCCCCTACCTCTGGACAAACAGCCCCCCTCCACACTTTCCAGGACCCCCTCATAGACTCCACATCTCCATGCTGGGACTAATTTGCAGGAGCACATTCCCCAGACAACCCTGGCGATCCCATTAAATGTGATTATCATCAGCTTTTAGCAGCACCCAACGGGGGCAGGAGGAAAATGGATCAGGAGGCTGTTTTTTTGTTGTTATTGTTTTGTTTTTTTGGGGGGGTACCCTGTTAACCTGTTAACCTGTATTATTTGCAAGGGATACCTTTCCTTAACAATGTAAGCCAAATAGGACTGGAAAAGTTATCACATAATTTTTTCCCCCTTCTTTTAGCTTTTCCTTCTTATTTTAATTTGCATCTCCACATCAATAGAATATTTCGCACAGTTTTTAGCATTTATCATACTGTACATCATATATCAATTTACTGAGCTGAGATTATCACAGCCTGCTATAGTTCATTACTGTAAATCAGTTGGTGGATAGATCAGATGTAGCATATGATCCTGTCTGAGTAGTTTATGGTGAGCAGATGAGTCTTTGGCATCACTCTCTCTCACTGCTGTTTCTGCTGCTGTACTGTTGAATACCGATGCTATGACTAATGTCTTAGGTTCATAAACTTATGAGAAATCATAAGAGAAACTTATATAACCTGTCCAGCACATTATGAGCCATAGTAACAACCGGGAGGAATTGTAAATTCAATCCCAGTGAAAATTACTGAGTAGGTCTCCCAGCGTGTGTGTCTCTCATCCACTGTGGAAGAGTCAACCCGTCTACCACATGAACGCCTCATTAGAAGACAATTAAACGCCCTTATCAGTTGATGATGATTGCACTGATAATAAGGGAGATTTGTTGCACTTGTGTGTGTGTGTGTGTGTGTGTGTGTGTGTGTGTGTGGGTGAAGGTATCTAATATTATGGGTATCACACAGAGATCGTGTAGGCTTCGGGTTATTGAGCCATTTATAATGCCTTCAAAATGTCCATGTTTTATGTGGTTTACAAATATGGTTATATAAGCTATAATGATTACAGCTGGTACGTGTCAGTGCTTCAGTGATTTAATATTAATACAACATAAAAATTGCAGTAAAAGATATGTGTCCTCCTATATATTTCAAAACAATTTTAACTGGTTGCCTCAACACAGCACACATCCTGGATTTTATGACAATAAAACAGAGCAGCAGTTTGTATCTCTGTAAATAGCACATGAATTTCAGAGGTGACAGGCACTTCCTGAGCGAGGGAGAAGTCAGCCAACTACAGCGTAATCCAACACAGAGTGTTTATTTGGATGGACCAACAATGGCTCCCCACCACAGGACAATAAATCGATGCAGTGCATCGACGGAGCTAAGATGTTTACCTTCCCTGGTAAAGACCTCCTGGGTGCATTAACGTTCTTTCTTAAGCATGCGCTTAATTTAGGTTGCCACAGCAAGGGGTCACCCAGGTAACACTGCAGCAAGCGTTATGTTGGCAACCTCCAAATAACCTGTAGATTTAGGCTTTGTAAAGCAGTTGGAACCTGTTGACGAGTAGTCCAACGTGTGTATTGTGTGTTCAAGGGCTGTGGGGCCCTGATACATTATCTTTGTTGTCACTGGCAATTAAACATATTTTTTTATTCCATGCAAAATAAATACATCACATTTTAATGACGACAAGCTGATATGGGAATTAAGCTCACAGAGTATGTTTTTGAAAGCATTGAATTTCATGGGTAAATTCATTATCACGAGAGCCATGCTAAAATAAACTTAAATCATCAGACTTAAAATAAATAAATCATCAGACTCTTAACTCAGACTCTGACAAAGATATTTTTTCTCATTAGGATGGAATTTGTGTTCTACCCTGAGTTGATTCTCTCTCTCTCTCTCTCTCTCTCTCCCCCCATTTATCCCACACATTGGAATGGGCATCTGGTGTTGGAGTAATGGCCAGTAATGGTCCTGATCTCATTTTAATAAATCTCTTGCTAAATACTCACATAGTTTATCCAGACAATTGCAGGCCAACAAACAACTGTTTTACTAAGCCAATTTAACACATCTACAGCCCCTGCGGTGGGTGAGTGATCTGTGTGCATTTGTGCTAACAAATCGGGCAAAGTAGAGTGAAAAGCGGTTCCACCTTAGAACAAACTCTTATGCTTTTTGGCCTCAGTTCTGTGCAGTTGTTGTTTTTTTTGTTGTTGTTGTTGTTTTTTTACAAAGGTTTGCTATGCTTTGAACTGTGTGTTTCAGTATTGGCATCATCTTATGGGAAATTTGGACCGTTGTGACCAACAATAATAACATGTAATGGAAACCACTCCATGGCGTTTGGAGCGCAAGAGGTGAAAGCACACAATGTCTCGCTGACATCGTTACAGGCAAAATTGCAGGGAAACATCACAAGCACTTTCATCCCTAAGCTATAAAACTCACAGACGCAGCCTCATAAAAAAAAAACAAAAAAAACGGCATGCCCAGCTCTCCGGAGCCTCCGCTGCTTACGGGTCATTTTCAGTAATATTACTTTGGAAAGATGATGTCACAGACTAGTGGGTTGCGAGGGGTATCTCTCCATTCCCCTACACCACATCTTCTGTACAGGCCCAAGAACAGCTTACGCTACATTTTCAGCGTTCAACAGATGATCTTATCCAGAAGATTGTTTGCATTTATCAGTTTGACAGCATGAGTACTTCTTAGGAATCAAACCCACACCCTTGGCGTTGCTAGCGCCTCGCTGAGCAATAGGAATGGCTGTCCTGCTGCATCTCGTGTCCAGGTTTTTTGTAATTGCTCTTTGTTAGTGTTCTCTCAGAGCCACATTATTCCACTGTCTGGATTTACTTTCTCCAGGCACGGTTTATTCTCATTTATTTATTTGACAGGCAGTATGGCTTTCATGAACAGTCCATGAAGAGTTGCAAATCTCCTAATATTTCCCCTCTGATCTACTTTTGCTCCACTGCCTGGAGCACAGCAGTACATGCTGTATAAATCTCTGTGGCCAGTTAGGTTGGGTGGGTGAAATTTCTGTGGGTTTATGACGGGAATATCAGAGGATTGCAAAATGGCTAATTATGAATGATTTTTAAAAACATTAGTTACTACCTTCTAGGAACATGTTAAATAGATTTTGCAATTAAAAACATGATTTTTTAAAATTTCAGTTGTTTATGTGTTCTAGTAAACAAAAAATTAAATACATGATCACATGATCACTTGACTGAGATGACCACCTCTGATCATCTCTGATATGTTATAAGACATTCATAAAACATGTGCCTATTGTTTGTAAGTCATTTACAGATGAGACATATCAACAAGCAGCACAGCAGTACATTTCAATATTGGTTTAATGCATGTATGTCATGTACTTGTTGTATATTTTATTTCCTGCAGTGGGGACATTGAAAGTATTGCCACATAATTGGTGATGGGCCTTACTTGGGTATGTGACCTGTTTCTCCATATCACCATGCTAATTGTGTGGTCAACCCCCGTGTGGCAGTAACAAACACACAGATAAACTTTAGGCCTTGATAAGTGCATGCAAACTGCACTCTGGTAATCCTTTAATGTACACACAGACCTTCATGACATGGAGGTGCTCTAGTTGGAGCACTCTGACTCTGGTACTGATTCATCCCATCCTCCCGATCCTGTTTGTAATAGCGGCAGGGTGAGTGGGATTCTCTAATCAGAACCATGCCTCTCTTTGTTAGGTCGACCAGGAGAACAACAGAGATGGGGCCTGGCCAAGCCAGGCTGGGCCAGGCCAAGCCGGCCCTGGATACTAACTGATCGTAGTTCTGAACACTTGACCACTGTGCGTTTTAATTACTGCATAAAACTTCATACAGGTGTTTTCAGTCTTTGATGTGAATGGATATATATTGGGTTGGGTGCTGTAATTAAACGTTCAAATCAACAGCTCTTTATGGTGACCGAAAAGACCCAAAGCAAATTAAAAATAGCATTGAACTACACAAAATATACTACACATGCGCTGCAAACGCGAAACAAACTCATAAACGCAATACAAATTCAAAAAACTTTATTCAAAATGACAACACGCGCGCTATCTCGGAAACGTGTTGCAAATTTAGATAACACATTCAACTTTAGTCAGTTCCAGTTAAAACACAACGGAAGAGGGCCACATCACAACGGAACTGCTGTAAAAAAAATCGGTTGCCACGGATTTATGATATAAAAATATATCTAGCCCGAAACCGGGTTGTATTAATAAATGGGATTTTATCAGCATTTTAAATGACTGCGTTAGATACAGCCTAGCAAAATAAATATGCAAGAATTTAGGAATAAGTCTTTCATTCTGTTTCTCAAAAAATACTTTGCACCTGGTAATCTGCTGCTTCGAATAGACTTCTCGCTGACATCATCCACCAACTCTCCTTATGCTCCAGAAGAACTTGGATTTGCAGTGTTTTCTGAAGTTAAACCGCGTTTCCAAAATGTAGCGAACGTGTTAGTGTTTTCAGAGTTTCAGAGTCTTCCTGGCCACCGTAGCTCTCCACGCGCACAATTCTAACGGAATGCCTAAAACAGTTAATATTTTATCTTATAGTTAACTTCTGGATAGCAAAACTAACTAGACCCCTAAAAACTGCATAGCTATGTAATTTCACATTTTAGGAACGCTAAATGATACGTGAAAACGGATGTTGCTGTTGCTCAAAAAGCAGATGTGCTTTCTTGTGCACGTTTTGAAAACATGTTATTTTACGGCAGTGTACGCAATTTTTTCTTCTCTGTTATGTCAGGTGGACAGCACTTTGTCACCTACCACTTATACTAAATGTTTTCACGTAGCTTTAATATAGACCTTAAAGCTACTCGTTTCCTTTTTGCGTGGACTCTGCCAGGCATGTCACTAAAGGAAGACCCATAATTGCTCTGTGCGACGGGAGCCTACTTCACAAGTCGGATTTGGAGATAGGTGTTCAGTGTTGTTTTACCTATTCAAACCCAAATACTGCTAGCCTACATCTAGCATTAAAGCTTCAACAACTTCTAAACATAAATACTCCATTAGTCATATTAAACAACAAGCGGGAATGATATGGTATGAAATAGCATTAACAAATGTTCTCTAAAGGTAACAACGTTATTTTAGGGACCTTATTGAGACGTTGTCAAACGTCCTGTGCAGGGATGTCTTGGAACGCTCAACCAAGACTACAACAGGATCTGTTGTGGACATCAACAACGGCCTGGGAACGTCCTCCAGCGAAGGTTTTAAAGTATCCAAATACACTGGGAATAGGTTCGGATGTCAGGCATACAAATGTACAATGTCATCTGCACTCAAAGGGAAGACTGTGATTTAAAGTGTAATTCGTTCGCTTTCAGGGTCCCCCACCCTGTCAAATGACCTTGTTGTTTGGACATGTTTGTACTGAAGACAAGAGCTGGAACAAGCAATGCATGCTTCTCAAATTTGTTCCATCACAATAAGACCTGGAACAGTTTGGGCTGTTTTAGTGCTTCGTGTGGTCTCATAAAAAAACTCCTGCCCCCCCCCCCACCCACAGGTCAGCTTGTTCCACGGAACTGGGGGAGTGAAGGATTGTGTGACCTCATTTCACTCACTCCATCACAGATCATGCCCCACTTTTCATACTGGTCCCGTCCGGGTGCAAATATATTTCGCCTCCCACCCACTCTTGTCTGTCCAATAACTTCCATCTGATGTTTCCCCATGGCAATGGTCGGCAGGGCTCCGTCCACTCCATGAGCGTCCATGTGTGTTGCCTCCTTATGCCAGACCCAGTCTAGTTTTCTTGTTTCTCCTGTTATGACACAAGTACATTTTCAGGGATAGAGAGGTGGGAGGGAGAGGGGTTTGCAGGTGGATGTGTGCAGACGGTTCTGCAACTGTACATGCTGGATAAATGAGGGATGTGTGACACGAGGACTCCGCACTCAGAACTAGCTGGAAACTAAGATGTCTATCCATCTGTAACACACTGTGGCCTCCCTGACAAACTCTGTCTGACAAAGTCTGTTACACTGGTGCAAGTTTTTATTTTCTCTTTTTTTCCCCACAAATTTCCCAGATCTCAGATGTGGTGGGTAGAAAAAGCAGTGGTATTTAATGCTGACAGTTAGTTGGGTAGTATTATATTTATCCTTTTCTTTGTTGACTTAACCATTTGCTTTTCCCCATAAGTTGGATTTGCTTTAAGCACTGAGATGCTGGCAAAGTCTTGTCAGAACATCACTTTGTCTTCCAAGCTGTTCACTCACCCCTGACAGAAATGATAAAGGCACACAGGATTTGCATGTGAGCGTGCACGTGTGTGAGCGTGCCTGACTGTGCATGCGCATGTGCATGTGTGTATCTCCATGTTTGATTTTGGACGCCTAATCTCTCCGTGGGAGTACTGGCTTTTGCTCATACTCAGCAGCTGTGTGGGATTCTTTTGACTTGTTCCACTTGATTCTCTTATTGTGCCAACGGAACAGACCAGAGTTCCCAATCTGTCTCCATGGTGATATGCTGTGTCTCAGTGTGAGGGGTGGGTAAATATTATCATTGGCCTTCTTGTCCTGACACATGTAGGTCCAAATGGTGACTGTAAGTTTAGCAACAACAAATATAGTAGACGTACTGTGCATGAATTTTACACATTACATACTCCAGTGTTCTGAAATTCACTTTACTTAACATGGTGTCTACATAAAGCTACACACGTTGTTGTTATGGGATGTTAAGAGACTCTTACATAGCATCATGAATGGATGTCTCATTCATTTCTTTTCAGCACCCAACTTCCACCAGGTGGTGCTAGTTACAGATCCAGTTAAAGTCAGTCTTGTTTTTGAAAGAAAGAGAAAAGCAGAAATATATAAATATTTGCATGTGGGGTAATCTCAGCCTTGCCTCAAATCCAGAGAGAGAGAGAGAGAAAGGGAGAGAGAGAGAGAGAGAGAGAGAAAGAGAAAGGGAGAGAGAGGGAGAGATAGAAGGGGAGAGAAAGAGAGAGAGAGGCCAACAGGGAGATCTCTTTTTCCCTGATCTGTTTGCCTGACTGTTCCTCCTTGAACTCTCCCATTACCATGACTACAACATCCCAGAATTTTGTGAACGAAGGCACGGAAGCAGCGAAACAACAGTAGACAATACTCTGAATCTGTCTTTACTTTTTTTTTTTCTAAGTAGAAAAGAGTGAGAGAGGAGGGGATAACTGAGGGAGGGAAGAGAGAGGGGAGCAAGATTGAGAGAGGGAAGGAGAGAGAGAGAGAGGAGAATAAAGTCCAGGAGAAAGAGCGTCCGTCCAAGCGCACACGAGAAAGAGGAGCGAGGTGACAGGGGAGCTGCCGAGGAGGGAGAGGAGAGGAGGAGTAAGAAGAGGAGAGGAGCGAGCGAAGGAGAGCGGACTGAGAGAAGGTGGCCATGGATCTCTGTACTTTGCTACTCTTCTTCCTTTCCCAGGCAGAACTGGCCAGGGTGTGGACACAGGAACTATCAGGTAAGAGCTCCATTAGCTAATTAGCAGCTGGACACACACACTCATTCACACACACACACACACACACCTGAGCACACAGGTAACAGACCTGTTCCACGCAAGCAGAGCAGTGCAGCTACCATGTAAAAACATGTGGCAAACATCTGAGTGTTATGAACGCGCTCTTAGTAGAACGGTTAACATAGTGCTGAGTTGGTAAAGGTAGGCTGAGTTATATTGTCTACTTGCAATAAATTCCAGTATTCACAGAGTGAAATTAGAAACAGCATGTGTGGGTCGTTAATGACATGGGCCGTTGTTATGTGTTGGGGTAGGACATTCTTGGTTGATAGTGCATTGGTTTGTGCATGGGTCTTGTTCTGCTCAGTTTGTGTGCTTGCTTGTGTGTGTGTGTGTGTGTGTAGTCTTGTGTTAACCCCTGTGTGTTTCTCTCGGAGGACCTGTATGATTCAGAGGAGATGGACAAAGTTCAGAACTAAAGGCTGGGTTTGTGTAGAGGTCCGCTCTCAACGTTGGCCAGACTCTTAGTGAGGACACACAAGGAGCATCTCTCACTCCAACGCACACACATCTGTGCTCCAAATTCCAAGTTAGACACACTCCCAGATACTTACTCATATATGCACATGTAAGCCAGGTGGAAGAGGTTGGATTGAGGTAGTTTTGCTAACCTTTAAAATACAGTTCTGGCAATATGAGCGCTACAAACTCACTCTTACTAGGACGGTTTAATGCCACAGTGATCGAGTGCAGTTGTTAACACACCATGTAGTTTATTCACACTTTTCCATTTTTAAGAGTGCATTTACTGATCATTAGAAAACAGTACATATAAGGTGAGTGAGGGTTAGTGTGGGTGTGTGGTAATTTACTCTAGTTCTTTTAGTGGTACACACCCTGTTATGTGTGTAGGAGGGTGTTTGTATAATTGTGTGTGGATTTGTGTATGTTCATACGTATATGGGTATGTGTCAGTGTGTGTGCATATAGGTGTGGGTGTGCACTTGTGTGTGTGGGTGTGAGTGTGTGCGCATATGTGTGTATTTCTGTCCTCCTTGGAGATGCTGTATTTTTAGCAGTCCTGATTCTTCTCCTCTCTGCCAGGCAGCTCTGCTCCACTTTCTCTGGCCTCTCTGTCCCTCCTGTGCCTCTCCTTTCTCATGCTCACAGAACCACTCAGGACCACTGCTTCAGAGTGTGTGTGTGTGTGTGTGTGAAAGAGAGAGAGAGAGAGAGGTGGCATATGTGTGTGTGCCAGTGTGCATGTGCCATACATGTGACACACATACTTTGTGAGGCAACCTGTGTAGCTTTTATGTGGACCACAAAAGCAAAACGAGGCTTGGAGAACTCCACCTTAGGCTGTTCCTGGATCAGCTGGCGGCCTCTATGAACACATGTCTCACGCGACCCACCCCTGCACCTGAGCACATGAAAGCACCGAGCATACGCACCAAAGGTAGCGGCCAGGTGGCGACTCCACCCGAGCTGAGAGGGTGGGACAGCATGACCCAAATGGGTCATGGGGGCCTGATTTTTTTTTTTTTTTCAGGCGACACCCCACCACCATCTCCAGCACTCCTGTTTTCAGGTGTAGTTCTGAGTGAGTGAATGTTATGAGGTGTTATGAGGTGCTTCAGTCATTCTCTCTTTCAATATTATTTTCACTTATCAGTACAGCTGATTCTGTTTGCGATCCGTGGCTACAGGCTACAACCATATGCTAAACTACACCCTTCACTCAGCTGTCGTGCAGAACCCAAACCTTACAATATTGGCAATCAAGTGACGTCAGTGGTGATGTTATTAACCAGATGAGGCAGAGTTGAACTAAATTATAGATTTTAAACGGAGGCAGTTGAATTTAATTCATGAAGATATAACAGTTTAATGAGCCAATAAATGCACGAAAATCTCCATCTCATTTATATCACTGATGGCTTCGACAGGGATGATTCCGTGTTTACCACCACCATCCCATGTGTTGCTGGAAGGGCCGTGTTGTCTGGCTGGGTGTTCTCGACACTTCTAGGAATCAAAGATGGTGACTCGAGTAAACACTAGAGATGGTGACGTGAACACTAGTTGCACTTCTGACGTCTTTTGATATTTGCATAACTGACTCATGAATCGACCCATGACTTACATTTAAGTATGGAAAAAAGAACCAAACAAATCCTTTGAATAAAACCGTTGCCGATTTGTAGGTTGCCGGTTGTCTTATGCTGACATTAAATTCAGCATGGGTATGCAACAAGCCTTTAATCGTCAACAAAATCGTTGAATCAGACGGACATAGTCGAAGTCCCTATATGCAGCATCAAATATGCATCAACGCTGTTGTCAACGACATAAAATTATATTTGCCAGCAAGCTACATCAATAACTACACAGCTAATAATACTTTTTCTAGTAATCTCCATGTTATTTTAATCTAACGAGTTTCTAGCTTTTGTACATGCATTCCTATTTCCATTTACTTATCTTAAATGGAATCGATTTCTTATTAAATACAACATTAGCTAGGTTTCAGCACTTTTCTATAGTTTTGTAATCGAGAATGTGTGTTAGTAATCTCTTAAATAAGAGTATAACGTATAAACAATGAGACTGAACAAATATTTTCTAAGGGGGACTTGAGGTTCGACTCGGATTCGCATCCCAGAGACTCGACACTTGACACGGACTTGTTCAAAGTGACTCGTGAATAACCATGCGCGGAACTGAAAGGTCTTGTTGGCTGTCTATCTGCTGCGCAAACTCCATCCTCACTGAAGATCCTCACCAGAATAATAGGCCCTTTCTCTGCTCCCTCTGATATCCTGAACCATAGCAAATAGCGGCCTATTCACCACAAGTACCACACAATGAGATTAAACACTATTCATTGAGGGCCTGACCCCCCCCTCCCCCCGCAAACTCCTTCTTCTTTTATATTTTACTCTGAAAACATAGACAGCACGGTATTAAAGAGGGTGGATTTGCAGCGACTTGCACTTGCAGCGTCTTGCACTTGAGAACGCCACCAGGAAGGACTGCCGGTAGGGTAACAGCGCAGGGAGAGAGAGCACAGCTCCAGATGCAGGGAGAGAGAGCACAGCTCCAGATGCAGGGAGAGAGAGCACAGCTCCAGACGCAGGGAGAAAGAGCACAGCTCCAGACGCTGGGAGAGACAGCACAGCTCCAGACGCAGGGAGAGAGAGCACAGCTCCAGACGCAGGGAGAGAGAGCACAGCTCCAGACACAGGGAGAGACAGCACAGCTCCAGACGCTGGGAGAGAGAGCACAGTTCCAGACGCAGGGAGAGAGAGCACAGTTCCAGACGCAGGGAGAGAGAGCACAGTTCCAGACACAGGGAGAGAGAGCACAGCTCCAGACGCTGGGAGAGAGACAGCAGGCACACACCAACCCAAAATCCCTGCTGAAAAATGTGATCACTCCTCTTCAGAAGATAAAAACGAGGAGATATTGGTGGGGGTGGAGGGCACAGTAATCCTTGTTGATTTGGTGCAATTAGGATTTGTTGAAGTAGAAAGAATAAGAGAAGTGTGTGTGTATATCTGTAAGTGAGTGGGTGTGTGTGGGTGCATGAAAGCGTGTGTGTGTCCTCCTGTACAGTGTGTCTTATGCACATGCCCTATTTCCTCTCCTGCATGTATTTTTATCGTTAAGCTGCCATTCGATTTGGAAACTTGATGAAGCTTCCCAACGGTATCTGCTGCAGCGTGGCCCCAAGAGCTCACCTCCGCCAAGGAGGAATACACATCTGCCTCTACACCACTGTGTGCCGTTTCACATGGCCAACAGTAAAGGGGATTCAACAGAGAAATGGCCACGGGCAAACTGATGGTTATGAGTGCTAAGATGGCCTAACCTTTATCTCTTCCATCCCACCCCACACCTTCATCACCTCCTCTTCCTCCTACGCAAGTGTCTTACCCTACCTGGCCTCTCAACGTCTCTCCCTCTCTCTCTCCCTCTCTCTCTCCCTCTCTCTCTCTCTCTCTCTCTCTGATTGTCTCTCTCCTTCGTCTGTTCATTTCACAGATCTGTGGCCTAAATGACCCAATTAGGAGGGTTAGATTTTTTGCTGCGGCAGAAATAACTAAGCTTTTCTGGCTATAAAATCAAACAAGACCCGTTATTAAAATCAGCTCCCCAGCCACTCCCCATCAGCTCCCCAGCCACTCCCCATCAGCTCCCCAGCCACTCCCCATCAGCTCCCCAGCCACTCCCCATCAAAAACCCTCCCCTGCCTTATGCGTCCTTCCGTTTCCTTATCCACCTCCACAGTTTTCCCCTTATTCATTCATGCGTCGTACTCCTACCCAGTGGAGCATTCAGCCTGAAATATGAGTCTCTTTTCGTTTTAATCTATGCTACAGAGACCTGCGATCTTTAATGGATCATTGCTGTCAGGGTTTTGAGTGGTAACAGAGTGAAATCACTGCGTAGGCTGCAGTTTGTAGAAGGCTGCAGTAATGCCATCTGCAGGAGCAGCTCTGCGTTTGCGTTTGCTCTCCATCCACCTCATTTCGGGAGGCGCGAACTGGATTTTACTGTCCTACATTTCCTTCGCCGTGAGACATCGCACTTGTTGCCATTCTGCTCAGCACCTTTGCTGGAGAAATTCATTGGCTGGTTTGCCATTCTGCTGTGCTTTAAGGTTTGTTTCTTTTTTGTTTGTTTGGTTTTTTTTTTCCTCAAATCATGAGCTGAGGTCACACATCTGTTCAAGAGTAAGTCACTCTGGTTTGATTGTCCTTTTCTCAGTATCCTGCAAAGAGGATACCACCTGGGCCAGCCCTCACCCCCTCTCCCTCTCCACTCTCTACTGTCCTGGGGGTGCTCACTCGACATCATCTGCTTTTAATAAGGTAGTAAAATGGAACCTGTTGTCAGGAGATGTGCTCTTAAGGAGCTGGCAAATGGACTTTCACGGTCAGCATATGCACAGCACATGCACAGAGCCCCTTTTCGGCCAGCCATGTCCATTGATTAGTTTCTTCGCTCTCTGTGCTGCACTGTCCCTCCTGTAAAGTGGATCCAGCCATTTCTCGTCCCCTCGCCTGTTGCCGGGAGAAGCATCCACCAACAGGCTGCCTCACACGAAGGAGCTGTGTGTTTAACACTGGGTCCAGGGCTCCTCCAGCCTGAGCCGCACAAGCCAGATGAAAATGTAAACAGCAGGCTCTGACCCACTTTCACAGGGAACATATGTGTTCGTGTGTGTGTTTTTGCATATATGTGTGTGTGTGTGTGTGCGTGCGTGTGTATGCACACATCTGGGCACTGGACCACAAATCCAAGCTTGAAATGGCACTTAAGAAGCAGAATTGATTCAATCTTCCAAACCCACCAGACCAGTGGAACCTGTGATCATCACCCACCAATTATTACCCTACTGATGCATGTAGGCTACAGCATAGAGACAGTTAGTTTCAGCACTCAGCCAATTTCTAGCAAGCTCACAGCTTCTGAAGATTTAACCGGTTTTTAAGGGCTTCATGACCAGGGCATACTGCTGGGCTGGACTTTAGAACCATGACGAGGGCCCTCGCGGATAATCTCTGCTGGTCAGCATCTTTCAGTGAGGTATAAAGAGGAGGGCATGGTGTCCTTCCACGGCTTCCAGACACCAATTCAGACCTCACTTACAGTCTGCTTAGCCAGAGCCGAGTGAGGTGTCATGGCCGCACATAGACGGTTACAGGGTAAGAGACGTTTAGTTCCCTTTCACAGAAACGTTAGAATTTGCCATGAGCATTGCATAAAAAAGGAGATGGAGAGAGAGAAAGAGAGAGAGGGAGAGAGAGGAGATCAGGCAGACAGAGTGGACAACAGTATTTGGTGCCAAGGTCTTGTAATGCGAAGCTCTGGAAATGATTTGGGCAAAGCCCTGTGATATCCTTCACTTTGCTGGAAAAACTTGACTTGGCAGCATGCCAGATTACTTCCAGGCTCCGTTTCTAAGTTCAGTTTTGAAATTCCTTTTATAAACACAATTTTACCTGCCAGAAAAACAGCAAAGCTGCAAATCTGTGTTTGTGCGCGTGCATGTGTGGGTTTGAACTTCTAACTCTTTTGCAGTCTTGTTGATGAGGTTACCACAGTGTCACCATCAGTACAGGATAAACATGCCAAAGAGAAAAGTCTGTCTATTTTTTTTGTTTTGTATTATGTCTACACAGTACTGTTGCACTGAAATCTGCTGGGTCTTCTGCATGAAGGGGGTTTTGTTGTTGTTGATGGTATTTTTTCTGCTTGTTTGTTTTTGTACTATCTGAATTCTGTGCCAGTCTACATCATTGTATTTATCTGTCAGTCTCTCTGTTCCAGTACATGCATCAAACATACAAACCTCTCAGCCCGTAATGCTCACACACACTCCCACGCAGGAAAAGCACGCAACAGTTTGGCTGGCCCTTCAGGGATTAAATATGTTTTATTTTAAAGGGGCTTTTTCTTAGATTAACACCAAAGATTTCAACTTGGAAACTGTTCACATGCTTACATATGTCTTCTTTTTTACTGCATGCAATCAAAATCCACTCTCCAAATACATTATTGAAGTGTGAATGCAGCAGTTTTTGCCCATTTATCATGCTTTGGTGCAGGTGGGCACACATTACGTGGGTGGGCTTGTCTAAGATAGCTGGTGTTTCTCCCAGGGAGATCAGCGCAGGCGGATGGAGGTCCCTCAGACGTGCAGAGAGTCAGGAGAGATCAGCAAGAGTCAAGCTCCAAACACACCCAGAGCAGGGCAGGCCAGGATTCCCTGAATGGCCTAGCCATCGACACCCTGCCTGAGAACATGACAAAAGTGGTAGTAAGTTACTGCTAACTCTTCTCTTCTCTTCTCTACTCACATCTTCTCTTCTCACATCTTCTCTTCTCACATCTTCTCTTTTCTCACATCTTCTCTTTTCTCACATCTCCTCTTCCATCTTCTAGCAAGCAGAGGAGCATTCCTGGTTTTTCTCTGCTGCTTCGAATGCACATGTTCTCCTCACAGGTGCCACCTACCAGAAAGTGTCTCAGGACAGCTCTGGCTGTTCATCTCCAAGAGTTACCACCTCAGGCCGTAAACTATCAAATCCACATCTACAGTCAAGTAACCATCCGAAAAAGCAGTCAAACAGGACACCGTCCACATCAACAATTGAACAGCTAGAGACAATCCAAATAGACAGTCAAACAGGACACCATCGACATCAACAATCAAACAGCCATCCAAATAAACAGGGAAAAAGGAGACCATTCACATCAGCAGTTGAACAGCCGAAGTGTATCGACCATCTGGATCCTGAGGCTGCCGGCTCGGCAACATGGCTTGAACCGGGGACTGCCACTCCAATAAGAGAATCAAAATCTGCCAAGGATGAAATGCTGGTTGCTGATTGGATAAAAGCTCTTTACATATTCTGGTGGGAGGATGGAGACCTACCAGCAACCTCCACTCTGTGGTTTATTACAGTGCTCCCCCGTTTTTTGCAGGGTTGTGTGTATGTGCATGTGTGTGTGTGTGGGTGTGTATAACAACCACATAATGATAACTTTCATAAATTATGTTATGCTTCCCACTCTTCAAAAACAAATTCAAACCAGATTTGTCACTGGCATTGCCAGCAGAGACCTTTTTCTTCCAAATATACTGGAGTGGCTGTGTGTGTGTGTGTGTGTGTGTGTGTGTGTGTGTGTGTGTGTGTGTGTGTGTGTGTGTGTGTGTGTGTGAGTG
>JAOXYF010000012.1:2294709-2331498 GCA_028565775.1 Sternarchorhynchus goeldii
GTGTGTGTGTGTGTGTGTGTGTGTGTGTGTGTGTGTGTGTGTGTGTGTGTGTGTGTGTGTGTGTGTGTGAATGCATGCATGTGTGTGTATGTGTGTGTGTGTGTGTGTGTATGTGTGTGTGTGTGTATGTGTGTGTGTGTGTGCATGTATTTGGATTTGTCTGCATCTTTGGACATAAACCTTTTTATAAACTTTTTTTTAGAACTTATTCATCTAACTAACCCTGCGATTATCATTTCAACCATTCTTTGTGGGAGTTTTATAATCCTGTTTCCAAATTCACTGGGCAGTCCTTAAATGCTCTGTTGGGAGTTTTGGACCCAAATGTCCCCAGGTGGACGTGATCTCTGCCAGGGGAGAGCGAAAGGAGAGGACAGCAACCACTGCGGAACTGGAGGCTTCCCCCAGAAACAGATGCTATTCTGCAGGGAGGGAGGTGGAGAATCTGGGTCGTGGACTGTTATATGGAGCAGGGCTGTGGTTGTGTGTGTGTGTGTGCGTGCGTGAGAGGGAGAGAGAGAGAGAGAGAGAGAGAGAGAGAGAGCGAAGGAGACACCAAGAGGATTCTTTTAAGTGCTCCACTTTCCTCCACCCCCCCCACCTCTCCTCCATCCTGCGATCCTTCTTCTTCACCTTCATCCAGAGGACGCATTAATAAAGCAGCAGAGCACATTTAACGCGCCGGAGAGCGGGACCGACGACACTTTCGACACACACGTGCAATGCCCCGCACGCGCTCTCTTGCTCTTGTCTCAGCAGGCAACGTGAGGAGCGCACTTCACCTAACGTTGGACGTCCCGCTACGCTTCCAGGCCAGTCTTTAGTGATCTCCCTACATGCTTCTGACGTGAACTGTTTGTCGCGTTAGTGCAGTGAACTTGATCGTGACTTTGACGTTTCTTAATCCCTCAGCAGAATCCAACTGCGGTGCTTTTCATGAGCGCATCCAATTGAAAGCATATGTGGGCGAACCTGTTCCAGGCCCATTAATGAATGAATGCAGTAATGTTTGGAGCGTGGAGAGTGATGTGCCATTTCAGAGTCTGGGGCTCCCTCCCCTCCTCCTGTTTGCTTCCTCAAACAGGTCTGAGTGTTTGTTCCCTCTCTCTCTCTCTCTCTCTCTCCTTCTCTCTCTCTCTCTCTCTTTCTCTCTGTCTCCATCCTCCCCTCTCACACTATCAGGAGGACTCTAAGAGATACTATTCACAGCAGTACTTTGGACCAGGCGACAGACAGACTCAGGAGCTTTGGGTGGACCTGAATTCGATGCAGCAGGGTCAAGTCAGAGTGCATGGAATCCTGTCTAACACACACCGACAGGCAGCAGTAAGACATACACCCACACACACACCTAAAAATATACATCTGCTAAATGATAACATGTGGGCATCATACACATGGACTTGGTTAGGAGCAACAGATGAACGTGTAATTATGTTACATCCACTCTTTCATTTCCTGTTTTTTCCCTTTCTGCCCAAGTCTGTCTGTTGGTCTGTTGGCCTTGCCCTCAGTCTGTCTGTTAGTCTATCTATGTCACTCACTTACTCACTCACTCACACTCTCTCTCTCTCTCTCTCTCTCTCTCTCCTCCAGCGGGTGGCGCTCTCCTTTGACTTCCCTTTCTACGGACACCAAGTGAGGCAGATCACCATAGCAACTGGAGGTAGCGCACACAGACTCTGTTAACCTGTGGTTCTTCACATATGAAGGCACAGACATGTACTGGAGTATTGTACCAAAGAGGAATGCATTAGTCTGTGTCACAGTCTCCCTCTTATCCTGCATCAGCTGTGTTCATGCACCACTAACAAGAAGCCAACTTGTGCTTGGTGTGTAACAATGTTTCAGTTCACATTGCGTTTCATGAGCTATACTTCACGTTTTCATTTACATTTGTAGCATTTGGCAGACGTCTTTGTCTAGAGTGACTTACAGACGTGTTTTGTAGTCTCTGTCATATCCTAATGTGACAAGATTGGTCACTGTTATTGTAAATACACACAGGATGTCAAATATCCTGTGTGAGACAGTTAAGAGTTTCACATAGAGTTTGACTCAATTCATACCAGACACCACGAACTGCCAAGCTCTTAACACGACCATTGTGTTGGCACCTCTGTTAATTTTTGGCTAAATTAAGCTCACGACACCTCCAGAAGGCTCAACAGTGAGGTCTGGCCCCTCTCCAAACTCACTTATAAACCAACCACATACAAAATGTACATAAACATAAACCCACACTGGGCCTCCCTGGTGACTAAGACCACACCCAGCCCCGCTGACACTGCACACTCAGTGCCACCAGCTCCATACAGGCTTTATGAACTATACCAACTGCAAACACTGCTTCAATCTACTATTTACCCACTACACCGCACAATTAAGTGTACTATCAGACGAAAACTCTGGCTAGAGTGGAAAAGAAAACAAGAGAATATTTTTAACAAGGGAATATTCTAGTTCTTTGTGACTGGCTAAAAAGATTAGTCTTCAGTTTGAAGACAGCCAGTGAGTCAGCTGTAAGGACAGCCAGTGGAAGTTCACTCCACCACCTGGGTGTCAGTACAGAGACGAGTCTGGATGTTTGTCTTCTTTGTGTCTTAAGGGATGGTGGTTCAAACTGAGCAGTGCTAGAGACTCGAAGGGAGTATGGTGCAGAACGGAGTTTGATTAGAGCCTTTAGGTATGTGGGAGCTGGTCCAATGAGTCAGTGACTCATTGGACCAGCTGATGAGAGTCAGTTTACCTAAGAACTTTCACAATGGTCCTCCCTAACTGTCTGCCTCTTAAATTACTGACAGAAAAATAAAAAGCTAGTAATGAAGATTTTTTAACAAAATGGCTTTTTAATGAAAGATTTGTGCTTTCTTTGGAAAATGACAATGAATCTGGTTTAGTGTTGTCTCGTCCCATATTTACTCCCAGGCATGAGTTTATACTACAAATTCATTGTAATCATTATTTTAACATTGTTGAGAGGTAATACATTTATACATTTAATAAGACATTTTTCAGCTTCATGAAGACACCTTCCTTGAACTACTAACAATTTGTTAGTGTGTTTTAATTTGATCAATTAAAACACACAGAATGAGTTGTCCTCTAACCTTTGGACTCTTGACCTCTCAGGGTTCATTTTCACTGGGGAGATTACTCATCGCATGCTGACCGCCACCCAGTACATCGCTCCCCTAATGGCCAACTTTGACCCCAGCTTCTCCAAAAATTCCACCGTGTGTTACCTCGACAATGGTGAGTGACACCAGCTAGAGATTGGTGCGGGCAGCCTAGAGATTGGTTGACAGCTTGTTGGTATGGGCACCGTAACCTTTGAACCACACCCCCACCCCCCTTTTCCCAGGCGAGGTGTTCGTGGTGCAGTGGGACAAGGTGCGGCTGCAGGGTAGGGAGATGGAGGGGGCATTCACTTTCCAGGCTGCTCTTCATCATGACGGCACCATCATCTTTGGCTACAGAGACGTGAGTCCCAAGAAACAGGGCCAAGACACATAAAAAACAGCTCCAAGAAAAGAAAAAAATATCAACTTGGCAGTAGCGTGTTAGGGCTCGGCACCAGGATCTGAAACACGCTGGAGCTGGAAGGTTCCGGACTCAGAGCGAGTCCCAGAGTGAGCAGGAACCATGTGGACCTGGGCCCTTTCCCTGACCTCGTCTGCTCGAGCAAGGGATTTACCCCCAAGTCGCTCCAGGGTTGCGGCACGATTGGTCTGCCTTCACAACCTTTCCCACACTGTGGCCGTCCTAAAAAAGAATGAGGTTACTGAGTGGCTTTAATTAATCGCTTTAATTAAAGTGAATTAAATGAATAACACTTTCCTTTGCCTACTGTTACTGGGATGAACTTGCAGTATTGTCAGAATGGTACCGCACACATCATACAGCCTAGAGTAGTCTCTGGACCTCCAGACAGACGTTCTGGTGTGGGTCTGATGTTTTTAGGTGCCTTTACCGGTGGAGAAGATCAACTCAACAGAGCACCCAGTCAAGGTGGGGCTATCCGATGCCTTCATGGCTATGCTGTCTTCTCCACAGTCCCCAGGTTAGATCCTGTCCCTCTTCATCACGTCTTTACATGATGCCTTCTGCATCCATAAGTACTTCTAGTTTTCTCTTCATACGTTATATCGTTCTTACCGCAGCTGATGCCAGGAAGAGAACAATCTACGAGTACCATCGGGTTGAAGTCGACACCACTAAGATCATGAGCCACTCTGCATTCAAGTTCCTCCCATTACCCAGTGAGAGCATGTTATGGCACCGCCTCGGCACTCCAGACTGTTAATGTTAATAAGACTGTTGTTGGGGTTAATGGTTACTCTGTTCCTTCCATGATGGTGCAACCCAGCCTGCCTCCAGCACACCACCTGTGACCAGTGCCTCCGTTCCAACCTCACGTCGGGCTGTGGCTGGTGCAACGTCCTCCAGAGGTACAGGCCAATAATGCTGCTTGCCAGGTTTCTGTGTTTCACAGAAGCACTGTTCCATTTAACCCTATGTGTGTGTGTGTGTCTGTCTGTGTGTTTTTTCAGATGTTCAGATGGAATAGACAGACACAGACAGGAATGGCTTGACTACAGCTGCTCTGAGGAGGTATGATCCACATCTCACCTCATTGTGCCTCCGCTCCTCTTGTTCCTTTTTTTAGGATGACTCAATCTGCATTAACTCGTAGAGCAGTTAATACCCAGCAGTCCTTTCCCTGTCTGCTCACCGCAGGCGAAGGAGGGCACGTGTGAAGACTACGCTCAGGGAGGGGCCGACAGCTCCATCAGCATGTCCAGCTCCCCTGCCCCCGCGGCCACGCCCTCTCCTGCGGCCAGGCCGGGCAGCCCTGTCACCGAGGGTGAGAACTCCGCCCACACGCACCCTGCTCCTCTGCAGTCTCCACCTATCCATACGGGAGGTACAGAGCACGTGCTCTGGGGTCACGTCCTGGTATTTGAGATTCTGTGCTGGACATGGTTAGACCGGTCTGTGGAAGCTGCGTTTAAACAAGCCATGCTGTCAGTAGCTTTTATTCCTAAAGGATTTTAGGCAAAGGTCTGTCTCCATTTCATTTGTGTACAGTGGTTTTCTTTCAGTCACTGGGTGCATATATTGTTATGCAAAAGTTGGTTTAAAAAAAAAAACATTTTGTCTTTGTTCTTGCTCTGTGAAGTCTTGTAAGCTGTACATTAACATGTTAGCTGTGCGTGTCCCGTGTGGTGACTGCATTTTTGCATGAGCGCTTCGGCTAAACTTGCTCTTTGTGCTGTTCTTGCCTCTGTTTGTGCACTGCCATCTCTCCATACAACACTCTCTCTCGACACCAAGACGACACCAAACTCCTCTTTCACCATCATGACAATGGTGAGTTGGCCACTCTGCTGCTGCTTCTAGCATTTCCTGTCAACGAAGTGGTCACACCTCTTTTATAGCATGGAATTAGCTAAGCATATTCTTGTGCTTATACAAATATCAGGGGACATGTGATCATGATAACCTGACCTCCTTTGACCTGTTAAAAACATACTCTTCCATTTGAGATTATTGTTTTTTGTGGTTTCTAATAATCTCAGCTCAGTTCAGTGGTTACTTTCATTTTTTGAACTCCATTAACTTATATAATGTATAACCAAACGTGCAGATACTCACTTTGGGTCAAGTTTGAATTTGAATGCAAACACTGTACTGATTACATTTCACTATGCGGATTAGTTATTTGCTAAAGCTACATTTGCTTCCTTATTGCTCTTGGCCATTTTGCTGACTCACTATCTCCTGTAAATGTCCCGTAAACCTCAGTCTGTGTCTTTTGTGTTTTTGTTCATTCAGAAACTCAGCTATCCCCCCCGGCTCTTGGGACGAGGAACATTTACAGTATCTTTTATTTTCATTAGCCAATATGAAACGTATACCATCTAACAGCTCTACCCTTTTTTGTCTTTATTTTTATTTTTTTTTATTTTTTTTTCAACCACTATCTCTCAGATTTGCACACAGGTCCTCCTGGCGAGGAGGAGGCACCAGAGCACACAGCGATTATCGCGGGCGTGGTCGCAGCCCTGGTCCTGCTTGTGTTCCTCACCCTGCTGGCTGTATATTACATAAACACACACCCAACTGTTGCTCCCCCATTCTACCTCATGCAGGTGAACCTAACTCCTAGTGCCCATCCGTCCTTTCGAGAAAACATATTCTAGCAGATATGACAGCAGCAGTGGAAGCCCAACGTTTCTGGTCTTTTACAGCGCCGCACCAATAATTATTGGCCCTCCATGAAGTTCCGGAACCAGGGATGCCATTCCAGTTACGCCGAGGTCGAGCTTGGGCTTCACGAAAAGGAGGGCTTCATCGAGGCAGAGCAGTGCTGAGGAGGCGGGACTTCCTGCACAAAGGAGCCATGACGAATGTTTCATCTGTCTGTCTATTGGTGGAAGGGTTCAAAGGCAAAGGGACAACAAGGGGCTGTCAGACATCACTGTTGAGACACCAGAGACTGACGATAGTTATTCTGCGAGCTTCCTCCACCGCCCAACATGTGACCGTCCATACTGCAACACCTCTCATGCTATTCGTTTAGGACCAAGAAGATTCCTTTTTATTAAGGAATGGGAAAATTTACTGGCAAATTTGCTAACTACACTCTTTATGAGGACAGTGAGAGCGAGACACATGTGAGCCTTTATGACTCCTGCAGTTATTGTACAGTACAGCATAACTTTACAGAATTTTCATTTTGCAAAAAAAATTTGTGTTTTATAATGTGTTGTGTTCAATGGAAAAAATGAATCTATGATGCATAATACTCTGTTAGACACATGGACTGAACTGCACTTTAACTGAATGATTTCATTAGTAATAGCAACATGATGTGATCTGATCTCATACCTTTTTTTGGATTTTGCCCCTTAGAACTGAGTATCTACTGGAAGGGTGAAGGCATTGCAAGGCATCTAACTTAAAGAATAGTGCCCATATAGACAGACAAATCAATAAAACCTGTATTGTGAACAAATGTGTGCCTTGGCAGTTGTGATTTCTAAAGAAAAATAAAGGGCCTGCTAATCCAAGAATTATTAACATTCAAGTGCAATACATTAAAACAAATGGATGTAAATTTCCATAAAATATCGATGTCCAGACCTAATTAGGACACATACATAGTGCAAAAGTAATTGTTAGAAGTTTAAAATAAAGTAAAACTGCATTTAATGAGTGCACATGGTTACATGCGACATTTTCAACATTCGGTGTGCTAACAGTGAACCAATAAAGTAAAAATGCTGTTTTAAACGTGTGATGTTTTAACAAGTAGTTCTGGTGCCGGAAATTGTCTGTATTTCAACAGCACATTAAACACGAACACCTAGAGCCAGTTTCCCCAGACGTGTGTTAAGCCTAGTTTAAGACTACACTGCAGTAACAATGGTGAATCACTCTTGGAAATTATTTTAAATCTTGGCTTAGAGTTAATCTTGGTCTGGGAAACTGGCCACAAAACTACTCTAATGCTCCATCCAGCTGTTGATGCATAAAAAACAGAAAATGGTAATACAAAAACTGACACAAAAAGTGGGCAATAGTGTTAACATTTTGGTAACTTGGTCAACAGCAACATCTGCAGGCCAAAGTAAAGGGTCACAAATAGTGACCTTTATAATGAAATAAATATTATAAATATACGAAAGAAATACTGAATGTATTTAATCATATGTTTAAAAATTAATTAATGTTTATTTTATAAGTGCAGGTTATAAAGCAAGTGTAAGATAATTTCGCAAAACTGTGTAATGCAGGTTGAACATAAAGACTCGGCTGTTTTTCTCTTTAGAGAGTTTTCTCCATAAATGACTAGTATTAGTTTTAAGTTTTTTTAATTGACGTATTTTATTGTCAGTCAAAACGCCTATGTTAATTTTACACGTCCTAAAGAGGGGACAAAAGAAGGGGGCACCCGGATTTGAACCGGGGACCTCTTGATCTGCAGTCAAATGCTCTACCACTGAGCTATACCCCCTTCGTGTAAGACATATAGAAAACAATCCTTCAGAAGAATAGATGTCGTTAAAGGTAGTGAGCCTTTATTACCGTTATTATTATTATTATTATTATTATTTTGCAAGAGAACGCCCTAATTTGACTCGTAACATGCAATCGTTTTGTAAGAGTCATGTAAGCTAATGTTAACTAGCAAGCTAGCTAGCTGTCGTTAACAGGTCGTTAAGGATAGTCACACTGTTCATATCAATGGTTGCTATAAAACTACTGGTTAGATTAAGCAAAATTTTCCCACTCTCATAAAAGAAAGATTAATTGTATCTACCTTGCATTTATCTTATAACGGTGCGGTTATTAAAAAAAGACAAACCGGGGCAGACGTGACAAACACATCTTTTTAAAAGTCAGATTACATTTACGGAAGATCAAAATCATTTATGTAGACACATCGTCATTATCTTTAAGTAAGATATCAAGAATAACGAGATCAATGACCAGCATTCAACGAAACATGTCTAGTCTTGGCTTATGCTTGTTCTAGTCCTTATATGGTACTTTGAGTCTGTTCTAGTGGGTTTGTAAGAATCATGAACCGCCCACCTATCACCAGAAAACCCCTCCTACTCGCCACAGTACGCGCGTGCATGGGGGTGGTTCATGCCCGCGCCCAATCCAGAGAGCGACGGTGTAGTTAGCGTTGGCAACCCGAGAGGGTCGTATTTAACATCCTTTCGCCACCTTATCTATATGCATTGATCGATTTGCGTGTTGGTTATCACTATAGACGTATTTCTCATTATTACAGGAGAAACGTAACGAGAAGAACATGAATCCCTTGTGCAGCAGATGTGACAAGATTGTCTATCCCACGGAAAAAGTAAATTGTCTGGACAAGGTGAGTGATACCTACAATTTCGCCATTTTACTGAAGAAATAACTCTAAAATATCTCAATGAATCCTCGTTAACTCAGCCAACAGCAGGCAACATATCTTGTCTTATATCTTAACTGGCAGATAAGAACTCTTGCTCGCACGTTAAGTTTCAATCCAGCACTGACTTCCGAATAGGCTATTCCTAAAGCGAAGCTATTCCTGAATTATTTCCACTACATATTGATAAGTAAATTATGCAATATCCAGGTAATATACGAAAAGAGTATGTGATTATTTAAACCGAGTTGGCTTGACTTCGCAACTTCGTAACTCAGCCGCTTCCTGTTGAAACAGCATTTCTATGAATGCCTCAAAGCAAGCCCTGCAAAAATATCTCCATTAAAGATTTTTTTTTTTGGATTGCATTTTATACCTTTTGGACCGCACGTATATCCTGGACCGTGTGTATTACGTACACTTACTTTTAGAAGCGACCCATCTTCGCTCGTGTTTAAGAAAAAATGTGGGCGTTGCCATTTGCAGAATATATGCTTTCCACTGTAGTAGGCCTTAACTCATGTGGCATTGCAAAATAAAGACTTGTGGGAAACGATGTGTTATAAACTACTATTTCGCGTCATTCTTATGTTGAGCACATTTACAAATCCTTTATCCGGTATGCAGTTGCAAATCCCATTCTGTAAGTGTGCTTAATCGTTAACATTACAGTTCTTAACTACAGGAAACCACAGGAAATAGTCTGAATATAGCCTGATATATGATGTTATAAACCTATTGGCGTAAGCCTATGGATTCAAACAGGGTAGAGCATCCAAACTGTATTATTAGCTTGTGGGGTATGACAGCACGTCCTTTTTCAGGCGTGTAGCTCTTTAGTTTCAGTGTATTTTTTTTGTAGATGAGCGTTTCAATAAATAGGATGGTGGCTGTATTTATTTTCCTAGAAACTAGATAGTCATCCTGTGGAGGACCTGAGTGTTGCATTTGCTCTACTAAAACACAGCAGCTCCACATATCAAAAGTCTTTCCTTTCCTAGCTGCTTTGAATGCAAACAGCACAACAAAAAAAAGAGGAACTTGCTATGACCGAAGGGCGAAGCAACCTGTTAGATTGTGCAACAGTTAAGAGTATGATTCAGAATTATTTTGGTTGAGTTTTTGTTTTATTACAGTCCAGGATATAAAGACTGCATCACCCACATTTGCATGGTGTGGCTGGTTAGTCATGAACAGCTTAGTGGACCCAGTTCCTCTTTCCTGATCACTGGAATGTTCTGATGCTGTTGTCGGCAGTTTATTTCACGTCGCACAGCGGTTGTCCACGGCTGGCCCGGTTTCGGCCCGGTTTCGCCCCGCTGGGGCGCCTGTGAGACGGCCGGCGTGTCCAGAGCAGCAGGGTCCGGTTGCAGGAGAAGGGGTGTGTGCTGGCAGCGAGGTGTGGAATGAACCGATGTTCTGCAGCTGCAACTGCCAGAAGGTTCCGCTGGTGTCCAACTCAGGCCTCAGCTTCTCTCCCAGGCCGAGGGATGATGTATCATGTGCCTGATCTTGGTGAACAAATGACGGATATGGACACTACGGAGTTCTGTATCAATAGAAGGGCATGACAGCTAGTCAGGGGTCTAGAATCAATGTCTGTCACAGGAATGTAGGGAAAGGAACATGCTGAGGCCTGTGCATGGATGAATTGGGGTGGGTGGGAGGGATTCTTCTGCACTGTTTCCAAAAACTCATAAGTCAAACCCGAGTGCTCATCGTCTCTCACTAAAGGGACTTCCCAAACTTTGTACTCTCCACTCAGGATGTGAGCACGTTTTGGCTCATGACTAATGCTGTCCTCACTGTTGGTGTGAAAACTTGCCGAGGCGACTCTGCGGTCTGTGCAGACGGTTGGACCCTCTCCACAGGGCCGTTTTCCTCTGCAGTGGCCTGGATTGAGGAAAGCTGAAGAGACCTACTTCAGAACCTCTGTTTGGCTCCTGACCATCACATTACGATTCGGCGACCAGGCATAAGCTAAAGCCTTTTCGGTTTGCGATACAGGGAACCTTTTGTGGTAGAGGCTGAAGTCAGAAAATCAGAGAAGGTCTAATAGCCTAGATACTGGTTATGTGCCACAGACATGGGGGGGGTTAGTGCTGAGGTTAAAGTTCATAATGTTAAGGTGAAAAAGAAAAACGACAACATCCATGAGCCACAGTTCCGATGTCAGTGGGCCTAACGGACCTCAAATGTTTGCTAAATGCCTCAAATGTAAAGGGACTCAGTGAGGTTCCAGTGTTTAGCTGTATCCATAATGTTGCTGGCCATAGGCCCCTCTCTGCCTGAACTGTTTTTTTAATCTTTACATCAAGGACAGTATACAGTGTTTTGAGTGTTGTCCGTCTCTCTCTCTCTCTCTCTCACTTTGTGTCTCTGTGTATCTTTTGCAGTTCTGGCACAAAGGATGCTTCAGCTGTGAGGTCTGCAAAATGACTCTGAACATGAAGAACTACAAAGGCTTTGACAAGAGACCCTACTGCAGCCAGTAAGTTCAGTGTCCATGTTCATCTTCCTGTCCTTCATGATCCCCCCCCATCTTCCTCTTCTCGATTGGCCCGACCACCCTGGGTCTGCAAAAACACCTTTCATTTTACTGCTGCATCTCTCAGCCTGTGATGGAAACTCTGCTTTCTGTTCACTCGGGGCCTCAAACACGTTATACTAGGAAAGTGTTGTATTGCACGAACTGGCACTTTTGGGTATTCGGTGTATGTGTGCCAAACTAAATTAACGTTCTCTGTTTATTTATGTATCTATCTATTTCGTTCGCTCATCTGCCTCTGAGAACACGTGCGCGGCTCTTTACAGATGCTGTTTGACTAGTGTGTCAGGCGGCTGCTTTTGCGTGGAACTGTGGAGAGCCTTCTTTCAGAAAGGTGCTTCCACAGCCACCGGTCTCACTTCTCTTTGGAGGTCTCGGCCGAGTCGAGCCAAATAAAGTGCCCTTTGTTGCTTTCTCTCTTTTTTTGGGAGGGTTGGGGGGAGGTATGGGGAGGGTTGGTGTTGCGTGCCAAGCTATAGCAGGCAAACGTCACGAAGAACGTTGCCAAGTTCTTTCCTGCACGGTGGTGATGTTCAACAGTGAGAAGCAGGCGGGGTCCAAGCGTGGCAGTCCGTCCCATTAGACCCCCCCCCCGAAGGGATAGTTGAGGGGCAGATTCTGGCATGCCAGTGGCTCTGCGGTAGAGCAGCCGAAGGCCGGCGCCGTTTTCTCCTCAGAGTTGAACTAGAGGCCACGAACACTGAATTCGCTTTGGCATCTCTGAGGATGAGCCATGTGCCCTTTGTTTACCATCTTAAAGGGAGAGTGAGAGTCAGATGGAGAGAGAGCGACAGAGACAGAGAGATTTCATTCTTGATCTCGCTGTGGGGAACTGCAGTTCAGCCGGCTTTATTTAGCCGAACAGTCATTCTGACCTCATTTTTTTTGACTGGTCCATTTTAGATCTAGGGTATTTCTTCGCCACGTTAAAACCGCATGATGAGGTAGCGAACCCCCCCCCCAACCCCCCCGCCCCCCCCAGCACGCAGCGGCAGGGCCACTCGGTGACGGTGCTGCCGGTCTCTGCGTCCTTTGCTTTTCGGTTTATCCTGCACCGAACAGGACGGTTCTGGTTTTGTTTGGCCTTCTTCTTTTTCTTTCTTTCTTTTTTTTTCCTTCTCCGGTGAATAAGGTCTTTGTGCGCGTAGTTTGTTTACCAGCCCAAACCCAGTTGGATACAGAGGTGCAGGGAGGTCAGATCGGGACAGAAATGCATTCACGTACAAAAAAGCACTGGGCACACTGTGAACAGAAAAAACCAAAACAAAACCAAAAACCCCAAACCTAGCACCTAGCTTTCGGCTTCTGGAAAGGCTCTTTCACCCCATCCCACTGAACGTCCGTACCCCAGCGGGCCTGTAGACGTCTAAGGTTCGTCTCTGGTAATTGGAGTCAGGGTGGGGTGGGTAAACTGGAGTCAGACTTCTTTGAGGCCAGCATCTTCCTCCTGGCTTCACGGCAGGACTGGAACGCTAGCGGGTCCCGTCCGAGGGCTCGTCTACGCCGCTTTGGGCCGGGAGGCAGATCTGAGGAAGCGTGGCTAGAAACATTTGCATTATCTTTCGCCTTCAAGCTTCGCTGATGATAATCGGGATCACTTTTCATCTTTGTAAAAGAATAGGTGGTGTGTGTGTGTGTGTGTGTGTGTGTGTGTGTGTGTGACGCTCTAAAAAAAGAAATAAGCTCGTATTAGAGACTGATGTTCTACTTAAGTAGTGATGTTCTCTTACATGCACCTGTTTTATATCCTCTTGTGCTGAGTTGAGCCTGGATCCCAGTGCTTCAGGGCGTGTGTGTGTGTGTGTGTGTGTGTGTGTACACACGTGCTCGAGTGCACGTGTATGTGTGTCCACATCCTCAAACACTGAACAAATCCATCCATAGATGCACTCTGCAGTGGACTAAAAGCTGTCCGCACGGAAACAACGTACATATCCCCCGCAGTACCCAAATTCCAGTAGGAATTTGCAGCTGTAATGTTCCAAAGGACATGTCTTAGCAGGTCTCCCCCTGCAGGAGTGGCATGTGAACGAACTTTTATCCGATCCCGCTCTGCTCCTCCGCAGCCTGGGCTGCGTTACCGGCGTGGAAACGGGTGGACCATGCAGCCAGTGCGCTTGGCTTGGGTTGGGGAGGGGGACGGTCTGATGGTGCTGATGTTCCATGTCTTTGCTCGGCAGACACTACCCCAAGACCTCGTTCACCAGTGTGGCCGACACCCCCGAGAACCTGCGCCTCATGCAGCAGAGCAAGGTGCAAAGCCAGGTGAGTAGCCCTCCTGTTGCTCCGCCCCCTCCTCTCACTTGCACCCCCCCCCCCCCCCACGTCCATCCACACCTGCTTCCTGCTTGCCCTTCGTCTCCTCTTCCCAAAAGACCCGGTGGGAAAGACGATACTAGCGATCTATATGGACACCGTTTACCGATTCGCAGAGTTTGTGTGTGTAATGAAGCTGTTCAGATTCAATGCTTTCTGGTCTCCTGCCACTTTCAGCTCCTCCTCCCCATGTCTCTAGTCCCGTCTGATCTACCAGTCCTGCAGTGACGACAGTTGGATCCCTTTGGCAGGAAATGCCAACAGACGGCCTCTCCATAATCTCCAAAGCCCTCCCACCCCCACCCTCTCACCTCCACACCCCTGCCTGCGGGCAGTGAGTGACCCTGCTCGTGTTCCACTCTAGAGTACACCACTCTCTGCTGCGTTACCGCCAGCATTGAGTACGTTTGACAAAGAGACCCTTAGACTGTAAGTGATGCTTAATGATGACTGTGTCCGCCGGAATGCTCCCAGGGCCTGTGAGTGACCCCGGTGTGGGGTCCACTAAGGTCACGCTCCCCATGTAGTTGCTGTGTGTACCATCTGTTCTCTCCTGACCTCCTTTCTCTCGCCTCCTCTTCCTGTCCTCCCCCACTTCACCTCCTCTGATTAGCATTTACTTTGTCATTGTCATCAGAAAGGGAAATGTCTTATCATCTCATTCCATTTGGAAAGAATCACTTTGAGCTTTAGTTGGTATCTGCATTCTGTTTTGGTAACTGGGTAAAGGTTCAGTCTTTGAGGCTCCTGTTGGTAAAAACCTGGGTATTTTCAGAAGAATCTGAGCAAGGCCTCACAGTGACAGCACGGATGAAGGACAGGGGGCCACAGTAAACAGTAATTATGAGCAACATGGCAGATTAGATTATTATCAGTGAAGGGGAGCTGTTTTAACAGGGAGAGAACAGAGGGTTACTAACACTCCTGAATATTGCCTCAGAGAAACAAAATTAGAAATCGGTTTGGTTTGCAATGTTTGTTTGTTTTTGCACCTCTGCAAGCAGCCATAAGGCATTACACACACACACACACACAGCCTTTCACTTCCTTTTTCATCCTTTCATAGAAGGCAGACACCCATAAAAGCACAAGAGCGCAGCCCGAAAATGCAGTTGGGGAAGCTTCCTAACCCTCATAGCAGTGGTGTTACTCATCATTTTTGGCATAGTTGTGTGGCAGAGGGGGTCTTTCCTCCGTCTCGCTCTCTTTTTAGGGCCTTTGTTTACAGGCCGTGGGGGAGTGGAGCAGTGGGCGCACCCCTGGGTCAGCCCCCCACTTTGTGGGGAATTTCCGGTTCTGTGCAAGAAGTGGAAAGGGGGAGGGGCCTGGGAACATATCTGGAGAACGATGGGGAAAGAGAAGGGGCTTGTGAGTGAAGGCCTGTGCATGCGTGCGTGTGTGTGCGTGTGTGTGTGTGTGTGTTAGTCCTGCTCCCTGCCCACATTTTTGCCATGCGTGGGGCATACGTGTGTGTTGCGGTGTTTCAAACTGGGTCAGGCACAGCCTGGCTGTACTGGGGTAGGGAGGCGGGGGGCTTTTAGACCTGGGTCTGCTTTGGCTTTTGCCTACTCTCTCAGTGCTGGTCAGAGCCCACACCCCACCCTCTACTCGCACCTCAGCGAACACTAATTGTTATATAGGCCGCCCACAGTAACCCAGTGAAGCCATAGACTGTTTAGTAATAATTCATCTGTGACCCACAGTATGGTTTTTGTTGCTTGGGGCTGCTGTTGGCCGTCTAACTAGCTGGACTCAAATCATTATCTCCCAGTTGGCTTGCAGTAGAAATCCTAATGTTCATAAATGGAGGTTATCTACTGTTTGCACAGCAGTAAATCGGAGCCACGGTAGATCTGAAACTGCTAGACCTGATTTTACATGGCAGTAAATTCTACTGCACGACACTGTTTCTACTGTTAGCCACCTGGCTGGTTTTCACAAGTAACGGAACTATTTTAAAGGTGGAACTATGAAGTTCTTAAGAGAGACAGTGTTGCTTCTGTGCTTTAAGGTTTGTTTGTTTTGTTTTTTAAAGAAATGTAGTTTCTGTAGTTTCTGAACCTCCACTGGAAAGTGAAACGGTGTGTGTGTTCAGGACAGAAAACTTAGTCGTACAGGCAGGTTGTTGTGCTGCCCTTCACCTCACATCCTGTGTATGCCTGTACTCGAAAGCATATCAGAGGCATATTTTTCATTGCAGAGACCACAACCCTTAGCCTACACATCCCTATTTGGAGCTTGTCCTTATGTTTTCCTTGTTTCTGGTCATTTAGTCCCAAACGCTCGGCTGGAGGAAGGGAGTGCACATCTATCTGTTCCCCAACACTGGACACAGAGTCTTGACTGTTAAAAATAAAGCAGCAGTGAGTCAGGTGACTTGTTGGTTTTTGCAGGTGCTGTACAAAGAGGACTTTGAGAAGAACAAAGGGAAAGGCTTCAGCGTGGTGGCAGACACGCCGGAGATGCAGAGAATCAAGAAAACGCAGGACCAAATCAGCAACGTAAGGGCCCACTTTGGGGGGCGGCTAGCTGACAATGAGCTACCACCTCACTTTGGGGGGCGGCTAGCTGACAATGAGCTACCACCTCACTTCTCGAAATCCAGATCAGACAGTAAGATCCAGGCACTTACAGGAGGGTTGATGTAAGGCGTTACTCAAGGGTGAGTGCTTGTCAAGGCACATTTTCCTCTCTTTCTCTCCTCCACCCTCTCCTCCACCTTCTCCTCCCTGCCCTTCCTGTCCCAAGCGCCACTTCCTGTCCCTCCTGTCTCTCGTTGTTTTGTTTTTTTCTTTTTTCATGTTGGTGTGCGACCCAGACATCAGCCGAGCTGGATGCATTGAGTGGGTCTCCACCCCTTCAGGTTTGCTTCCTGTTCTCCATTCCTCTGCCTCCACCTCTGTTGTTCCCTCTTGCACCGCACTCACCATCGTGTGCCCTGGGTCGTTGCCAAGCAACCCTTGTATCACATGACTGGGCCGGGGATGGCGGGGTTGAGATGTCGCTTCCGGTTCTTCTCTAAAAGGAAGTGCCTGCAGCAGTATGAGCATAGTGAAAGTGACCTAACTGAGGAACACACTGACACCTTGTGTTTGGAATTCATTAGTGTAACACTACACCACTATCACAGTACTGTGTGGGTGTGGGTGTGTACGTGGGTGTGATGTTTGTTTATTTTTCTCATCCTATTAGATTAAGTATCATGAGGACTTTGAAAAGAGCCGAATGGGAGGAGAAGCCCCTCCCCCTGAGAGCAATGCCAATAAAGGTAAATAATAATATAGTAACTATTAACATATTAGTACTAAATGATCAGTATGGCCACAGCTGTGATGTGGCACTCTGTACAGTATAATTTTTTTAATGTGTATGTGTGTATATATATAAAATGAAAGGCCAATACTTGTGAATTCTTTTCTGTGTGTAGCCTACCAGCCTGCTAGCCCTCAGAGTTACAACTATGAACCACAGCCTCCACGTTCTGCTGCAGCTCCACCGCCTCCTAGTGGTGGGGTAAGGAACTTCACCTCTATGCTTGCTCTCTCACCATAACACCCTGGCAGATGACATTGATTTCCAGCGAAACCCAGCCGATCCATTTCTAAACCCTCTCCGCTATGTGTGCGCGTATGCTTGCGCAGAAACGCTACAGGGCCATCTACGACTACGTGGCGGCCGACGAGGATGAGGTGTCATTCGCCGACGGTGACGTGATCTTGGATGTGCAGCAGATCGACGAGGGCTGGATGTTCGGCCGCGTAGAGCGAACCGGCCTACAGGGCATGCTGCCTGCCAACTACGTGGAGCCGATGTGAGTGGGGGGAGGGAGGAGGAGAGCGTCGGAGAGGAGCAGAGGGGTACAGGAGGGAGGGAGGAACCGCTCCCATGCCATCCCCACTTAAGGAGTTTGTCTCTTTGTTTTTTTTGTTTGTTTATTCCTTTTTTTCCCCAAATTCATCGTTTGTTTAACATGATTTTAATGAAATGAGAGTAAATGAAAGAGAAACTTGATCAGGTGTCTAAGCTTTAGCTAGTTAGGAATAATGCTAATGTGCTTGGAGGAAAAGCAGTTCCTATCAGACAAGCGAGCATCTCCCCCCCCCACCCCCTGTGTACCCCAACACCCACCCCCAAGTTCCTCTTCCTTTGCCAGCATGGCGGTGTTCTTCAGGTTTGTGCATTTGCTTTGCCCTTGAATCAAGACTCTGACTGCTCTCCAAGTTTGGAATCAAAAGATCTGCTGCAGTGGCAGAGGTTTTGGTGCAGTGTCTTTCACAGAGGTTTTCTGAATGGTGGGAATCAAAGTTAGGGCTGCAGTGCCTGCTGGGAAATGCAGTCTAAGTCAGTTGCATAGCAGCCTCACGAGCGGCCAGCGCTCACTGATCAAACATTGTCTTAATCAGCAAAGTCTTAATGTCGAGCTTGTCATGGCACTGCAGGTGGGACAGGGGAAGCCCTCTGGAGTTTTTTTATGCACTTTGAGGGGGGAAAAATACCAAAAAAAAAAAAAAAAAAAGGTTTTATATATATATAAAAAAAAAAAACAAATATGGTACAGTAATTTACTGAAAATGTCATCCTGAAAGAAAAAAAAATACTAACCACAAGTGAGATTTTATAGAATTGTGAGTATATATTAGCATAATCAGTGACTTATCATTCCATTGTTCTTTTGTAAAGAAGCATTCCAAACCATAATTATATTGAATAATAAATTGGTGATTAAAGCAGTTAAATGTAGTGTTTCTAAGTTATGTTGCTCTTGATTGGTAATGTTAGAAAGTGGTCTGTATAGGAACATCCTTTAATGAGAGTAAAGATCTGGTTCAACTCCTGGTTCAACATGCTTTTAAAAATCTATTTGTCTTTGTTTCATGGCTGTGGAAACTCACTCACTGAATCTGATTAGCAATTGCATTTTTTATTAATTATATTAATGAATCAGCTGTGCTCCACAAGAGGTTCAGTCCTTGTTTGTTTGTTTTTGCTGTAACTACACAGTTCCCTATGATGTGATAAAACCAAGGCACTTCTAGTGTTACTCTATGTAGATGAAAATGTGCAAGGTGCTTACATAACCTGTTGTGCAACAAGATCAAAGCTTGCCACTAATTCCTGAAATCTCCGGTCGTTCTGAAACGAAGGAACACTGCAGTAGAGGCGTCCATCCAAAGCAGTGCGGTAATGTCCGATTTATTCAACGTTCACGCGAGCTCACGTTAGACTGTTCTGGTCCGGTTTCACATACGTCTTGAAGTAAGTCATTCTCTTGTGAAGCGTCTCCTGGACTCGGGGTGGTAAGAACGATACCTGCTGCTCCAAAGTACATGCGTGTTTACCTATGCAGTCCTCACACAACCTAAGGAAAGGAGAAGCAGTTTGTGAAGACCAGCCTCTCTTGAGGGGAGGGGAGGGGGCTTCCATAATACCTACCTAGAGAGGGAGTAGGGCTGGGTCTGAAACACTAGCACATCTCCACAGTGGCTCTGAGATGGAGCTCTCAACACCATCACCTGAGTGGAGCGATCAGGTTCAGATAGCATGTACCAGACAAGCACAGAAATTAAAGCTAGGCACATTGTTTGGCTATCGGAGAGAGTGTACTTTGACAGTCAAGGGCTAATTGCTACTGAAAAAACTACACTTGCTGCAGTGTGCTTTTGGTTTTTGTTTTTTTGCTTCAGTTTGCTACATATTTCAGAGAAAGCTGAAATCCTCTTTGCATGTTCCACACACTTATCTCCTACTCGATTTGCATACCTGAGCTTATTTGCATAGCATAAAGCCACTCATTTTCGTGATTGTGACTCCACCAGTTTGTCTCGTTGGTAAGACATGCTTGTGTTTACCAGGCTGGTGTACATACCGAGTCCATTATCAAGACGTAGTCGCAGCTTCCTCCGAACACCACCACGTCGTTGTCCTTTCCCTGCGAGGCGGAGTGCCACAACCTGGGGGTGCCACAGTCCGGGATCATCCAATATATCCAAAGCAGTCTTTCTCTCATGGCCCACCTCCCGCCCACAGCTCCTTTCCTACCTGGGTTTGTCTGCATGCAGGTGTTGCCTCTCCATCCACTCCCCCGTCGTGGTGTTGAATTCCCAGCCATCACCTAGACGGGGGTGTCATTTTACGGTATTTACAAAAGGAAAAAGAAGGGGGGGGGGCACACTGGCAACACGTGCATGTGCACTGAAACCTTTGACCTTTAAACTTACTGAGGACCTGGCCAGAGCTGCTGAGGCCGCCAAAGAGGAAGAGTTTGCTGGGTGAGCTGGGTGTGAGGGTGTGCAGAGAGCGTCCCATAGGGAGGGAAACAGCCAGAGGGTCACTGAATTCACGCACACAGGACACACACCAGACATGAGTTAAATGTTTCTAACATACTAGAAGACTTTCTCCAACCAGTTAGGTTGGAGTAATCCAGTACATCATGGAGAGGTGTCACATGAGTTGAATGTGATCTGCACTGGGGTTTGTTTATGATGTGGGCGCCTATAACTATGTCCTTCTTGTACTGCTCAGTGACTTCGGGTTTCACAAGTGTTGCCTGGGTTGTTAAGAAATATTAGTTTTGTTCTTAGACAGCCTACTTGGAGACATCAGATGAAAATATGAAAGTCAGTCAGGGAGAGAGGGAAACATACCTTCCCTTCATACCTTCAGTATTTTAGGGGGAAAAAAGTGGCTGGGTTTCCGCTTTTGTTGTTCTAAAATCGCTTAAAATGTGAAATTAAACAATGATATATGAAGTTTACATTTTTTGTCTTAGTTATGGGAACTGACAAAGGCTGGCGACCACAAGTATGTTTCTTTTAACACTAGACACAAAAGATCAAAAAACTTCAGTTTGGACCAAAAATGCAAACTATGTTAACTATTACTCCACGGTGCTCAATTCCTGACCAATGTTCAACTGAGACGCCACCAACTAACATCCTGTCATTAAACTCTGACCCAACAGTCTTTTGATGAACTCAAAACATAGGCTTTTCATGTTTTGCCATAGTTATTACTATAATTTAAAATACATACAGCTTAAGTATACATTTTCTGAAGGCTGAAGACTGATTTAATTGTGTTTAAAATGACAATCAGGTTTTTATGTCTGGAATGCTTTTAGGGTGAGAATAAGAATTATTATTCACCTCTTTTTCATTAAGTGTCTAGTGAGCTCATTCTTTAAAACCTTTTGCACACATCATTAGGAAAAGCTTGTAGAAGTGATGCTCCTTACACATGTGAATCATTAACTGAAAGTGTAATTTTAGGCTATGCTGGACATGACTGTATGCAAATAGTAACTGTGGCTACAAATTTGCAAAGAGGCAGTCCGAATGTTGAGCAAACAGAAGTTATCGCTCATGCCAGAACTGGTTTTAGTGCTCTTCAGCTGTTAACCTGACTCACACAAATGCAACCTTTACCGGTACCAGTAACACAAATGGATGCTGTAAATGATACAAGTGTGTCGATGTCCGTCACTATGTCATAGTGCAAGAGAGATATGCGTGGCTGATCTCCAGTCAGCTGGATGAAAAGAAAGATGTTTTTACTGTGTCACTCATTAAGCCAGTACAGGAAGAAGATAGGGAGGGGAAGGTGTACTCACATGTGTGTCCAAGTCCATGTGACCAGATCTAAACAGTACATGTCTATAGTCTGCCTTTCCTGTAAGTAGAGATGAGGTTTTTGGGGTATTTTTCCTTTGGTTACAGTGAAATTTAAGGACATCCAGTCCAAACCAGTCCATCTGCTATGTCACTACCAATTCAGGTGACAAAATGTAAAATGAATGAAATAATGAATATGAATAAACAGAATGAACTCGGTGTCCAGTGTAGGTCCATGAGGTGGAGGGTTATGTGAGGACAGGACTGGGGCCTGCGCTGCACTCACCAGCCCTCCGCAGACATAGCCTTTGCTGCCCAAACGCGCAGTGGCATGGGAAGCTCTGGGCTCTGGAGGCTGGCCCTGCCACAAATGCACAACCTGTCACGACACGTCACAACCTCGTTTGTGCAATCATAAGAGGGTGAGATCTTCCTTCAGGGTTTACCTGGGTCTGTGGTTCCGTCCACGCGGCTGAGTTGGGCTCAAAGACGTGGACCTCGTTGTTCCAGCCCCAGAACCTGAAGATCATGCCCCCAGCTGTTGGCTGCAGAGAATGCAAGGTGGCTCAGGAATGAGGTGGAGTTAAGTTCACGCCTGGAGCTACAGTGTTTGTCCTTACCCATGACGTCTCATCCACTGTAAAACTCTGAAAGTTGTTGACCTCTCGGACAGCTTTGCATCCATATCCTCCAAAGTAGATAAGCCTCAGATCAAAACAGAGATGTGTCTATCATGCGTATCTATACTCAAAACATAATATATGGGTTTATAAATGTGCACCGAAAACTACTGTGCTGTCTGCCCTTCCTGATCCAGTACCAGATAGATATATGCTCAGAAATATGTTGATTTGCTTGTAATGGGAGAGTCATTGCCTGTGTTATTTTTAGTTGCACCTCAGAATTACACACTGGAAATTCACAATTACACACTGGAAACTCACACTTTCAGCATAGCCACAATGAGGTTTCCATGACATCAACAGAATTCTCAAGAGTGAGAAAATATTGCCATACTTGGAGCGTTTCCATGTACCTGTCCTTATAGACCCAGCAGGAGTGCCTGTCTCTGGGGGAAGGAGGGCTCCCTGCTCTGGATCTCATCTTCCTCCAGGTATATACTCCATCCTGCAGGTCTACACGGTACATCTAGCAAAACAACACAAATCGGGAAAGTCCAAAAAGAAACAAAAAACAAAACAGCACAGACAAAAACTAGCAGCAGCGTCTTCAAAGATCAACTGGCCACATAACTAAGCAAGCGCTATCTCTCACCATATGAGAGATCAAGCCATGTGGGTAAGCATGAGATCAAGCCATGTGGGTAAGCAATCACTGCTTGTTCCCTGGCAACTGGCACGGGTGCCGTGGTGATTCTCATTCCTGTCTCACATCCCCTTCCCAGCCTCAAAGGCTTAGTTTTGCGTGATGTCGCTTCCTCAATCAAAAAATCTATTTAAAGTATGAAGCCTCTCAGGTTGCAAACAATAGATGGCCGTCGGGCAAGTTTGCTGTTTTCGGCGCTGGCAAACACGTTTGACTGCTTCTATTGTAGTGTTCGAGCCAGGCCAGGCTTGGAAGAACAGAGCTCACCTGGTTGGTCTGGCTTGTGCTGTCACAGCCTCCAAAAACATAGAGCATACCCTGTAGAAAGGAGCCGCACGTCCGAGAAAGGCGAGGAGGAACCTCCCCCCCCATTCCCCTGCGAGCCCTAAAGCATGCACGCACGCACGCACGCACACGTCAAATCTTAGGGGGAAGCAGGGTTGTTTGCAACTAGTATTGTTGCCAATGGTGACAAGCAAAGACTGTAACATTAACTGATACCTTTCATTACCTACATGATGTTACAACATGAATGAGCTAGAGGCATATGCACAAAATATGCTATTAAAATATGTTCTAAGAGGTCTGTGAAAGCAATTCAGGATGTCAAGTGCAAGCCAGGGAATGTGGCAAGATGACATACTAATCAAACCTGTGACTGTTTAGTATCAAAGTGATTACTACAAAACCTCTGGTATTGCACTAGTCATAAGACAGGAATTCAACACACGGGAAAAACCAGAAAGGTAGGGGCTCACCACAGTCCACTGTCCATGTCATATAACCAGATCTCATCACTGGGTAAAGCAAGCTCTTCTCCGTCCACATACTGAATAGGACAAACCAGAGACATCATATATGCTACTGTCAGCTCATTTTGCAGGCGAAACTCTCTAATAGCGAATTAAAACACAGAAAGAAAAAAAATGACCTTTGACAATCAAAACAAAACGGTTGTCACTGCTGCAAATCAACATATCTTTACCTATCCCTCGTCCCATTTACATCCCTGTAACCTTGTACGGTAATGGATGGATCGTACATCGACGGTGTGATGTTAAACTGTCTGGCTCGACTTACCTGGCATCCACCCCAGACATACAGCGTACTTCCTGCCAGGATAGCTACGTGGTCGCTCCGCGGTGTAACTTCCATGCGTCCCGTTTCAGTAACCGGCGATTCGTTTCTGCTTTCCATGAGTGATGACAAAAGCTACTGCTTTAAGGTCTCAGTACAGGAACAGGAATTCGGCGCTTTGTTTACAGTGTGCAGGATGAGCATGATAACAGGAAACGGCGAGAACACCCATAACTTCCAGAGACCTAAGCGCGTGAGGAGCGAGCAACTCTAGAAATGTAACAAATCGTGTTTTCTGTCGGATTTTCGGTAACTGCTCTATGAGAAAGAAACTAGTCCAAATGTATGTGTAGCTATGCAATCCAAAAGGAGATCTTTGAAGTGAGACATTTTTTCCAGACTGTGCGTAAATTATCTCATCTGCCCACATTCTCTCCAAAAGATAACAGACTGTGACTTGAAATATATAGCAAGTAAGTTTACCTACTGAACTCAGTGACACAAAGAGAGGAATACTTTATAAAGTGAGCCAACCCAATGCAGGCGAAGCTAAACTTGGAAAATCTTAACTCAGAGCTGACGATTAAGTACTAAGTACTAGTGCATATTATGTAGTGGAGTCTAAAATACACGTCATGGTGACATTTCAAGTCGTGTTATGTCAGTGGAATAAAAACGTCCATATCCATTACAGTCAGAGATTGAAAAATCACGGATAACAATGGCTACATTTCAATCCGTGATTTTTTGCATAAATTACTTTTGTGCTTAAATTGTTTTTCGATATAAGTGGAATAGAAGTGGAAATTATTGTTTAAATTCTTAAAACGTTACAAACGACAAACAATTGTAAACGCTAAAGCAATTTTCGTAAAAATCACCTCAATCGAAGCAAAGCCACTACATATCTATTCCACTACATAACCAAAGTAACACTGTCAGTACCCCCAAACTGCCAGTAGATGTCGGAATCTTATAAGTTAAGTCTATTACCGCGGTTGCATACCAGTTATGTATATGATAGTAGTATATTTTGCACGTTTAGGTTGCGTTGTCTTCACTTGAACAATTAAATTTATAATAATTAGCATGGTTACATTACATTAAAGAAACATGATAATTTAATCTTCATCATCGAAAAGTGCTTTAAACACGATCACTAGATATATTACTAGATCGTGATAATTATAAATAATAAAAACATCGTTAGCTAACACGCCGATGTATACAGTAATGCTTTTAATTTCGTTTAGTATGCGAAGGTAATCTAAGGTGCAGAATTTCAAAGATGTGAGTTTAGGGAAGCAACGGGGCCACACCGGGTGTGAGTTTCCTGTTGTTGAGGGTTTGGGAGTTTCCCGCGATACAGTCCTAGGGAAACGCCAGAGGATGTCCTGAGCGCCTCAGACTCTGTGAGAGAGTGGTAGTGTGTGTGTGTGTGTGGTTGGGTTGGGGGTTAATGAGTGGGAGAAAAGTATTTGGTGTTTCGTGTTCAAAAAAGGGGTTCACATTCATTAAAAAAAAACATGTCGCTATAACACAATTAATGCCCTACAATACCCAGGTTCACATAGCCTGAAATCAGGGGATGGACTCGAAACAAGCGACTCAACAAGGCTGTAGCAGAAGCCATATGGCTGGATAACACCAGTTGGATTTTCAGTAGTGGTTGTCAATGGAGACGGAGATCTCTATGGAGGAATGGGCGTGACAGCTGCTGGAGAATCCACTGCACTCGATGCCATCTGGTCACATGACCCCGCCTTCTTACTATTCCTCTGATCCCCCTCGCTTCAGCCGGTAATGCAGCGTGTGTGTGCACTGTTCCATCAGAGGAAGGGAGGGAGGTGGGGGAGGGGTGCTGGCGTGGAGAGGAGGGAGGGAGAGAGGCAGGGAGGAGGACGCTGAGCTAAGGCAGGGAGGTGAAACTAGCTCAGAGTGAGCGAGCAGGCGAGCTATTGAGAGCAGGGATTCTCGTCCCTGCACGCTTCCCTCACGACGCGAGGAGAGGGGAGGAGTCAGGAAAGGAGAAGAGAGGACAGCAGAGGAGAGGACTGGACAGATTTTACACACGTTGTCCTGGCCCACATCCCCCCACCCACACACACACATACACACACACACCCTGAAGGAAGCCAGACGAGACAGAGAGGACAGGAGGTCCGTGCACCGCCCGTGACACTGCCGGCGTGAGCCGGAGGGACTGGAACGAGGAGAGCATGGAGCCCCGGGAGAGGTGCGCAGAGGTGTTGCCGTGGCCACGGCCTTGGAGCGAATGCTCGGAGGGAGCGGTGGAGTACCGCTGGAGCGCCGGCGACTAGACAGCCTTGGCGAGAGTGGCACAACCATGGCCCAGGTGAGGAGGTGCGGGGGAGGGGCGGGCGCCGGGCGCTTCGAGGGGCTTCGCTAGCAGGTGCGGAGCCTGGAGCGCGCGATGGCGGAGCAGCAGAGTGTTGTCAGCTGGTAGGCAGGGAGAGGGAAGCCGTTGCATGTGTTTGCGCGGAGCACGCAGGACGGATATGTTTCTGTGTGCGTGCATGTATGTGTGGAGAAGTGTGTGCTCGGACACAAGACTCCACCACAGAGACGGCCTGATTTATATGAGCAGTGTGTGAGTGGAGTACACTGGAAAAATCCCTACCGCCTTGTGTATTTCTGACAGACCTAAAGGTCTCTGTATGGATTTATGGTAATGTTAGGAAATACAAATACATATGTCTAGCAAGCCCATTGAATTTGTGTGCTGTGTGTATATAAATGTATGGGTGTGGTTGTTGCATAATTTAGATGGAACTCACTTCACCTGCACATTGCCTAGTTGCAAGTGTTACGATAAGTCTTACTGACATGTAAGAGGCCAGAACCGTCTCAGTGGCTGTGAATGTGGAAGGGAAAGAAGCCAAGCACAGACCACTGCCTGTAGCTTCAGTAGAACATGGTGTCAAGGATGCTTGGGGAAACTTGGCTCACCAAGTGTGGCTCCGCCTCCTTTTCTCTTCTTGCTGTTGAGTAATGGTGCTGAAGCATGAGCTGGGGAAGAGAAATCCATGAATCCGTCTGATCTCAGGACAGCTCGTGCACGCTTGTGTATTGGATTTGTTCAAAGGAAACTGACCTCCATCACAAATCGAATTGAAGTCAGTGTTGTGGGTGTTGTCATGGTCAGGGGCTTTCTTACAGTAATGGCAACACTCTGAAGTGGGTGGGGCTCTGGCTCCGAGGAGGGCGGAGCTCTAGTTCTGAAGAGGGTGGGGCTCTGGCTATTCTGAATTGCTTTGAGTTGGCTGCCAGGACAGAGCATATTGTTTGAAAACATGGCCCTTGAAAGATGAAGCTTATGACCTGATGGAGTACTTGAGCCTTTCTCCAAATTAAAAAATGAGACAAAGGTCATGAGCTAGTAATGATTATAGATGTGTTCTGGGAGAGGACTGAGGAACAGAGAATGCAGTGTGGGAACAGGACAGAAATGTAAACTGGGAGACAAGAGTGGAAAAGAAATCAATGTGAAGATAGTGAAAGAGCTGTGAGTGCCCTGTCAAACACAGTGTACTTCACTTCAAAGATTGTATGGGCGATTGTTTGAGCAGGGTGTGTGTGTATGAGAGATAGAGAATGAGGAGAGAGAGAGCTGTGAAGAGAGAGAGAGTAGTTGCAAACTTTTTGCTCAGATGTTCTAATACACCTCACGCTGTAGTGACCTTCTGTATCTCTTTCATCCTATATCTGTGTTTCTGTTTCCTTGTGTTTCTGTATTTTTCTCCATCTCTCTGCACTCTCATGTCTCTTCCATTTACCTCTGTATAATAAACTTAATTTATTGTTCACTCTACAAATCCAAATTCAGTAGATCTGTCCTTTTTTCAGTTTTACATTGTTTTACTGCCTCTCTAAACTCATCTGTCTAACTCATCTAAACTGCATCTGTGTGTGTGTGTGTGTGTGTGTGTGTGTGTGTGTGTATACACTATGTAATTGCAGAACACTAATAGGCAAGGACCTCCCACCTCTGCTCTGATTTCCCAGTATCTCTGATACTGGTAGGCGTGCCCCAGAATCTCCCTCTATCTCTCTACATACTTTTTCCACAGAGGTACGCGATCATTAAAAAGCTTAAAGGAACTCCATACAGTCTACAAGCTGCATTTTTCTTATACCCAAAGTGCAAACACAAGATTTTCCTTATTTGAACTTCTCAGGAGTATTTCTCTAGACCTCTAACTTCCAGTCATACAGATAAGTACAGAAATAATAAGCTAGCCCAGCCCAGCCCAGCCCAGCCCAGCCCATTTAAACTCCATTCCAAAGCAGTGTGATCTCTGTTTGTTTATTCATTCTAATGGTCTCAGTGTGCATGTCGTAAGCATGTGTGTCATCGGCGGGCCTCTCCTGAAGGTTTGTGAAGTGGTTCGAGGAGGCTTCTCCCTCTCTCCTGGTCCCTCACGGCCTCAGTCAAGCGGCAACGATGCCTCCGAGAGGCTGGGTTGAAGCCGGAGTTTAACTACGCAAAGGCTGCCAGACACGTCTGGGAAAGCTGGGAAATGCCGTGCTTCTTTTCGGCCCGCAGCTGTTCCCTCATAAGAGCCTGTACACACACACACACACACACACACACACACACAAGCACGCGTGTTCCGATCTAAATGTAAAGATAAATAGTACTGTTCTTCAGACACTGGGCCAGGATATGGACTATGACAAGTGTGAGGGTGCGTGGGTGGCTTGTTGTGGCATTGAATGTAACAGAGTTTGAATGTAACAGAGCTTGAATGTAACAGAACTTGAATGTAAGAGAGCTTGACATTCTCAACTCTTAAAGAGTTCAGCGTGTGGATAACAACAAAGGCGTTTTGAAAGAAGCCAATACATTGCCTGGGAAACTAATGCTGCTTTTGTCCCAACCTGGCACTGGGGGGGCATGGAAGAGGTGGGGGCTTTGCCTGCCTATTTATATCTTAAGGAATGTCGTGGTTGTTTTTGGTGTTTCTGGACTGCCAGCTCAGTATCTATGGCATGGATTAATGCGGTTCTGACTTATTAATGGTGTTTGGCCTCCTCTGGATCTGTATTGAGATTCAGCCCAGAGGGAAAAGCCATCCGAGGTATGTCATTCTGCTAGGAATCGCAGGAGGCGTGTCTCCAGAGAGTATCGGCACGGCGACAGCATCGTGCTTGGTCTCAGATGTCGGCACACTTGCGTAACCCCCAATGCTCAGCTGATGGCTGGAGCGAGGGGTCTACATCTCCTCATCGTGAGGCTTGATGCAGGCCTGTGTAAAATGGGTTAGTGCGGGTATGTCTAGTCAAAGTACATGCAGTCCAGAACGACTCCTCAGTAAGGATTCTCTAATTTATCGTGTTATCAGAGTATGTTTAGCTTTCAGGGTAAAGTAAGCCTCATATGAGCCGTGTGTAGTTTATGGTGGTGGATGAAAGGAACATTAAGGAGAATGAGATTGAAGTGTGGAGGGAAGAGATAGAGAGAGAGAGAGTCTCGTGGGATTATGGAGCGGGTGAGTTTAGTTATAGTGGAGGTGCCTTTGACTCTCGCCCCTTGAAACAACTGGGCCTCCATGAAAACAAAGCACACGTTTCCAGGAAATAAACATGCCTTACCATATTGTGTTTATTTTTAACCACTTCCACTGGGAGGCCAGGGTTGAGGGTCGGGCACTCGGGTGTACACGGAGGTGTGTGTGTGTGTGTGTGTGTGAAATGAACAGAGCTGTGGATGATAACAGCATGGTAGTGGGAAATGTGGGTATCTTAAAGATGGAAGATTAAAGCTGGTGTATAAGGGGATGAACATGCCGTGCTGCTCCCTTCTCAGCACCATCACCTTAGTACATTTTTTAGAAGAGAGTTACAATAGTGGGATTAACATTTGGTTATTTTCCTGTTCCCGTTGGCTCAGCCTTTGTGTTTTTGTATGGAAACCGGGGCCTCGTTGCTAATGGATCAGGGGGATTCAAGCTATCCTCTGGTGTAACATGTTTGTGTCTAACTGAGTGTACAGCGGAGGATGCACGGACTCAAGCAAATATGACGGCATGTACTGGAGCAGGAGTGGGTGCCAGGGGCCTCCCCCGTTCAGGTGGCCAGGGCGACCTCGCCTGGGTGACCTCGCCATGGCAACGTCAAACGCCAGCCTCCATAACAGCCTCATTAACAACGTTCATACTGATCACCCATTAACCCCTCTGAGGAGAATTTACAGCTACAGAACTTGGTCAGGGCTGTATCCTGTCCTGGGGTTAGTTGTAGTCATAAGTGGTGTTCAAATGATTTCTTGGGGCACCATTTTATTGTTGTTTTGCCTGTGTGTGTCTGAGAGCAGACTACTGTGTAAAGAGAGAGTGACGTTAGTCCGAGTGCCCTGAAAGAGTCATGCCCGTTCCATCCTGATTCCGTTCTGCGACCTCCTCCTGTCTCAGCGATGGAAATTACAGAAACTCTGCAGGCAGGGCTGTCCACCCACATATAACTGCCATTTGCTGGCCATTTTAATGTCCTGCACAGCTAGATAATTCGGCCACAGTACATATATATGCGCGTGTGCGCGTGCACACACACACACACACACACATACACACACACATTTTAATTTGTAGGCCAACTTAATATTATGTTGAAAACATTTATACAGCAAACATCTGTTATATGATTTCACTACACATCTAGCCCACATATAGCCTAGATAGAACCATAATCAATCACGTAAAAACTAGAACACGTCTCTGACGACATATGTCACGTCACTGTTATTGCACACTACGCCCTCTGAGCGATGACCTGCGAGTGTTTCCAGGCGCCTCCTTGTGGTCAGAGTGTGCTAGCGCACGTCCATCTCTGGATTGCTCACAGGATTAATGGATTACATATTCAGCGCTGTCGCTCCAGCGCTCTGTCGCCCGATGCTTCCTCGGTGTGTTCTCACGGTGCCTGGACAGGGCAGATGTTCCTCTTCTCTCTGTAGTGTGTCAAGCAGTGTGTCTCTCCTGCTTGTTTACCTTTGATTGTACTTGCGTAATTTACAAGTTTGTTGGGCTCATCAAGTAACCTACAAGCCTAATATGCAGACTCCTTCCATTCTTTCTTTCCCTTTTGTGCTTAAACAATTGCATGACTGCATCTATTTAAATGCAGAAAAAGAACTCCCAGGAAGCATTCTCCCAGTCTCCCAGGGATTAAGCTCCCAGCGTATTCTTGCACTCCTCTTTCAGAAGTTATTAACTGATTCTCTGATGTTTACATCCAGCAACATAACAACTGTGTCTTTGGAAGACTGACTATGGAATTGAATACGCCTCATCTGAATACAAGATAGCAACAAGATAGCAAACTTGTTTTGTGGGAAGTATTATTTATAAATGTTGGGTTATATTTTTTTTCCATGCCACCTAAATACCTTTCTCAGGTCAAAAGTCTACCCTTGAGGTGTAATATCATCCCAGACTAGGTGGTTGTAACGGGTATCGGAATGAAAATGATGTGGCAGGCTTGGAATGAGATCCCTGTCAGTAGGCCAGATTAGGCCATGTGGCATGTGGCCACCCCCACCCTCTCCTTCCACACCCCTTCTTCTCTAGTCCTTCAGCACTCTGTCTCCTCAATCTCCACCACTACGCCACTAACCCCCACTCATCACCGTCTAACCCTGCGTCTGGACTAACCCCCCCCCACCCCGTTTCAAATTATGTGGGACAAAGCTGTGTTCGAGTTCAAGGGGTTCTGGCAGTGTGCCTTGGGCTTAACGACGGTTGTTCTGTTGTCTGTATAGGCTTCTTTTGTCTGGCATTGGGTGCAAACACAGAGACTTGGACAGGGTAAGACTAATTCATTGCTGAGAGCATCCAATTAGATACACTGTTACGCCAACACTCAGACAACTAACATTTAGTGTAGTTAGCCTGTGACATGCTGTGAATATTGTAAAGTGAACCGATTTTTTATAGATTAGGAAGATTGGTATTTGCAGTTTCTATCCTTTGCTGACCTCTTCTGGTTAAATATTGTACTGCAAAAATGTTTCTTGATAGTATTTTGAGGCTCACTGATGATGTTCTGTGTTTCCTTTTGCAATTTGTGGTTTGTATGGAATCCAGTGTATTAAATTATAGAGTGTACTTTTATTACTGTGAGTCATCACAAATTATTATATATATGTGTGTGTGTGTGTGTGTGTGTGTGTGTGTGTGTGTGTGTGTGTCATTCGAGGACTGGTCCAGAGTGTTAATGCTTTATCCTTTCCTGTGATATTTTTTGTTATGTAATGGATATCTGATGTGTGTGTGTGTGTGTGTGTGTGTGTGTGTGTGTGTGTGTTTTGCTCTTGGGAGCAGCCTACTGCTTAATGTCGGTTTCATAATTGAGTGTGGCTTCATTGAGCAGCAGCTTCACTCATTGCCCTTGGGCCAGGATGGCACTGCAGTGGACAGAGAGGCAGATTGGCTTGACATTTGTGCAAGATTGCTCACACACACACACACACACACACACACACACACACACATGCACACACACAAATATACTTAGATACACACATCTGTATTGGTTTATACATGTATCTGCCTAACCTGCTTTTTTCTCTGCACACTTTCATGTTAAAATAGCCAATAAGGAATAAAATAATTGACATTTAATGTTCTCAGTAGCAGTAACTGGCATACAATGATTCAACTTAACAGATATTTCGATATAATTCGATACATCTTAAATATACCATCAAAATATATTTTCAATTGTAATATTTTATGTAAAAAAAATAGGTGTTATGTTCTCTAATTATATTAATTTGGACACATTTGTTTGGTACTCTGTGGTCTTTAGAAATAATTTGAATGCGGTTGCAGTGTGGTTAAACACTGGGGGGAAATGAGAGTATGCGTTGTTCGTTCTCCGAGTGTTACGTGTGTTTGTGTGTGTGTGTGTGTGTGTCTGTCTGTCTATATGTCATTCTTTTGAACACAATACCCACCTGCTGCTTTGCTAAGTTCCAGCTGCTAAATTCAGTCCGACTGACGAACCACTGAAATATGGACAAATCTTATCCAAGATGACTATATATGTTTTAGTCCCAATCTTAAAGCCTGTTCAACTGCGGTCAGGGTTTATTGTTTATCTTTTTGGTAAGTCACATAAATTTTTATGTGCCTCACCAGCGTTATTTTAAGAATGAATGTATTCATAAATTCCATAACAAAAGCTCCGTAAACTTAGTACTCGAATATATTTCCATCTGCTTGCGGGTTAGACCGTCCGACTATATTAGAACCGCAAAGACCCCGCCTCTGTTCGCGTAAATATTGTTATAATTTGTTCATTGGCTGACTCACCCTGTTGTGCTTTTTGAAGGACACGCCCAAAGCGCGCGGAATAGAGGGCGGGATGTTCGTTGCGACGGAGTACATCAGGCCGCGGAATTCATTTTTAAATAACGGGTCTGTCGAGAAAAACGTTCATATTGAAACCGTCTGCGCTTGGCACGGAGGTTGTTCAGTCGCGGAACGACGCGAAAAAAGAGGGACATGAAATAGGCCAGCTGCTGAACGGAGATTGCAGATACATGTGTGATTTACTGTCTGGTTAAATGTTTAACCATCTGTCAAGTTTGTGCTAATATAATTCTTGCTTCTCAAATGTCATGAATGGAGTTGCTTTCTGCCTTGTTGGAATACCCCCTCTCTCACAAACTGGAGTAAGTTCCTACTTTACTCATTACTCGAAACGTTTTTTTTGTGTGTGTTGAGTCCTAACGTGATGTTGCACCTGTCTCCGTGTAGCACAGCTATCACCTGACTCTCAGTGTACCTAATATCTAGCTAGATATCACGTTCTTATAATAAGTCAGCTAGGTTCTTAAAACAGTTCTTAAAGTTGTTGTATGTGTATCCACATCACAGGACAGCCAAATCTCTCCTACAGAATCCTTACGAGTTGGCCATGACCATGAGCGCTATATATGTATAACGTATTTGCAGATATCGCAGGCAATATACTATGATTATACCCAGTTTGCTGTAAAACTATGCTATTCTGGTTAACAAACTTAACGATGATGTCAAAACTACGCAAAGTAAAGCTACACAAGTAATCTACATCAAAAGTCAGAGGTAGAAAAGCACGTGCCCCAGTGGTGTAATTTCCATATGCGAGCCCACAGAATGAGACAGAGAGGACATTGTAGCCGCTCCTCCTGCCCCCATAGAGTGGAGGGGGATGTGTGTCAGTACTTATTGTTCTGCGCTGTACAGTGGAGCTCAAGCTTGCTGTGGCCAGCTGCATCCTTCCCATACTTCAAAACTTGTGTCATAAGCACTGGAACTCCCCTTAAGAGCCAGTCTTCCAAGGTTTTTGTGTGTGTGTGTGTGTGTATGAAGTGTGGGATGATACATTGCACTAGCTGCAGTGATGAAACACTATGGACTGTTTTTACTGATAGTCAGGGAGGGCGTCTGTGCCCAGCCTATGTGTTTCCTTCCTTCCTTCCTTGTAGTTGTGTTTTCGAGATATATGTTGTACTCCATAATGTACAAAGTTTCTAGCACTCACGTCTTTACCTCTTTATTGTCATGTCAGTTATGAGACAGCTGTGGCAGGGTTGTGTTCTGATAATATGGCACTTTTAGACTTTACAGACATACCCTCGAAAAGCTGCCATATGCTTACACATTTCCAGCGGTGGAATGGGAAAACTTTCTCCTGATTGTGGGGGTGCTAACGCTCCTCCCAGGTTTACTTCCGAGGTTTGGAATTGCTGCTCCATAGCCGCACCTGCAGCAGACAACACCGTGCACGCAGCTTCTCCCCCACCAACCCAGGGGCTTTGGGTTTGCTGGTGCAGACACAGGCAGGCTTCCATGGACCAGAGTAAGCCTTCGAGTTGCCTCATGTGTCTGGCCGAGGCCAAAGACTTTTTTTTTTTCTTCCTCTCCTTGTTTTGTTTGATTTTCACTTAGACACGGGACCATTTACAGAACATTCGCACAACTGCACTACTTCAGAGTAGTTCAAACGCCTGATTGAACTCCATTCATCACCTCAGCGTAGGTTTGAATGGCAGTGAAGTGAAGTGTCTCATCTTTGACTTGAAAGCTGCACAGATAATTTCCTTTCCAAATGGTCATTTACTGCAGTGTTATACTGATGGTCGAGCTGGTTATAAACCACGGTGTGTGACCAAGAGCTGGATGGAGGTCATCGCTAAAGTAACACACAAGCTGGAAATTATCCTTGATAATTTAATTGTGGTGTGTTTAGTGCCCTATTCTCACAGTAGTTTTGATGATTCAGCTAATAGCACCAGTATTAACTAACCATTCAGAAATTAAAATTGAGGGCTTGTGCCCGTATAGCTTTTATTTTTTAGAAGCCTGCTACCATACCTGGTGAGCATACACAAATGTGCCCTTCATACTGAGGCAGTATCTGACCATACCAGTCCCCTTCTGACATCTTGACTTTCCACAGGTATAGACTGTAGCCAGAAAGTGTGAATCGACTGTTAAACAATAGGTCAGAAAGTTCCCCATGGGCCTGGGGGCCTTGAGTTCTGTCTGTGTGCATTACAGATTTTCCTCAATAATTACGCTGTTTGCGCGTGTGTGCATGAGCATTTGTAGCCATGTTCATTTCTGTGGATCAGAGGCCATTCTTCAGGCCTGTCAGGAGAGGGCTCTTGCTGCTGTTAAGTTAATCCAGAGCGCTGTAGGAGTGTATCAGAGAGGGATGTCAGCGTGTGCTGATCTTCCAGGACCACACTGTTCTCTGAGGAGAGATTCAAGGCTAGGCACCAACTTACTGACAGCTATCAGTCATGGCCAGAAACTCAAGTCTAAATCCCAGCGAGGACGTAAAGCGAGGCCTTCCTTCTGCTCCAAAGATCCTTTACTTCGCTCCTATTTAAAGCAGGCCGACAGGCTCTTCAGCTCGTTGTTTGTACTTTGAAGCAGTGGGTGCGGGCACTCTGACACCTTTTTGTAAAGGAAAACGGGAGATGAGATTGTAGATGGTAGGCTCATGATGCAACCTCACCTGTGAGTGTGTGGATTGACTTGGAGCAAATAATACTGGCGTAGTTTACAGGGGATATGTATCTGCAAGGAAATTAGCAAGGGAGAAAGAGGTTTGAAGAGAGAGTAAAAGAGAGAGAGAAAGAGAGTGGGCTTTTGAATGGTCCGTCTCATATCTGACAGTAGGAGGTGCGAGGCAGGCCTGGTCTCGCCTTTGAAATGCAGTGGCCACAATGAGCCTCTGTCCCCGCCTGGCTCAGAATGGGGTGGGACGCGCTCCTGTGTCACGAGAGGGGCAGCGGCCTGCGGTAGGTCAGAGGTGAGGGGTCAGGCGGGAAGCGTTCAGACCCCCTTTTTGAATCGAGCTGAATGGGAACAGTAAGTTAGATCTTTTAACAGTCCTGGCGCGAAGACCGACAGCGACTCAAAGGGAGGTGAGAGAAGCAGACAGAGAAAGCTGCTCTCTCGTAAAGCACATTCTGAGCCCAGCTGGAGGGCTGATACAGGAATGTGAGGCGTAGGGAACGATGCAGAGAAAGAGATTAAGTGCAGAATGGCACCAAAGAAAGCGGTGAGCAAACGGAAGAAAGGAGAATACGAAGAGTAGATGCGGCTTTGAGAGCCGGCCTGATGGTCAGGCGGAAGTGAAAGAAACGGGAAGAGTGTCGGGTGAGTTAAATGGGCACGGGATGAGCTCGGAATCTCGGTTCAAATTCCACTTCACACTCTGCAACGCACCATCATCACTGTGGCCTGATAGGGAAGCAGTTTCATCGATATGTTCAGTTACCACTCTGCATGTTTGGGCGTTGTGGTCCGATGCTTTCTACGCCGTCCTTCACCCACCTGCCACCCTCAGTACACCTCCATGATGATGCCACAGAACCCCTCAGTACACCTCCATGATGATGCCACAGAACCCCTCAGTACACCTCCATGATGATGCCACAGAACCCCTCAGTA
>JAOXYF010000012.1:2336348-2350138 GCA_028565775.1 Sternarchorhynchus goeldii
TTCTCTCTCTCTCTCTCTCTCTCTCTCTCTCATTCTCTCTCTCTCTCTCTCTCTCTCTCTCTGCCTTCCTCTCTTCCCCCTCATTCTTCTGCCTTTGTATCATCTATTGTCTCCAGCTCGGGTGTCTGAACCTGCCCCAAGCACAAAAGGCATTGCCCAAATTCCTACACTCCTACCCTCACATCCTTCCAAACCTCTTTTCACAATCTTAAACGGCCTTGTATTCTTACAGCATTTTGTGTTCCTTCCCCAGAAGCACTCTCGCTTTCCCTGGACTACTGCATTAAGTCCATTTAGTAGAATGCATAGCTTATGTCTGTGGAGGGAAAGGTTGGTGATGGACAGTTTTGAGTTTTGAAATTTCACAGAACCCAGAACAGAAAGCTCTAGGGACCAGACACAGAGTGGTTAAAGTCGCAACAGGGCAAGATATTGTGTGTTTTTATAAGAATCATTTAACTGTATAATATCTGTATATTAGAAAGCATTCCCACATTAGTCAGGAGTATTTTTAGATAGTGGAGGATTCCCTTTAATGGGTTACTGAGGGTGGAACTGCACTTTCTGCTTCAACGTTTCCACTTCCTGTTGTTGTTTTCCGGCGGCGCAGCACGGCGCAGGGCACAGGAGGGCGGAATGCTGGCGTGAGGAGCCCAGGGGAACAGGAAGAGGGTGGGGACAGGAACCAAACAGCCAAGTGTCAGGAGAATCATTAGCCGCTGCCAGCCATGACACCAACTGCTGTCTGGTGCACGCTAGGATACACTTAGATGCATCTTAATCGACGTGGCGCGTCAAAGTGAAAGTTTACAAATGCGCTTAACCTAGCATGTCATACAGTGTAGCATCTCCCAAAACGTTGGCGTTAGCTTCTGATCAATGGTCAACACCTTTTCAGCAACAGTTCTCAAAAGGACGGAGAAACTCGTTCACTCTAAAGGACGCTTGTTTGAATCAGAAGTACTCCAGGACAATGGGCCTCAGAGAGAAATACTGGAAGTCAGTACACGCCCATTGCAAAAGCTATTAATAGGCCTAATCAATGGGCTGCCTGTCAGATGCATCCACGTCTTCTACTGAGTGAAAGGTATTTTCGGAATTTAATGGGCCAGCGTTTCCACCTTCGCTCCCATCTCGACCTAAAGTCCGAGATGAACTTTGTTCACACCTCGTTAGCACGTGTGCGGGTGTGAGTGCGTGTGAGCGTGGCCTGTTTTAATGCTCCCACTGTTCCAACTCAGGAACCCCTGTATTTACTTTTGCCCTCTGCCATTGTTGGTAAGTCCCATGTGGTGGTTGATTATAGCATCTATGTTTAAAATAGACATTCCTGAGACATTCCTCACTCCACTGTGGGGGTGGTGGGGTCTTGCCCCCCAGCGTGGGTGGAGATTACTGTAACAGCCCCAAACTTTATCTACACACCACATTTTGTGAATGGGCACGGTAATGCTGGCAGCCGTGAATGAGTCATGGACAGGATATCTTACAGACAGGTCCAAGATTAGCGCTGCTGCGCCTCATCGAGGAACTCACTCAGTATGACTTTTTTTGGGGGGAGGGTTGCTTTGTTTGGGTCACCATTTCATACCGCAGTCTCCATGTTGTATACTCCATCGCAGGCAAAAGGGCAAAGAGATGGAGTTCCGACGTGCCATGAGAATGCTCACGCAGAGTCTGGAGAGGGCATGGCCTGGAAGGGTCCTCGTACCGTGGTCATACAGAAGAACTCCCAGGGCTTTGGCTTTACGCTGAGGCACTTCATCGTGTACCCGCCAGAGTCGGCCTTCCACTCCTCGCTGAAGGTAAGGAGTTCCTGATGTGCACTCAAGCATGTGAAGAATCCATTTCCCATAGAACACTTTTAACAAAATCCGCAAAAGTGCACATTTTGCTCGGGGACTGATACCATCCCATTTTGACCCAAAATTAGCTGTTGCTTTGCTTCATGCACGACCATTTACTTCTCCATCCTACACAGCGAAGACCCAGTGCACGCGGAGTCCCAGTGCACCGTCTCACATAAAACCATCACTCTGCAGGCAGGCTCTCCTCCAGGGCGCCCCCATGCCAAGGGCATTTTAATCTGCTGATCTTTGACCTCACGCTCAGCAGTTGTAAGGATTTGGTCTGTCAGACGCTCACGGGATTAATAAGCGAGTGCTGAGCGGTCACCCCGGAGGGCGCTTCACCACGTGGGGGGGCGTGGCCCTTAAGATGAACCTCTGCCCTGTGTGGAGGTCCTCAGGCTCGGGGGGCTGGGGGGGGAGTCAGGCTCGCTGGGTCTAAAGCTCGCTGCTTTTGTCTGCATGTGTCAGGAATGAGTAGTGTCAGCAAAACCTGAAGCCAAACCACACCAGGTTACAGCTAATCTGCAATCTGTCCACTCAGCTTTTGTGTGTGTGTGTGTGTGTGTGTGTGTGTGTGTGTGTGTGTGTGTGTGTGTCTTCTGAATATGAAGGGTTGAAGTGTAACCCCGATCACCTTGTGTGCGTGCGCACATGCAAATGTTAGTGTGACTGAATGTTCACATTGTGTTATTACTGTTACCAACCCAGTCATTACTGTAGATGGGACTCCAGCCCAATTGTTTTGATGAGAGACGGCCCCCTCTGGTGGCTGACGGGTTGTATTACGCTAACTGATTATAGTTTGCTCACTCTCTTTCCAGGATGAGGAAAACGGAAATGGGAAAGGTAAGTATTACTTTATCTAGAGGACATTTTCAATTAGTGTGCACGTGTGTATGGATTTGTGCTAATACGTTTGTGTTCTCTCACTCAGCGAATCAGAGAGGCCGTCTGGAGCCCATGGACACTATATTTGTGAAAAGCGTGAGGGAGAAGGGTCCTGCTCACCTGGCTGGGCTTTGCACAGGTAGCAGACAACTGCCCTCTCACACCTCCCGCAAAGCAAGGAGACCATCACGTTGCCTGTGTTCCCTAAGAGTGTGTTTATCTGCGGGTGTGTCTGTGTGTAGGGGACAGGCTGGTGAAAGTGAACGGGGAGAGTGTTCTGGGCAAAACCTACACTCAGGTCATAGCGCTGATCCAGAACAGGTGAGCAACTACGGCCCGGCCTGTAAGGTCTGTGCACACACACACACACACACCCAGAGCACCTGTACAAACGCCTTTCTTTTGTCTGCGTCTCTTTATGCAGTGAGAATGTTCTGGAGCTGTCCATCATGCCTAAAGATGAGGACGTGCTCCAGTTGGTAAGTGTGAGTACGACCTTTCTAATCTTCATCCTCATCTCCTCTTCCTCTCCTGCATGCCCACCACAACAATTTGTAATTCTTCCCAAACTGGAAGTTTCTATTGATTAGCAGACAGTTATGTCTTCAGGGCACATTGCTTTTAAAGATTACCTTATTTTTTTCTTAAGATTTTTGTTTTAGATATGCTGGCATCTGTCATCCAGATGGACTCTCATTAGCTGTGGGGTTGTGACCTGTAATGTCCTATATTAGGGCATGATTTAGTTTCCACAGGTAGCTAAGTGCCTGTGGTAAAATGTATCTGTATAAAGTCTTCTCCATGGTGATATGTATCTGTATAAAGTCTTCTCCATGGTGATATGTATCTGTATAAAGTCTTCTCCACAACCTTCCTGTCCTTCAACCCTAGTTTTTTCATCTGTCTACTCATGTGTAGCTCTCTGTGTGTTTCTCTCTATCTCTTGTAGGCGTACTCTCAGGACGCATATCTGAAAGGCAATGAGCCCTACACAGGGGTGGCCAAGAACCTCCCAGAACCTCCCCCCATCTGCTACTCACGCAGCAAGCCCACTTCTCCTGCAGCGGCTGCTCAGACGCAGGGCCCTCCCGACAACCTGAACTTCAGGCCCTCTGTGGCAGCAGCGGACGTCCCCGGGGACGCGGCCCAACGGCCAAACGGCTCGGGCCGCCACGGCCCAGGCCACCACCGAGCCCGCTCCTCTTCCTCGGCGGGGATAGTCGTCAGCCCGCTCGACTTCCACTTCACCAACCACAATGCGGCCATCGCCTCCGCCTCGCTACCCCACCCGCGCAAGGCCGGCCAGACACACAGCAGACTGCGCCACCAGGCGCTGGCCGACTGGTACCACAGCCAGGCGGCGGGGAGCGCCAGTCCGGCCGCGGCCCAACGGCAGCGCGGCGGCTCCCAGGAGCGGCTGGCGGATCCTGGGCAGGGGGCGGGCGGGCGTGGAGCCTGGCTCCACAGTGCCTCGCAGGAGACGCTGCTGCATCACCAAGGGCCGGGCGTGTGGGCGCCACCCTCGGCCCGGTCCTGCTCCGAGAACCTGCTGGCAGCGTATGGCGGGTACGAGCAGAGCTACGGACGCTCGGTGGACTCGCTGGGCTCGGCGGCCGTGCTGGTCTCTCCCTGCTACGGGAGGCCGGGCTGGCCCCAGCAGGGCAGGGCGGACGAGAGGCACGGCCCGACCCAGGAACGCACCGCCGTCCCTGCGATAGCACCGCCCACGGGGCGGAGCTCCAGCCACGCCCAGAAGCAGGCGGACGTCCGTTCTCAGCCGACGGCCCAGACTAGACGACTGCCCCCCCAGACGGTAGAAGACCAGATGGTGGGTTACCGTAGCTACAGCCCCTCGTTTTGCCGCAAGGCTGGACATCTCATGCAGCAGGCACATTCCTTCAGGGACACCGCCTACGGCCACGCCCACCTGGGCTGGACTCCCACGCCCAAAGCCAGCCCCTCGGAGAACGCGCCGTCACCGGGCCAGGAATCGTCCCCTCCACCCCTGTCCTCTGCTGCCGAGACTCAGGACTCCGTGCCGGTGGGCTCCAGTGGTGAGGGGGCAGAGGACCCTCCTCCTCACGTTCACACGCAAGAGGTCCTCCTCAGACAAAAGCCTCCGTCCGGCAGACATGCCCACGCGACACGCCACCCCGGCTATGGCGAGCCTGCCGTGGCCTTGACCCCTGCCGCACGGGAGGGAGACCCCGCAGGCAGGACCAACGGTAGCCTGCAGGGGGTGCCTGTGGAGCACGACTCCCTGGCCTCCATTCCATTCATAGGTCAGTGAGAGCTGTAGACAGCTGAACAATGATTTGTTCTAAGAGTTCACTACTGTATATATAAGAATGTATATCTGTACTTTACAATTAGAAAGCGAACCATGAAATTATACAAACAGTGAATAATATGAATATAATCTTATATAAATAAATCTTTTCAGAGCAAATCAAAGATCATGTTACAAACTTAAATATCAAAAACTGTGTATGTATGTAGAAGCTTGAAAAGCCCCTTTTCTGAACAAGACCTGGTTTAAACTTTTATAGTCCTTCTGAGATCACCCTAAAGTGGCCAGTTTTTTTTCTCAGGATGTTATTTATTTTTGTGAACAGTCTTTCTTCAAACATAACAGTCACAGAGGGCAATCTCTGATCTCTGAACAGTCAGTATGTGGCGTAGTCCCCTCGTAACACAGCAGAGATTTGTGCAGCCATCAGTTATCATTCAAAATGGAGGAGGGAATCTTTGAGAACATTCATGGAATCAAACTTCTGGCCAAAAGCTGTGGAAAACAAGAATCCCCAATAAAGTTAGGATTTACAGTCAGGTTTTACTTTTAGACCAGGCTGAATACAGGCATTGTAAGCTTGAAGAATACTTTTGAAGTGAGTGAGCTTGTGCACAGGGTTTCTACAGGGAGAAAAAATTGGCCGGTACCACCTCAAAAACACCCTTAAGGGAGTCATTAATGATATGTTTTTAACAGCTTTAAAGGAATTTGGTTTTGAGTAACTGCCTAGAAAAGGGACAGTTTAAGACCATTGTGGTTTACAAATGTCCTCATTCAGTGTAACAATGCAGCAGGTTTCCCACCACCTGAGTGCTGTATACACAAATACTTCAGTTAGGTTTGCTTGTGCCTAACGTGCCTTTGGTGTCTTTGTCATGAGGAGTAACCCAGTAGGAGTGAAAGTGCCTTGTTCCTTGGCTTTCCGTCACCCCCGTCACCCCAAGATCCCCTCACACCCGTAACTCTGCCCCCTTCCCTGCAGACGAGCCCACCAGCCCCAGTGCCGACCTACTCGCCCAGCACGTGCCCGCCTCCTCTGTGGTGTCCGGCGGCCCGTGCCAAGTGCCCGCCCTCGCCAGCCTCCCTGCCTCCTCCTCCCTCGCCTCCCCCCTCCCCCGCCTGCTCGACACGGACGGCAGTGAGTGTGCCCCCCAAAACCTACCACCACAGGACACCCTGTCCTGCCGTCTCTCCCTCTCCCTCTCCCTCTCTCTCTCTCTCTCTCTCTCTCTCTCTCTCTCCTTCTCTCTCTCTCTTGCTCTCCCTGATCCTCTGTTTCTGTCATTTTCTCTGTCTCACCCACCATCAGCTTGCATGAGCTTGGCTCCACTCCACCGCCCTTTCCCCACTGTCATCTAGTCGATGTCCCTGCCACCGCTGCCTTCCACCCATTGCCATGGCATCAGCTTCAGTTTTTAGCAGGAACCCTTAGCTTGTAACTCCGCCCCCTTTCTAGGCGTGTCCTCTGGACAGTGCTGCATATCAAGGGACTGTTCCCAAGGAACGCAGCTCCTCTCCCAGCCAGTCTGACGCGTGCCTGGGTCTGTCCTGCTCAGCTGTTCGTTTCCATTTTCTTCTTCTAGTTTAACATCCATCATCTTTCATGTCATACCGCTCATCATCGCAGGGCTCCAATTTAACAGAAACGCAGTCAGAAATTGGCAAATATTACTCACAACCGGTAAGTTGTAGCTCCCCAGCCACACATGATCAGTTAAAACGACCGTCTTTACTCACTCGTGGTGTCCACTCTTTCACCTCATTCTGCCTCATTCTTTGCCGTGACTGCCTGAGCGTCTCATTTGCATATTTCCTCGTCTCTCACGGACCCTCCGCTCTCTGTTTTTTTGAGCAGGCAATGTGAAGAACAGCCGCCGCTCTTCGTACCTGCTGGCCATCACCACGGAGCGCTCCAAGTCATGTGACGAGGGCCTGAACGTGTTCCGGGAGGAGGGCCGCGTGTTCTCGTGAGTGCACTTCCTCCGGGCTGCGTCCTTGTGCTGATCAAGTAGTGCATGTAAAACTTCCTTCCAGCTGCCTTCCTCACGTGCAGAGCATCAGTGTTGTTTGTGTATTTTAGCAGCGCGGCATCCTAGATGCGGCGTGCTGAATGTAAATCAGAGCGATGTTATTCAAAGAGCAGTTGGATAATTATGTCTCAGTTCTGAGGAGTTTTCTCATTTTCACTTCTTTCTCCAGGAGATTGCCAAAAAGAGTGAAAAGCTTCTTTACAGATGGGGTAAGACCGTCTACCTCTGTGTAGGAATCCATGTTCTTGTGCAGAACGTCAGCTCTGTGTGTGGTTAAATGTGGTGTGTGTTGGTCTGTGTGTTGGTCTATGTGTTGGTGTGTGTGTGTTTGTGTGTGTTCAGTCGCTGGAGAGTCTCCGAGTGGCAGAAGAAGCCCGCTCCAAGCGTCACTCTACCTCTGAGCTGGGCAGCATCACACTGACAGACATCAGGAAGGAGGGCTGGCTGCACTACAAACAGATCCTCACCGAGAAGGGCAAGGTGTGAGCCACACTCGCTCCCCACAGCGGCACCCTCGTTCAGCTAAACCACACCAGCCAGGACTGAAAGGAGGGGAAGCGTTTGAGGAGGGTTACATTTCGTAGAGGCAGTTCAGCTGAAATGCAGCAGAGATGGTCATAAAGACCAAGGCAGTGGTCACAGTTACGAGACACACTCTCACACACACTCATGTAGCAAATCCAATCCAGAGTCTGCTTCCTCTGTCCCACGCAGAAGGTGGGCGGTGCCATGCGGCCGTGGAAACGGGCCTTCTCCGTGCTTCGCTGCCATTCGCTCTTCCTCTACAAGGACAAGCGGGAAGCGGTGCTCCACGGGGCCGGGACGCCCGGCCGCGGACCCGGAGGTGGGCAGGGAGACGACGAGCAGCCAATCAGCATCCGTGGCTGCCTGATTGACATCGCATACAGCGAGACCAAGCGCAAGCACACGCTCCGCCTCACCACGCAGGACTTCTGCGAGTATCTGCTGCAGGCCGAGGACCGTGACGACATGCTCGCCTGGATCCGTGTCATCCGTGAGAACAGCAAGACTGACAGCGAGGTCAGGCAGGGGGCGGGGCATGTGGGCGGGGCAGAAGTTAACCAAGCCATCGTTAGTACAACACATCATTAGTTGTCAAACTCCCTGACTGAGTTTCTGTGTCTTGTTTGGAATTAAACAACAAATAAGCTTAAGTGTTTGTTCTCACGTTTGGATTATCGATATATTTCAGGTTTTATTGACTAAAGGTTTTTATGTATTTGATGTGTTTTATAGGAGCTGGGCTTCTCCAGACAGGCCCTCATCAATAAGAAACTGAATGACTACAGAAAACAAAGGTGGCTTTTCTGCACTATATCACTACATTTAATCTAAGGACTGAGAATAACGATGACTTTAATATAGACATTTGGATATATTACAGTGTCAAGTTACATCATACACCGACACATGTGTCTGGTTTTGTGTCTTCAACAGCCCAACAGGTAATAAGCCCGACACGTCCCCTCGAGTCCACCGCATGGTGCAGCCGTTCCTCTCATCCAAGACCGACAGTGCCTCTGGAGCGAACCGCGCCCTCAAGACCGACGGCAAGGGTCAGTCGTTTGAGGAGACCACCCGGTGCTTCCTTAAGATTGTGTAGAGAATGCTGAACCTGAACTCCTCTCCTCCGCGTCTGCGATCGCGTGCGGATGTCATATGCGGACGTGTCAGCCAACGTTACTGAGCGTGACGTCAGCATGCACACTAGGGGGCAGCATCCAACTCTGAGGATGCATTGAAGGGAATGACTTGCTTGCTAGCTCTGGTTCATGTTGAGTGTAATCAGGGTCTTGTGACCCACTCCTAGCACTATTGGATAGCCAATCAGCATTCACTCGACGCAGAGCTGTGCTCACACATAGTTGAAAATTTGGATATGTTCACAGCAGGGTGTCTATGAGCCACATTTACCCCCTAAACCCTTTCTATGAGTCATGACACAGATACGTTTGCATGCATCTTTGCTGAAGTGTAATTCAGCCTTTATTGTTAGAGGGGCAGAGAAGCAGCATTCCACATCTCGCTCCTCGGCTCGCTCCTCGGCTCGCTCCTCGGCTCGCTCCTCGGCTCACTCCTCGTCTCACTCCTCGCCTTGCTCCTCGCCTTGCTCCTCGCCTCGCTCCACGTCTCGCTCCACGTCTCGCTCCTCGCCTCGCGCCACGTCTCGCTCCACAACTCGCTCCTCGCCTCGCTCCTCGCCTCGCTCCTCGCCTCGCTCCACGTCTCGCTCCACGTCTCGCTCCTCGCCTCGCTCCACGTCTCGCTCCACGTCTCGCTCCTCGCCTTTCTCCACGTCTCGCTCCCGGCCGGGCTCCACTCCGCGCTCCAGGCCGCACGCTTTTGCACCTTTCCACAAGAGAGCAGAAGCGCTGTTTCAGGGTCACCTCTTCCCTGCGCTCTCCATTATTACGGCCGATTCTGGGTCAGCACCGCCGCTCTGAGAGCAATTTGGAGTGCAGGCTCTACTTATAGGTGCCCTCTCCTGCCCCTTGAACACAGGGTCTGGGCCCATTCCAGTAACTGAGCACGCGTGAAATAATGATGTGACTAACGTAGACGTTAGAGGCCCTTTTGACTCATCCCTCTGCCCTCTCTTTAACTCCATTAGAAGTGAACAGTGCCACCAAGGCTCCATGGAGCATCAACATCATGAAGAAGGGAAAGAAAGCCAGCCCCAAAGCCTTCGGAGTGCGACTGGAGGACTGCCCACCAGGGGCCAATAATAAGGTCAGTCATTGTGAAGCAGAGAACATGGATATTGATTAAGCAGCACTGTCGAGTGGGTTTAAGCGGAAGAATCCATAATAGTGTAGAGATTGTGCCCAGCGCCCTGTGAAGGGAAGAAAATATTTTTTTAAAAAAAAGGAAAAAGGCGAGAGTGTGTTTGTGTGGTGCCGGTTTGAACACTGCATTGTTCGTCTGTGTGTCCGGCTCATGTAGTTTGTCCCCCTGATCGTGGAGATGTGCTGCAGCGTGGTGGAGGGAATAGGCCTGGAGTACACCGGCATCTACCGGGTGCCAGGTAACAATGCCATGGTGTGTACACTGCAGGAGCAGCTGAACAAGGGCATGGACATCAACCCCACTGAAGAGGTGAGAGGGGGGGGGGGGGGATAGTGAAAGAGGGAGAGAGAGAGGGGGAAAGCCAATGGCTCGACAGAGTAAATGAGGCGGCAGTCTCTCACGTACAGCTTTACCTCCACAGAGGTGGCAGGACCTGAACGTAATCAGCAGCCTCCTCAAGTCTTTCTTCAGGAAGCTTCCGGAACCTCTTTTCACTGATGGTGGGTTAGTTCCCTTCACTTAAGGGTCATGCTGTAGCTTGCTGTATGCGTGACGGTGTCCACACGTGGTGCTAACCGCTGTCTCCTGCTTGCAGACAAATACAATGATTTCATTGATGCCAACCGCTTGGAGGACACAGGGGGCCGCCTGAAGACCATGAGGAAACTGGTATGCACACAGAGCTGACGTCTCCCGTTAGCTGACTTACTGTTTTGCTCAATACCCTTTATCAATAACACTGATGTTGAATTCACGGTATATTCATTTTCTCACACCTGCTGAAATTGACTTTCTTTTCAAAGGTTCACGACTTGCCTGATCATTACTACCACACGCTCAAATTTCTGATCGGCCACCTTAAGAGAGTGGCGGATCACGCGGAGAAGAATAAGGTATAGTGTCCCGCAGAAGTGCTGACACTGCCGTATATTGATGAAATAGTTATGAACACACTTACGCGTTAGGGTTGTTATTCATTCTGCATATGAATCCACCAAACCACTTGTCTAATCCGTCGAACCGCGGCCTCCTGCCGCTTGGGCGCTGGCTCCTTCACCACGCCTCTATCTCCACTTCCCTCAGATGGAGCCCAGAAACCTTGCCCTGGTCTTCGGCCCCACGCTGGTGCGCACCTCGGAGGACAACATGACGGCCATGGTGACCCACATGCCTGACCGCTACAAGATCGTGGAGACGCTCATTCTGCACGTGAGCCTCTCCACCACTTTGCCTTCTTCCACGCTTGGCTTTCCAAACCTCGGGGTAATGTGTCCATTTGGTGTGCATGACGGCAGCTTCACTTCCCCAGTTTCAGTTCCCCTCTCTTTTCTTTGCAGCACGACTGGTTCTTCAGCGAGGAGCTGGATAAGGATGAGAAGGTACTGGAAGTCTGATGTTTACTGTGATTATGTGGATGGGATGTTGGCCTTTAGTGGAAACGGCACATGCATCTCACTATTGAAACGTGTTGGATCTCCTAGAGCTCAGAGTACATTAAAACTGTGATTCCTGTTTATGTACCACACATTTTACTCTAATAATAACTGAATCTGATATCTCGCATCCATCTTTAAACATGCCTATGGTCTGCTCTGCCAGGAGGATAAATACCACTCAAGGTGGAATATTACTGGTTTCCAGTCACACTGTCCTGAGACCAGTTTCTTTCCCCTAACATACCATCACTTTGTTAGGGAGTACTGGTTCTGTCTCACTGAAAAAGGCAACCAGCCAGTTTTAACCAAGAAATATTTTACATGACTTTAGGTTCTTATAGTGACTCATACCAACACTACAGATTGTTGATCCTACTGGTATTGAAAATATTTGCTTAGAAGCACAATTCACGTTACGTTGAAGGAACAAGCCACAGCACGAGTCTATTTCATGTTTCCTAATTAGGAAACTCTATGCACCAGTTCCTGCATGCATGACTGCAGATGTTGCACCTTCCCTGTTTTATGATAGCAGAGCCTTTAAAAGGATATGAACTGGGTAGCAGCCCTGCTTGGTCTCTGCACTACACCGTTCATATCCTCGTCATACACATGGGCCAGTATAAGGAGCTCAGCAGAACAGTAATAGTAAACTTTGGTTACTCTTAGAATTGATTTATTTTGCTATATCATGTTCTGGTTTAGAACAGTGGCATTTTCATGTTACAAGAGCTATGATTTACAGTACACTTTGCTGGTAATGCAAGATTCTTTTATTGCTTTTATTCTAAACTTTATTTATTTTTCTGTAGACAACGGTTGTAACACCTCTTTAACTGTGCAGTTTAAATACACAGAAGTAGCAACACAATCTGATTTCTTTTCATATAACATCAATATACTTTTGTAATTAAATGGGGAAGAGGTTTGATTCTATGTGATCTCATACAGGTTAATAAACACCTGGTCAAAAAAAATTTGCAATTGTTATTTTCCCTAAATCATTCAGCTCCACTACCAAGTCTTAGGCCTAACCTGTCCATTCATAACCTCTCCTAATCTGTCCATTCATAACCTCTGCTAACCTGTCCATTCATAACCTCTGCTAACCTGTCTATTTATAATAACCTCTCCTAACCTGTCCATTTATAATAACCTCTCCTAACCTGTCCATTTATAATAACCTCTCCCTGTTTCACAGACCCCTGAGGATCAACAGGATGAGCAGCCTGTTCCAAATATCGACCACCTCCTCTCCAACATTGGCAGAACAGCCCCGCTTGGGGTGGCCTCAGGTAAGACCTCCACAGAACCGCCTTATTCTGATATTCATTCCACCTTATTCCCTGTTGGCATCACTTCAGGTACTTAATGTGTTTTACACTTGAGCTGACTGCTTAAGTCATTTTACCTCGGGCATATCTGGCCTCAATTTAAGGTGGTCCAGAACGTAATCCCGCGTTTGTTGTGATCAGGAACTGCTCAGATCTGCATATCCTTAAGATTGAAAACAGCTGAGCTGGTAGAATAACCATCCAGGCCTATGTGCCACCACATTAGCATGAATGGCGTCTTCGAGGAATCAGATGTCTATTTCTCATTTTCTCTTATCCATTTCTATCATTTCTCATTCAGTAACTGTCGTTCCCCACTCTAAAGCTCGCTGCCTTGTTTGTACTTTAATCTGACTAATTTTCCGTTTTCCCTCTCCTTTATACTCCTGCCCTGAACTGTTCCTTCTTCTCCGTGTCTTTTCGAATTTCTGGACGTGTCACCGTCACTGCTAGATGAGCCAGTGAAGCGTACTCTACAGTAGGAGCAGGACTCCCACCTGGCACTGTGCGTTTGTGTGTGCGTGCACCTTAAAATCTTAAAACGCCTTCAGCAGCAAGTATTCCAAATATTCTAGCCAGCCACCTGCAGTAACATTGATAAATGTATTTGAAATACTCTCTGGTTGCCAGCAAGTCAGAGTCAAGCATGATCTGTGAATAATAGAAACCTATGAGAGCCTCACAGTCAACACTGCTGTTTTTCTTAAAGTATGTTTTATTGAAGACTTTGGTGTGCACCTCTTTTCTTGACACATTATTACATAAAAGCCCTTAACCAAGAACACATTTGTGTACTCGGCTATATAACACACATTTGTGTATTCAGCTATATAACACACATTTGTGTATTCAGCTATATAACACACATTTGTGTATTCAGCTATATAACACACATTTGTGTGTTCAGGTATATAACACACATTTGTGTATTCAGGTATATAACACACATTTGTGTATTCAGGTATATAACACACATTTGTGTGTATTCAGGTATATAACACACATTTGTGTGTATTCAGGTATATAACACACATTTGTGTGTACAGCTATATAACACACATTTGTGTGTACAGCTATATAACACACATTTGTGTATTCAGGTATATAACACACATTTGTGTATTCAGGTATATAACACACATTTGTGTGTA
>JAOXYF010000012.1:2350362-2378726 GCA_028565775.1 Sternarchorhynchus goeldii
AGGTATATAACACACATTTGTGTATTCAGGTATATAACACACATTTGTGTGTACAGGTATATAACACACATTTGTGTATTCAGGTATATAACACACATTTGTGTGTACAGGTATATAACACACATTTGTGTGTACAGGTATAGAGGATTCTGATCTCTCTTTCCTTTGCCTTCACTTTTCCTAACCTGTACAGATTCTACCACCAGCGACTCAGCTAAATCCAAGGTACCACTGTTTTCCCCCATATCAGCAGCAGTACCACATATTGTTATAGTGACACAGGAAGCCAATCCCTTTTTGAAGCTGTTTGAATCTGTTGAATCTCTACAACAGGGTTCCTTGAGTTCAAAGAAAGATGCGAGTGCAAAAGACTTCCTGCCCTTGTCCATCATATCTGCCGTGACCCGCAAGAGAAAGAAGCACCAGAGCGCATGTCCCACCGACAGCAGCAGCGACGAGGACTCGGAGCATGAGCCGGTCAAAGCCAGCAACTACGGCGGGCCGAGCGAGAGCGCCTCTCCAGAGGCTGCTGTAGGGTCCGGAGAGAGGGGGCCGGAGAGAGGGAGCAAGAGCGGCGAGGGGGACGGGAAGGACGGAGCGGCAGAGAGGGATGCGGGGTCAGAGGAAGGGGCGGGGCAGGAGGCGGGAGCGAGGGCGAGCTCGGCCGTCCAGCAGGAGGAGGACAGCGGCGCGCGAGTGGGCGCGGACGGAGGGGCGCAAGCCGGGCGAGAGCAGATGCGACAGCCCCGCAGCTTCCTTTACTCGCAGCAAAGCCCTCTGGGGCAAAGCGCCGCGAGCCAGCCCACCCCGGCCACCCACCGTCAGGGCAATCCTGCCACCCGGAAGAAGCTGCGTGGGGAGAGGGCGCGCCCCCGCTCCATGTACGTGGAGCGCGGGAGGCTCGGGGAGGAGCCAGCACTGGAACAGGTGGTGGGCCTAGCCCGGGTCAAAGCCTCGTTCGTGCGAGGGCAGGAGAGGCTGCGCCAGGCCATGTCTCCTAGCCGGGAGCCGCTCCTGCAGCAAGGCTGGTTGGGCCAGGTCCAGGCCAACCTCCTGGCCTCCGCCAACGACCTGTGGAGGTCAGGGACCCAGCGGCGACACGGATCCCCAGAGACGCGTCGCAGGAGGAGAGACTGGAGACGGCATACGGTGGTAGGCAGCGTTCCTGCAGAGGGCTGAGTGAACACCTTGAAAGCTAAACCATTAACACGTCCCCCGGCCAGACGGCACCAGCAGGTGCCCTGTTCCCTGCTCAAAAATCAAAGCCTTTAGTGCGAGTGATGGTCTTAAACCAAAGAAAGGTTCGCCAACGGATGAATCCATTTCCGCTTTGACTTGCGTAAGCGCTGAACGCTGAAAGCGGACACATTTCATGCAATAAAGGCTTAAAGCCTTTCAGCCTTCTGCACGGGTGTAATAAACAACCCGAGCTGTCTCCTGCCTCTCCTCTCACCCCATCGCTGGAGGAGGGCCCTTCACGCCAAAAGCGAATGAGAGATGCTCATTCCGTATCAGCAAGACTTTGCACTGCACCTTATCAGCACTGCCACGCTCAGGTGCACGACTGCTGTTGAAATGGCTTCACAGACAGAAGGCTGAGGGGCGTCCATAAAAACGCATGCTAGCACTCAAATGCAGAAGATACGACTGAAATGGTTTTAGCACGTTTCGCCAGCTCTGTAAAAACCCATCATTCCAAAATACAGTCTTCCTTTTTTTTTTTAAATGAGTGTAGATGGAAGTAATACAGACTGCGTTCACATCAAAACAGCTGAAAGCAGTGGTCACATCACCTTACCGTAAGGCTCTCGAATACTGATCGTGGTTTTTTTTTCTTGCCTTTTTGGATCTAAAGTTGGATAATCTACTGTCGGGTTTGATGAGCCACTACAGATCTTTGTTCCCATTTTGACCAGTAATTACTGCCAGCTCTATGCACCCCCTTATGACTTAACATGTCTGACCTGTTTCTGTTTTGCCCTCTGCATGTACCTTCATACACTATGTGAGTGATGGTTTGGACCAAGTTTTTGTAACAATTGTACAAAGCCTAAGTTAACCTCTGTGTACAAATGATATATATGGCATAATATAAAAATTGGTTTTGATTGTTTTTTTCTTTGTTTAACTTTTATTTACACAAAAATGTCTTATTTTTGGTGTATTTGTGAATGAGTCATTGATGCTGTCCCTTTGAAGCAATTTTTAAAAGATGCCACTCTTGGCACCAGAGAGACTTATATTAATATTCAACAAGGAAATCCAGCAAATGAATATTTTAACTATCTTAAGCTTGTTGTACAGCAGGAAAGTTAAATTCCCAAACCACAAATATAGTTTCATAGAACTGCACACTGCAACTACAGTTGTGTTATATATATATATATATAATTATTATTGTTATTATCAATCTATTATAAGAGATTCCAGAGAATAGCTGCAGTATATGGATTAAGGATGCAGAGGTAGTAAAAATTGCAGCGTTGTACACAAGGTTTCCAGAGAAACAGGATGTTTCAGATGTGCAAAGCTAAGTGCTTCAAAGGTTGTAGTAAATTATATTGGTTTATGTTGAAAACAGATGTTTAAGTCTTTCGACTGAGTCATGTACATACACACTTATTTGTATGTATATGTATGTATATACATATATATACACACACAATTGTGTGTACACACACAAGGGAGAGAGAGAGAGAGAACGTGTGTAATAACCAACAGCAATATAAGTTTTCATTTACCTGACTCTGGTCTTGAGGTCTGACAGTGGATTTGTTGACATTGCTTGAGCCTATCAGTAACAAAGAACGTGCCAGAACCAACAGAAACGTATCTGCACATGCAGTATTGTGGAGAACCCTTGTAGGAAGTAATACTGCCTGCCCTGCCTTCTAGTCAATGTGTCATCAAATTATCAAATGACGGCACGAGAAATTACTGGAATTTCACAGCCCAAATGGTTACAGTAGATTTGCTCGAATCTAAGTTTATGAAAATGCATTTATCAGCTTTCATGGAAAATATGATCTACTCAGAACATGTCAAGTGGACCATTATTCTGTATTTCATTAAAAGGCTTTTTGAAGCCACTATGGTTAGGGACCTTTAATCGCACAAGCCTTGAAATTCTCCGCGTACTCCAGTTAACGCATCTTTCTATTGCTAATGACGTGCGCGAGATGACCGGGAGGTAAGTTTAAGAAGGATTTATTATACGCTGCCCAAGTGTTAACATAATTAGCCAGATTTTTTTAAACATTGTCCACCATGAAATCACGAATAAACAAATGGAACTTTAAAATAATTTAATCCACAATATATTTGGATGAAAAATGTCTAACGGTTTTCCACAGTTTATTACATACCGCCTTGGTCATGCATTAAGCAGAACAATTGCACCGGCAGAAAGACCCAAAAGCTCATTTTCCTGGACTGAAGAGCGTTCAGACGTTCAGCATGTAGGTTATGACAAACTTACAAAAAAAAACCTTTCAGTTGTCCGAGACATTTGTCATTTATTACATGTGGTGTTTCCTCGTGCAAATTGAACAGGTATATATCTTCCTTGCGTAACCATAAAAAGCAAAGTGGTCTCCTCTTTGTCATTTCAATTAGGTGTGGAAAAACTAACCTATATTACAATTATCTGACTAAGACCGCACATACATTTTCAATATTAAAACTTGTAAGGAAATTACCTTTCGATGTCAGGGTGAAAGCGCATTACATTAACTACCGTAGCTTACAGTAAAGACAATGAATTAGATCAAAAGGACAATAAAACAGAAACCGAACATGTCCAAAATTTCGAGTTTTGTCCATTACTTGGTTTCGTTTACAACTGCGTGTCCTGTGTCAGGCCCTGCTTTGGAGCCATTTAGTCCTTGCCCCCCGGTCTGGTGGTAGTGGAATAACAGCTCGCTGTTCAGAGCTCTCAATCTCTCCACCTCACTTTCCAGTTCTCGCAGTCGCTGAGCTCCGTCGGCTGTCGTGCTCTCGCCTGAAGCGTCGGAGTTTCTTCGGACGTGGCGGAGCCAGTTGTTTTCTTCTTCTAATCGCGACATGCACTTTTCTAACTCAAGGTATTCTTTAACGAGTTCTTGTTTAGACATATTCTGAAGCGTCTCCACATGATATCTCTCGTAGGTCTCGGAAAAGTCTCTTTGCAGAAACTCGCCGCCTGCATGCCCTGGGCGGCCCATGCCATCGCTGCCGCCACCGCCTTCCTCTTCCTCCTCCTCCTCAGCCTCAAAACGGTCTTCCTCACTCGCAGTGTCTTCTGAGCGACTGGCCCCGAAAGATCTTCGGCCGCACAGCTCCGTGTTAAGATCAGGCTCCTCTCGATCGTGCTCCTCCATCAAAAACTGAGTTGTGTTGTATGGTGCGACCGGGAGACCTTTGGCAAACATTTCAGCTCTTACCCTTGATGCGCGTGCGGTCTCCCGTTCGTCTAACTCCTTCTTCTCTTCCCAGGTTAATTTGAAGTACGGCTTCCAGCGTCTCTTCTTTTTGGAGGGTCGCCGTCGATGTTTCTTCTTGCCTTGGCGACCGTCAGATAAGCCCTCGGAACTTCCAGTGCAACCTGATTGCTTCTTATTTGGCGATTCCTTCTCGCCCTGCACCTTACTGGATGTCTCTTCTGTGAGGAGTCCATCGTCACTTGCGGCGTCGCCAGCCTTGGGCTCCGGATCACTCCTCTCTCGAGCACGACACATTGGATGCGAATCTCCAGACACAAGTCCGGGACAGATCTCCAGCTGATTTCGTTGCACTTGTTTCTCAGAGATTATACTTTGCTTTTCGTCTTTTTGTCGCCCCCTGTTGTCAGCCTCCGGGTTAGCATCACTTTTAAGAAGCTCCATAACTGTACACTCCCACCTGAAGGAGATACAAGTTTTGTGATCAGAGTGATGAAAGGTACACTGCTTTTTTCAAACTCCAGAACCAAAGAGAACAATAAAAAAAAACATATGAAAATATTGTTATCGATGTGTCGCATATTTAGAAAAACGAAGAGGGGTTCGAAAAGTGAACGTTAACTTAGCTAACGTTAACATTATATGATTCACCATAATTTGATACAAATAACTAACTCGGAAAAGTCACAAGGAAACAAACTTACCGTTTATATCAAGTCTACCGTTTCAGTTGTTGTGCTACTTAAGACTGTAAACGTTAACTCTTTCCGTTCCGTCTACAACTAGCTTGCTTTCTTGACAAGGCCGAGTACGTTTCGAGCCGTTGTCAACTCCTTTTCGCTTCTGCTACGGAGTGGAGTGTGGCTTGTGAATTTATTACCTCCCCCACGTAAAAGGCGCATGCGGCTAGTCCTCAATTTTTTCTGCTTATCGGGACTTGAAGTCTGCTTCTTCATTCACGTATATCAGTAATTCAGACTTAAACCTACATTTCCCACAATTCACTGATTGTTTTCAATCCCTATCGAGATACACCCACTTAAGAACAGCATTGGTTGAAAAGTTTTTTCTAGCCTCGCCGACCTAAAGAAGAATCCTGGTTAGTACATTCCCATGTCAATCAAAAAGAAAGCTGTCCCGGTCACTCTAGTGGACGCTACCAACAGCTTTATAATGGGTACATACGTCTTCTTTACAACCCAAATATATTAAATGTTACAAAACTGGAATTGAACTAGCTAAATAAAGTAAAAAGTCTTGTTTGTACAAATTCACAGCAGACAAAACTACCTCATAATTTAATTTCTTTCTAGCATTATCGTCCACTTGAGAAAGCATACATACCTTGCGTTTTCGGTCAGATTAAACGCTCTTCATCCACAAAGTAGTCCTTCTTCACCGTAGTGATTAGCCATTGAGTGTAACGTGTATTCGTGGAGTTGATGAATATACACATTTCTATGACCAGTTTGAGTTTATACGTGAAAACAAGACGTAATTTCTAAATCTTACCAACGTTTGCTAATCCTGTTTATAAAAATATCAGTACCTCTTCTGATGTGAATGAGGGGTATTAGCTACTGTTTGCTTGCTAACTAGCCAATGGAGCATAACCAACGTAGTTAGCTAGCCAGCTAAATCGTGCTTCGTCCAGTAGGACAGAAAATACTTTGGTTAAAAAATAACGGCAACTTCATAAGATTGCTGCGTTTTACACATGATAATAAACGTTTGAATATTCCCTAGTCCCAATGGCTCCGACGCCAAATATGCCTATTTCAGGATGATACTCTAGCCAGCTGGCACAACTAACCCTAGCTAGCTAGATTGACTAGCTAGCGGGTTTGTTAGGGGTTTTTTGTGTTGTTTTTGTTTTTGGTTTGTTTTTTGGTTAGTAAGATAACTAGCTAGCTCGTTTATATAACTAGCTATAGCCTTATTGTGTTTTGAGAGGATCGTTATAAAGTACGTCTAATGTAAAAAAAAACAACAATTGCGCATTTGTATTTACAGAATTCTAAATGTGTAGCTAGCTAGTTAACCAAACCAAGTCAGCTCTGTCTGGCTAAGAAAGCATTACTTGCTAGGGAAGTTACACTAACCTTAGCTTCATTCTATCTGCACCTTAAAATGCCAAGGCCTGTTTTGATATGATATTGGGTCTGTTCTGTTCGTTTTTGATCGCAACATCGACATGTGTTCAGCATTTAACGAGAATCCATTCTAAACCGCAATATAACATAAAATTCATAAAGGAACTTTGAACCCTTATCTGAGCAATCTGTCCTAGCTGTGAGGGTAGCTAGTTATTTCTCTAGCTAGGTACCCCAAGTTGGACTGTACACAGCGACAATGTTTGATCAGAATTACAGGGGTTTAAGGGGAATTGTATGCGGTGAATAAACTGAATAACCTAGCAACTTCCATCACATAATGCATAAAGACAATGTGCGATTGTGAACCAGATGACGACAGACAATGCATTGAAATGACCTACTCATATATAATATGAATAAAAATATTCGGTGTTCACAATAGACCAGAAGCATTTTGATACATTTTAAGACAGTAGGAAACCCAGCGACCTCTCTAGTCCAACATCCAAACAGAAAACAAAGGTGACAGAACAAAGCAACTCCTAAACTTGCTCACTCGTGAAACATCCCCCTCAATTCTAGTATTCAGGTAATGCGTGAACTATTAGACTGTTTTATGGTACAAGGTACGTTATCTTAATACAGCAATTATCCCCGTCTTTTGAATACAATCATTTATGGACTATAAAATATATTCGCTTTAGAGCATTTATTAGTTGTTTACTGTTTAGTCTGCAGTCAATAATTAGTCAACTGTGACCACTACACTACAGGCAGACTACACCGTTCATACTACAGACCCGATAAAGGCCTAATAATTAAGGCGTTCTTGATTAAGAACTGGCATACAGACTACTCAAACATATTACATTGGTGCATCCCTGCATTTTTTTTTGTCTCAATTGGACAAAGACCTGCAACCTTCCAGTGGGCAAAAAAATTAAATGGATGTTACACTTTAGAAAAATATCATGGATAATGACAAACATCTTCAAAGGAAAATGTTACAAATACCACATAACAATGTGATGAATGTTATTACATACATTTATATAGTCAAGCTTTGTTTATACATAACACATCTTATATGTATAATTCTGAAATGAACCAAAACTGTTCCTGCTGAGAGTAACAGTTAAGATTTTCTTTTCATTAGATGAAGGCAGAGAATTCCACGGTGCCTCTTTTCCTACATCACTTCATGTTCACAAATACTAATTTTATCGCTCAGTATTTTGTCTGAGGCACATTCACATGACAGAAATGTTGACGTGCTTCGTCTTCCGCCGTCTCAGCAAGAAGACCATTCCCTGTGCGATGAAAGGCCAGACCAATAGGAGCAGCAATGTTCGGCCAGAAACATCAAATGGCCACCATTTCTCCACCTGTGAACAAAAGTGGGAGGTCTTGAACACTCCGGTCAGAGCCCTCTGATGATGGTGTTGAAAATGATGATGGTTATTTATTTATTTACATACTGTCATACTACTTAAATACTTCATTTCTTTAACACAATCAGGGATGGTTTTACCTCATTCTGTGAAGCTGTTAATTGCATATGAGATCTCAACTGCGAACTTTGAGCCTTAAATGAGGAAAGAAAGAGGCATAGGATAACCAGGCCAGTAAAGAAACTCCCACAACATACACTACAGCCAAACAATAAATGAACATAGTAATCAACACACCACAAGTCAGTAAGAAAACTGTACTGTAAAGATTTTTAACTGTTTAAACATTTTAACTAGATTGCTGTTGCAACCTCCAGTCATCAAACCTGTTAATAATGGGGTTATGCATTTATTCCATTCAAGAACTAGTCTGCTGTAATGTATTCTCTGTAAAGTATGTGGTTTGCCTTTTTATAGACACTGGATTTATTACTATTGTTTTCAAAGCACAGAAACTGTTTACTTTCTATAAAAAAAAAAATGAAACGCTCCTTTTTGTGGTTACAGAAATATTTTATTTCAGATATTCGGCTTGTCTAATGATTCTTTATGCAGTGCTTTACTTGCATCTTGGAAATATACCCTGCCTCTTCTGTTCCAGTCTACAGTGCAATAATATATGGATGTATTGTTCAACGTCCCCAGAGGCTTAAATACCACTCAGTATCAATGTAAATTCTAATCACAGACGTCTTGCTTCTTTTTACTTCTGTTCTACCAGGAACTGGGCTACATATCTGACTTGATAGAGAGGAGCTGAATGGCTATTCAATGTTTATCCAAAGGACTAGGATTTCCTACTTTAAATTTAAACACCGTTAGTGTTCTTTGTGCCATTAATGTCTTTCCCACCCGGTAATCTATACTTTAGTGTTATTGTATGTGCGCCTTTGTTTTAGTGTAACTGATATAATAGACTGTACTGTTTTGAAACACATGCTTTATTGTGTGTCGGTTACGGACCACATACGTTTACGGTTGTGTTACAGGTAAATCCTTACATAAGCAGCAGCCAGGCCCTCAACCACCTCCAGTCGCTCCATGACACTCTGCATGTCCTCTCTGAGCCTCTGTAGAGCCAGAATGATCTGCTGCTGCACCTGAGTGTCCTGAAGTCTCTCAGCCCCGCCCTCAGAACCTGCTCCTCCCCCTGAGGCTGGCTGCCCTTCTCGCCTGCCACTACTGTGAGATGCACTTCCTGGTTGTAGCACAGTACATAACACACATACATAAAAATCTTGAATGCATGATAAACCCATTTTCCTGCATGCTCCATCTGCTTGGTGCATCACCTGCCAAAAGTATGCAACTTTACATCTCCACAGCATTATTGTCTCACCAGAACGCTCCCTCCAGCTGTGCCTCGTCCCCTCTCTTCCTGGGTCCCTCCTCCTCAATGGGGGGACACGCCCATCCCCGGCCCCTTCTCCACCCTGCCCAGCACCCATCTGGGTGACCTGTAAGACAGGCACACACTCTTGCCTGAACATCAGACGCCTGCGTTAGCACATGCTTGTTTGGGTTCCTTGCATTGCCCTAGTAATGCCTATCAATAGCATAAGCTGTTGTTGCCAGAGGATGGTACAGTTCAACATTTGAAGTCCATACCTTAATGTTGTCCAGCTGCTCCACTGAGTCACAGAAGATTTCACTCTCCGAGTCACTGGTTAGCACCAGGCCTTCTGATAGAACCCGATCTACATGCATCAGTGGGTGTACATGTTAGTCTCCCAGGCTCAGTTCAACACACAGATTGCAGGTCACACAAAACTCACCACCAATACTGAGGAAATAAACCCGGAACTTCAGGTCTAGATATTTTCGATTCCATAACGTGTAAACGTATGTGCCACTATCTTTTCTGTCAACCTGATGTTGCTGTACCACCCACTTTCATTTGTTCAAACCCAACCTGGACCCTGGATCCCAGTTATCCACCAATGACTTTATGGTTTGAGTCACCGATGTTCAACCATGTTTATGACAATACATGAGGTTTGATGGGGTGGGTACTGGCTGGGTACCACTTACAAAGAGGTCTGTCTGGGTTATACCTAAAGGAACTATCCTGTACCATCCTACCACCTTTATCGCAACATCCCAGACAGCCCGAGAGGAGGTAGTACCATGCCATCATAGGCTGCTACCAATAATATTGGTGAATAACTGGCATATCCCTAAGGACAAACCTATACAGGGGACCATAACCCAAATAGTGCCTTAAATTTGGTAATTTGTTCCAATATGTTCTGGCACATATTTTGAAGGGACTGATCATTGTGCTTTTGGTCTTTACCTGCGTCCTCTCTCAGAGGTTCACTGTTAGGGACAGGAAATTGCTCTCTTTCCAGATCTTGGTCTGTTTCTTTTTGAGGTGCATTAGGCAGTTCTTCATCCAGATCAGAAATCTGTTTGTTAGCATTTACATCTGACATACAAACACACATCATTTTCTTAAACCACTATAGCTTATGTTATGGTATTAGATTATTAGAAATTTACTTGATGGGTAAATTTCATGGGTAAAGCTGTTAAATTAGTGCTATCAGAGTAACTTTCTCTTCTCAATATACCTCGTATAAATTTTATGTTTAATTGTTAGTTTATGTAAAACTCCACACAATACAAATACTGCAGCTATTCTCTGGAATCTGTTAGTGAAATTATAGGTTCTACAAACCTGTAAATCAACTCACCTGGTCTTAGACTCAGTAATTCCTCTGGTGGTCTAGGCATATCATGAATGACTTGGTAGAGTGGTTCAAAATAGTGGTAAAAGGAGGCCATCTTCTCATTTATAGGCATATTGTCTATAACCTTATAGTTGGAAAGAACATATTATTTATATAATAATATATCTGGTAATTATTTTTACCAGAATAAATAAATAAGAAGAAATATTTTTAAAAAATTAAACTCTTATGTTGGGAAACCCTTCATCTAGAATAACACAGGACGGGCAAACATCAGACAGAGTTTTTGTTTTTTTACTCACCTCTTGTGCAACTTTCTTCATTTCATTAACGTATGCGACCATGGCACTTTCACAGCTCATGTCTCCAAGCTGATGCCAAGCATCCCTGTAAAAGAGAGGTTTCCACACTCTCAGTCTTCCACACTATATCTTAAACTTAACATTTTGCTAAAAAGCAAAGAGCACTAAAATATTAGGTATAGGCCCGTAAAGCATAAGACCTTGTTTTACAGTGTACTCTGTTTTTATCACTGAACATAATGGCGAAAATCATTTCTCACCACTTGTAGCGGCCAACAGGGTCCCAAAAGCCAGGACGTGACATTTTGCAAGGACCGCACACAGCCTGTTTATACAGGCCATAGAACTGTAGCATTACTTCATATGAAGGCCTGTAGGAGCCTGTTCATGATAATAAACACATAATTACTTAGTGTAATTACACAGACTAGTGCTGCATATTGTGTTGAACTGAGAGGCTCTCCTACCTTACATTGTCTGCACATCTAATCTGGTACTAAACTTAGAGCTCGTGTTTTAACTGCATGTGCTACTGGTACACTACCGTTTTTGGGCAGGTTGTGAATGACATCCACCGCAGCCTGAAAGCGTTTTTGACAGTCTTCAGCCTCAGACGTGGAAAGACGAGGCATGGCAGTCTCCACAGCAAAAGCCTGCGAGGCCTACAACTCATTAAACGCAGTGAAGCGACTTGTAACTAAAGCTATCTGAACTGAGGTAGCTAGCTAGCTAGAAAGAGGACTTCTTTTGCATTGATTTTAGTTATTCTGTCCCAGTTTTAAAGCGTGAAGGATTTTAACTAACTAGCTAGGAATACGTTACTAGACATCGTCGCAAAATACACCAAGAGTCAGCTGTTTATCACTGCGCAAGAAAGTCTAAATCGAAAACGCAAAAACACCTTTCGAAGTAATAACGTTAATCAGAGTGGGGTTAGCTCTAGCTAACTGGCTAGTAGTTGCTTTAGGTCAACTAGATTGTGCAAGGTGGTCATAGTCCACTCACCTCACCTGCAGCCTTTCTCCCTGACTTGACAGCACTCGTTGACTAATATTAAAAACAGACTATGATTTTTTAAAAGTTGTTCAATCTGTCAAGGTTACGAAAAACTCCAAACTGATGCCAAAAACAGTAATCAATTTCTGATAATGAGTGTGAATGGTCTGATTTCTTAAAAAACTATCTAGGCTGGATTAGAGTTTAGTTCCGGGTCCTGTCACGTGGTAGAGACTAAATCCAGGGAAAAAAGGTTCCAAGCCTTAGATGGACCAGTTCATTCAGACTGTAATGCCATTTGTTAGGATTAAGTTATTTGTTAAAGCACTTGCCAGATGTTATCCTGAATAATATTATTAGGATAACACTGGTTGTAGAATTATTCAATAAATTAGTTAATTTGGTTCATTCAAACCAGATTTGAACTTTTATTACCAAACCCAACGACTGAGTGATAATAAGCACTCAGTCAATAATTTATTATGTCTTCTCGGGTTATTTAGCCATCAGAGAATGCATTTTTGTATCCCTAGAGTGTTTCATAGAAAATATTTTCTGCTGAGGACTATGCTGAAGCGCTCCTCATCGACACTAGGGGGCAACATTCCAGTAAATATGATCTGCATCTAGTTAGGTAGGTTAGGTTGTCTGTGCATAAACCATGCTATGTGTTTCGGTGAATCTGAATAAAATCAGTCAAAAACTTAGTTTTTGAATAAATATTTTAAAATAAATTAATCTGGGGTGAATCTTGTGTTATGTTCTCGTATATCTTTACATTTCTGATCAAATAGGATCTAGATTATTTTCTTTATTTAGATAGCGCACCGACTACTATTTAAACACGTACTCGATCTTGGCGATGTGAATTGCTGCGGTAAAAAGCTTCACCTGAGCATCACAGTTGCACACAAGCTGCAACGTTGACTGCAAACTAGCATTAGTCAATATTGTGCTGTGCGTCAGATAGTCTTTACAGTCTACAAAGCCGTTAGCACTGCAACACTGGGTGAGGTCTACAAGAGTGGAACTACCGTTTGCCACGAGAGCGCATTTTAGTTCATCCGATCGCTCTCGACGCCGCATAGGTATCCACCCACTCATGACATCATCAACTGTGGGCTGTCCCTACGTTATCTTGGATAAATTGGCTGTTGCGACGGGATAAGTAAAAAAAAATCAGTGTTGCTTACTCTCTCCGGGATTATAAAAACATTCACTACACATCCTAAGAGGGATCTATTCCAAAGCGTTCGTATCCCAGATCGGTTATGTCAGGCAGTGGAAAGAAGGATAAGCCCGGGCATAAGAATGGAGCAGGGATGTCCGAACCCAAGTCAGACGATCCGCTCATCAATTTAGGTAAGAAAATCACTCGCCGGTTATTCACGATATGGCAAATACTTTCCAGTGGAAAGAATGAAGGATGTGACCTTACAGTTACAATTTAAACTACAGGATGTCTGTAATGCGATAAACAATAGAGCATATTTGTTACGACGATTTAGAAGGTGCGTGCGCGCCCGTGTGTGCGTATTATGAAAGCCTAGTTTAGCGTAGTAGGATAGAGGGCTGTTTGTGGAGTGCAAGGTGGCTATAAGTGCAATGTGGTAAACACTGTCCTGTAAATACAATGAAGTCTATGAGAAAGAGCAGCAAACCAGGTGGTTTGTCTCCGTTTTCTTTTTCCACTATTAGTGGAAAAAACACATATCAAGCACATAATAGACCATTTAAAGCTAAAACATTTGACAGTGGGAGAGTATGATTAACAGTACCTTAGGAATCGGTGTGGAGGCTTACAGAGTTTAAGTTTTCTGATAGTACAGTTGATTAATCTTGTTAAATATAAGAAAACAATAAATACTGAACTTTAACTTGAAGAGAATAGAGGCTTGCTTTCCTCTGAGAAGTTGAAGCTGGATAACTTCAAAGTGTAGTGGGCAAGAGAACCCTAGAGGTTGGTGGGTGGTGTCACCATGCTATTGGCTAAGAGTGCCTGAAAGCTGTCTGACAGACTTTTATTTAGCGAATAACATTTCTCCAGACTAGCCTATAGACTAGCCTCTGAAGGGAGAGGCCAAAGGATCCTCTTTGAGATTAATTTCATGGAAAACATCTGAAATTTAGGCAGTGTCTAAAATATGGATCCTAATTATTTAACCTAATGGCTGCTACACTCTGTCCAATACTCCTGTTCTACATTTTCAATGTGTCATTATTTCAAATCCATCAGTAAGAATGAACACCCATGTTTGTAATTAAAATGCCATAATAAGGTTTATGTCTAGCCATTAATAACCAACTCTATTCTCTTAGTCTCTGCTTAAATAGCTTTTATCAAGCATGCGGTCAGCAGCCAAGCTTGAGACCAATTTACTTAAGACCAGTGGAGAAGGCAAACAGTAAATACAGCTTGATAAATGGACTGCACTGGTTTTTGGTTTGTTTTTATTTATTTTTACTCTGCCTCTCTGTCTGTGTCTCTGTCTTGTTCCTTCTCTTGCTCTTTCTCTTTTTCTCTCCCCTGCTCTCTCCTCTCTCTCTCTCTCTCTCTCTCTCTCTCTCTCTCTCTCTCTGTCTCTCTCTCTCTCTCCAGAATGTGGACAAAATAACTGGTGTGTCTGGTAGTCTGTACCTTCTGATTTCCAAAAATCATCTGGGTAGGCCAGTGCAATGACTACATGAGCCTTTAGTAATTTGACTCTGACCCTCCCCTCCTCATCCCCTTTCCACCAGGTGTCCAGGATGATGAGGACGTGAAGGCCATGCTACAGGGCGCCTCCATGCTGAAGGTGCGCTCCCCTCGCTGGCAGAGACGACGCACGCTGCAGCTTCTCGGCGATGGCGTGACGGTGCGCTGCGAGTCTTCCAAGAGCTTCAGCAAGCCTAAAGCCTGTGAGTCTCCCCGGGGAGTCAGCGAGGGGGGTTTGGGAGGAGCAGGCAACGTGGTCTCTCATAGCGAGTCTTCGGAAAGAAAGAGCTGAGACCCACTGAGGTGGAGGCTGTTTTAAACACACCTTATTATGGGTGCAGGAGCAGCCCAGAGTCCATGACTGCAGGCCACGGGAGTGTTATTACAAGGCTGGTCTATTTAAGTCTCAGATGGGAGGGGGTCTCCCCACCCTGCGAACTGCCCTGAACACTCTAATTACAGACAGTGATGGGCCGGGAAGATTGCTGCCTTACTCTTTCCGTTTTGGTTCCACATGGTTTACATGAAGGGTGATCATAACCCTGGCAACAGCTCAGTCTGCATATAGAAACCTTAGTCTTCAATTGCTCATAGTCAAAGAAGTGATGCTCTTTAGTAATGTGGTCGAGACTTGGCTGCAAGTGTGTGCACACGCACACGTATGATTTCGTGAGTCTTTGTATGATAAAACACTGTTTTTCGTCCTATGGACTTTTTTTCAATCAGACTGCATACAGGCGACCAAGATTTTTATTTGATATTATTGCCTGTGGTCATATGTTGTCTGAGGTGAGATTCTAATGGTAGTATTCAGGATGCACAGGTCCATGCTGGAAGCCTGGAGAGAGGGTTCCCTCTGTCAGCCTCAGGTCCTGAATGGACACTGTCAGCACAGCAACTCCTGTCAGTATATGTCCACATTTGGATCACATTAAGTAAACATGTAAACATCAGGTGATTTTTCTGTGGTAAGAATGATCTGGGGGACATGTGAGTTGTTTAAAGACTCCCCCTTTTTTCATTTTATTTTTTATTAATTCTGTTTTTGTTACTGTGTACTTCTTGAACAGATACATTTGAATGGTTGACATATAGGTACCATTATACAGTAGCTACAGGGCAGCTGAATTATTCATAATCTGCAGACATGTATGTGTGTGTGTGTGTGTGTGTGTGTGTGTGTGTGTGTGTGTGTATTTGTCTGAATGACTTAAAAAGTTGAACATATACAGAGGTTTGCCCAGCTTATCCATTAGTGAGAAGTGAATGTGAAACTGGTCATCCGTTATGGAGGACAACAATGATTTCAGTGTATTGCCTTGTCTTTGACTTCAGCTACTGTGTTCTGCTGTTCATTCGAGCAGCCTTTTCCAATTCCAGTGTTTGCTCTCTGAATACATTAAACAGTTAGAACAAGAATGTAACCCTGTTCTCTTATGTTTATGTGTTTGTCTGCTTCTGTATTTGCAGATTCACAAATATTTGCATGGTATATGCATGTGGTGTTTTCCATTACTATTTTTCTGCTAAACACTTCACACCACTCTCCCTCTTGCTCTCCCTCCCTCTCTCCCATCCTCACACTCCTCCTTCACTGCCTTGCCACGTTCCCTTTCCATCCTGCCCCTCCCCTTTCCTCACCCACCCCACCCCCTCAGTCTCGGTGATGGAGGTGGAGTGCGTGCGCGAGGGCTGCCAGTCGGAGACTCTGCGGCGGCTGGCCGGCTCCCTGCCCGAGGAGCACTGCCTCACCATCGTGTTCAAGGGGGGCCGTAAAAGTTTGGACCTGCAGTGCGGCAGCCAGGAAGAGGCACAGCACTGGGCCCGGGGCCTCCGCACACTCCAGGAGCGTGTCAACAACATGAGCCAGACAGAAAAGCTCGATCAATATCCTTCCGCCGCGTTCCGCCTGCAAGTTTGGCTCCTGCAGCTCTGGCAGCAGTAGGTGATGAGGCTTCTGAGAACATGATCCCGATTGGCCCATTTCCACATCGTGGTGACGTGTTTTTCTGCTCGATTTTTTCCTTTTGTTTGGTTGTCTCCATGCGATTATCTTCACGGCGTTCCAGGCAAACATGCCTGTTTCACATTATTCATTCATACATTCCCCATTCAGCTGTTAATGCGAGAACCCAAGCCTCGTGTATTAACCCTTGACTCCGCCCACTTGGATCCATGCTTACCTAAGGCAGGCGGATCTAAACCAAGATGGGAAGATGACTTATGATGAAGTGCAGACTCTTCTCCAGATGATCAACATAGACCTCAATGAGCAATATGCATTTTGCTTGTTCAAGGTCTCGCTTTTGTTTGCATCCAACTCTCTTTCCATATTTTCAAGAAGCCATTTTGAGCAACAATTCAGAAATTAAACCAGTATTGTAGCATGGCTTTGTTATTTTTTTACCTATCTCCCACTATGTGTAACAGAAGTGCGATCGGTCGGCGGACGGCCGCCTGGACCACGGCGAGATTGAGCTCTTCTGCCGTGAGCTTTTGCGGCGGCCAGATCTGGACGCTGTCTTCCAGCACTACTCCTCTAACGGCCGCGTGCTGTCCACCGTGGATCTGCGGGACTTCCTGAAGGACCAGGGAGAGGACAGCACGCTGGTACACGCCCAGAGCCTCGTCTTCACCTACGAGCTCAACGAATGGGGTACAACCACCACACCTGCAACGCCACACCTCCCAGACCCCTGTGGAAAACATCCCCCCCCCCTCCCTTTAGTCACTTGTTTTTAATTCCAGACTATTCGTTTGTTTTCCCCCTCACTGTTCACTGATGGTCTTCTCTCACACACCCACAAGCAGACACACATACATACACACATACACGCACACACACACACAACTGTGTAATGTGGGCCCCCTGAACTTGAAGTGTGCATGTAAGCATGTGGGTATCTTTCACTAGACTTTATCTGCCTATCTAACTTTATCAGAACTCCTGCTGTCCTGGTTTATAAATGTTGGCTCAAATTAAGTGCCTTATTTAGCATTATTAAACACTGCTATTTTTTGGTAATGTGTAAATGTGTTGGAAATGTGTCTCCATATAACGATTTAATCTGTGTTAACGTACGTATTTTGGCGCATGCAGCACGGAGTAACCAGCTCATGACGGCCAACGGCTTCACCATGTACATGCTGTCGAAGGAGAACGACGTCTTTGATCCAGAGCACTCCAGGGTCTGCCAGGACATGAGCCAGCCGCTGAGCCACTATTTCATCTCCTCTTCCCACAACACATACCTCACCAAAGACCAGGTCATGAGTGAGAGCAGCTCACACCCGTACATCAGGTTAGAAGGCCTGCGAGTGCAAGCTCTGTTTGTGTATGTGTCAGTGTGTGCGTGTTTGTATTTGTGTGTATATGGGTGTGGTTGTATTTGTGTGTGTGTGTGTGTGTGTGTACATGCATATTGGCATTCGTGTGTACGCGTGTGCATAAGTGCATTCTTGTATATGCGCGTGTGCACGTGTGTATGTGTGCACGTGTGTTGCGTTTTTGCAGAGCACTTAGCCACGGCTGTCGATGCGTCGAGCTGGACTGCTGGGACGGCGATAAGGAGCCTGTGATTTGCCATGGCCACACCCTCACGTCCAAAGTGCCTTTCCGAGAGGTGGTGGAGACCATCGCTGAATACGCCTTCAAGGTGGGGCAGTCCAGATAGGATGAAGCATGGCTTCCTTTCCCTGCTCTGTTCCCAACGCTGGCCCTTTACCTCACTCTCCTTTTACTTTCTTTTAACAGCTGCTTTTATTTCTGCTTTAATGTGCTTTTTTCCTTCAGTCGTCGTATTTCAGTGTGGTGTGGTGAGCGGTGGAGATCTTACTACTGTTCTTACACAGCTTGTCAAGCCTTATGTTAAGGTTCATTGCAGCTCCAGAAGGAATTCTGCCCACTGAGCCTGTTGTTTTTTTCTCAGTTTTGAGCCATCTTTAGCAATCGGCATGTAACTAATCTATCCGTTATTGATCAACGTAACCAAACGTTTTCTTTTCCATATTTTTAATTCCATGTGTTTAGTCTCTGCATCATTTTTCGCTGTCTGTTGGCGTGTGATTGCGAGCATGGTTTGGGTGCTGTCTTTCTGCTGGCTGAGCTGTTCCCCCCGTGCACCTGCAGGCCTCCCCGTACCCTGTGATTCTGTCCCTGGAGAACCACTGCTCGCTGGAGCAGCAGGCAGTCATGGCTCGGCAACTGCGTGCCATCCTGGGGGAAAAGCTGCTCACCGAGCCCCTCACCAACCAGCCCTATGAGAGCCTTCCCTCGCCAGAGGTACGGTGGGCAAAACAGCTGGTCGAGATTTTCACTTTTTCCTCAACCTTGCTGGCTCTGTGTTTTGTCTTTTAAATTTTTCGTTTTCTGTTCCTGGGGATTCTTTGAGTTTATTGTTGTTTTACTTATTTGTTCTTATTCCATGCTGCCATGTTGTCAGAGGTTCCCTTGAAGCCACACCCCCACTCCCGCCCACCTGCCGCTGTACATTGAACATCCTTGAGTCCTCTGCTTTAGTGCTGTCTGGGAGTGTAAATGAGAGAATGTCTCAGACAAATTGCTGATGAATCTCTGAGACTTTTTGTAAGGCTCAGAGCCTAATGCTTTCAGGCATGGAGCATATCCAGATCTGGCAGACGACTCATCTCACGCCTTAATGCAGTTTATTGTTCATGTCCAGGGAAAAAAAAGTACACACAATCCTCAGCTCAGGAAATGGCCAAATGAACTCTTTTAGATGATGGTGCGATGTGATTGCTTGTGTGTGTGTGTGTGAGTGTGAGTGAGAGAGAGAGAGAGAGAGAGAGGGAGATGTTCATTCTGACAGACAGTCTAGAGTGCGTATCGGCATTGGTCCTATTTCCTGTCCTAATTAATACTGATGTGTGCTAAGAAGTGTCATACTGATTACCTACAATATTGATCAGGTTAACTTGGAGAACAGCAGTCTGCCACTGACTGTTGTGGATTTTGTACAAGCTAGGTGTGGTGTCCTGGAGATGAAGTGTTATGAATAATCTGTCTTAACATGTAAACACAGCATACAGTGTTATCAGTTAAGCAGTTTCTGGATAAGCAGATGTTCATGTCAGAGCTAATTTATATTGTATTTATCTACGGAGACAAATATTCTTCATGTTTGTTGACAAAACTGTCAAGCATACCTTTTTACAACCCTAATATTTAGTTAAATATTGGAATCATGACCTATCTAGGGCCTGTTTGAGTAAAAAGTATAAATACAGATCTCAGTAAAGTACATCTTCAAACATCTTGAAAATGTGCAAAGTATAAACAATAAAAAAAAATACTGCACCATGTATGCTAATAGTAACAAGTCCTTCAGACAAATCGATATTTAAAACCAGCCGACATTCCGTTTGTGGGAGAAAATCAGATCGTGAAGTTCAGTAGATTTATTCTGGCATCTGAACTGCATCTCAGGAGCTGAGGGGGAAGATCCTGGTGAAGGGGAAGAAAGAGGATGTAGAGGAGAGCTGCAGCTCGTCCGAGTCGAGCTGCTCCGAGGACGAGGGTGAGGGCGAAGCCAGGCCCAGGGCTCAGAAAGACGGCAGGAAGGTGAGCTGGTATCTTCTCTGTCTCCCTCTCTGTATCCTCGCTCATGCTTGCTTCTGATGTAAACTCTGTGGCTCGCACCCTCCGAGTTTGAACGATAGAAACGCGTTTGTTGTTTATATTGCATTTTTGCTGTACTGTTCTGTGATTGGTCGTTGTCTGCTCGTGTGTCCGTGGGTACGCCCCCGTCTCTGTGTCGTCTCTTGTGCATGTGTTTCTGAGTCGGTGCAGCCTGCTGAAGTCTTTGTCCGCCCCACGTATGTGTGTGTGTGTTCCTGCGTGCGTATCGCCGTGCGTGTTGTGGACGTCCTCGGCACCCCAGTGTACGTGTGCCTCTCCTGCGAAGGTGTCCAAGCTGAGCCCCGAGCTCTCGGACCTGGTGGTTTACACGCGCAGCGTTCCCTTCCGAGGCTTTGATCAAGCGGCCACGCGCCTCCCCAACGAGATGTCCTCCTTCTCCGAGAGTGAGGCTCTCAAACATATCAAAAACTCAGGTACCCATTGTGCACGTGGTGATGCGTTTATGTACCTGTTTCTGTTTTTGTCAGTGAGCCACTGCAGAAATGCGTGATGACAGCATTTTGAAACCACGTAGTTTTGAACTGTTTGTGTATGTTCTAGCCTTGCGTTATTGTGCCGGAGCTTATGCGCACGTTCTGTGCTGAGCCACAAGCTTCTCTCCTGCCTTACCAAACGCTGCATGCGATTTAATTCCACGGCCTTCCGTTTGCAGGGAAGTTATTCGTGCAGCACAACAGCCGGCAGCTGAGCCGGATCTACCCGTCGGGGCAGAGGCTGCAGTCATCCAACTACGACCCTCAGGACATGTGGAACGCCGGCTGCCAGATGGGTACATCCACTATTGAAGGAACTCCACTTATATAGTGAAGCGTATGGAGCTCCATTTGGATAGCATGTACTTCCTAATGCTGACTGCATGGGACTCTCTGTCTCCCACAGTGGCACTGAACTTCCAGACCCTGGGCGAGCAGATGGATCTGAACCAGGGCCGGTTCTTGCCCAACGGCCGCTGCGGGTACGTGCTGAAGCCCGACTTCCTGCGCAAGGCCGACTCGGAGTTCTCTCCCGAGAACACAGGCGGGGGCCCAGGGCATGAGCCCACCCTCCTTACCATTAAGGTGAGCAGACGTCAGAGCTCATCTGTTGTGTGCTTCTGGTGAGGAAAAGCAGCTCTTTCCCAAAGAGGATCGAGCAACCTTGGACAAGGAATGTTGCTTTTCTGCTCCTTGCAGTGTCCGGTGTCTTTTTTTTTTTGTTTTTTTTTAAATGGCTGCTTTATGGAAGAGCACTTAGACTAACAGTCTGACACGCTCCCAAATGCTTTTACCCGATCGTCAGTGCGCTACGAACGGCCTTCTTTGTCAAGGTTAGAAATTTCTTGCCTGTCTGTGAACAGCTGAAACTAAAACAAAACATGGCAAAACAAAAACGTCATGGCGTTGTGTCGTATTTATGTAGTGAACTAAAAGAACACTGTTTGACTGGGAAGCGTAAATTAGACTTTTGATTTATTAGCCCATCTCGGTAAAAAAAAGCTCTGTTCTCATATCTCCGAATAAACAGCTACTCAAAACAAAGAGTAACCTCAGCCTGTGAAATTTCTCGTGTAGTTATTCACTGCGACACACCCAGAACTATCTGGACACTGAAGGGATATTTTGCACCTGGTTGCCTGGTTTTCTCCATCACATTATGACAGGCTTTGATGGAATTTATTTCAGTCTTTTCTGCCAATCATCTCAGCGGTCAGCCAGCTTGTCAGTCTTTATCACACTGTGCACTGTGTGTCCCAGGTCATCTCCGCCCAGCAGCTGCCTAAGCCAGACATGGAGAAGCTTAACTCCATCGTGGACCCTCTGGTGTGGGTGGAGATTCATGGAACTCCCATTGACAATAACAAGAAAAAGACACATCGCATTGACAACAATGGTATACCACTAACACCTTACAGATGTCAAAAAAATGTAGCACATGGTATTAGAATGGTTATATTATGCTTCCCCTGTCTTCCTGGAGTTCATTTGAAGACTGAGTGAGAGCTTGTGTGTGTGTGAGTCCTGCTTCTGTCTCGTGTGTTGTTGGCCAGGCTTTAACCCCAGGTGGGACTGTACCTTCAAGTTTCTCCTGCACGTTCCCAAGCTAGTCCTTGTGCGCTTCGTGGTAGAGGACCACGACTACACCGCCCGGAACCAATTCCTGGGACAGTTCACGCTGCCTTTCCCCAGTATCCGCACAGGTCCGCTTCTCTTCCTGTTCATCAGCTTGTGTTGTAAGCCATAACTCGTGTGTCTCTCAGCAACGCTGTCGTGGCGTGCAGTGGAATGCGTTGACCGTGTGCGGGATCTCTGCCCTGCAGGTTACAGGCATGTGCGGCTGCTCAGGGCGGACGGTTCAAGCCTCTCTCCCGCCAGCCTCTTCGTCCACGTCAAGGTCACTCCTAATTACAGCAGCCCCAAGCGCCCTGCCTCGCCCAAACCGAACCCAGCAGAGCCACACGCCGCCATGCCCTGAGGGCCACATGCTGGGTTATGAGACCTGCTGAACAGTTTACTGGAAGTGTTCCATATCCTTAAATTTGTTTCAGTGAGCATTACACTGTGGAGGTCAACCCTTGAGACCAAATGTAGCAACCAGGGCAAGCTGATTTATGTATAGGTAATATAGAATGTCAGTTGGTGTAGTTAAAACTAAGGTTCTCCCTTGACCCGAAGGATATATATGCATTTATGAAGGAACTTAAAACAGGTCAAAATATTTATGATAGAATTATGCAATGTAGAAACGCTGAAATGAGACAATAGGGATTATTTAGCATAATGTAGCATGTTTAACATTTAGCTTGTCTTATCTTAATGAAGCTAATCTATGCAGCTGAACAATGACATTGGTGCAATCTGTAAAACAAACACATGGCTGAGACAAAATCCTGACTGTAACAGAATCCACTCCCCACTCCACCCCCCGCAAGTGAGACACTTGTAATGTTTTGTGAATTGGAATTTATAGAATTTAAACAAAATTGAAGCAGAAAGGTTGCCTTCCTCTTGCACTCCTAGACTTGCACTCATGAGTTTGTGAGTTTTCTGCATGCTTGAACAGATCTGGGTATCAAACATTTTTTAAGATGTGGTTGAAAAAAGAAATGTATTATTTTTACACATCATGGCACTTTCAGGCCATGTATAAGCTATGCTTCAAGGGCCCCTGTAGTGGAAATCAGAATTTTCCTTGCCTGATTGAAATAAAGAATTTTAAAGCAATATATAAATACTGTTAGTTTCAAAACACATTGTTTACTCCCCCAGTCCATACATTTCACGTATAGAATCTAATCTGCAAAAACTGTCCGTTTTTAAATCTGTTTCTCGGATGTCATGAGAACAAACTAATTTACATACCTCTAAGCAGTCTAAAGCAGTTTATCCCCACCCACTTCTCAGGTATAATTCCCTTCCGAGTGCTTTTTTGAATGAGACACAATATATGTCAGCCAATCAGAACAGAGCTCATTTGTCTTATATACATCTTAAAGGCAGAGTAACAGATAAAGCCTGTTTAATTCTGAGGAATAAGAAGAGGTTGTGAAATGGTTGTGTCAAATAAATTGTGATCATAAAGCCACACAGCCACTGCAATGAGACATTAAGGTAACTTATAACATAAGAGAAAATGTAAGATGCGGACCCTTTACGTAACTATGGAAAGTGTAAACTCCAAATTTGTGGATTTGTGAATAGGACAGTGGTGGTCTGAGTAATGCTGTGTCAGATATTTTTTTTTATCTGTTCTTTCTTAATTTCTATCTTTTTTTTCAAATCTACAAAAGTTTAAGCACTGCTAGGTGAAGCGTTTATTTCTTAGCTGACCTGATGTAGGCCCATTTATGTTATTCTTATTCTGAGTAAGCAAATTCATTTCCAGATCCAAATCAAAGATGTTGATTCTGAGAACTTGTTAAGAAGTCCTCCAAGTGACAAGTCTTAAGTGACCATGACCGTGCATATAGTTTATAGAGTGTATGTTTGTACCATACTGTGAATACCCACTGTAGTACCACTACAGTATAGACTACTCGAAACACTGAGGAAAACACGGTATCAGCTTCTTATTCATTCTTTCTGTAATCATTTTAAGGAAATGAAATAAATGGCAGACACATTTTTAACATCACTTAAAAATGATCTTGTACACACACTTTCACCAGGGTTGAACATTAACTGTACAGCTCTTATTCTGTTAAAAAAATTAGAAAAACTCTTTTATCTGATCGATAAGTGTAGTGTCTTTTTTTAATTACAGTTGTTTTCAGGTTTGGATTATGAACGTAATATCGGCCTATTGTACTTTCAATCTTATTGTGTCCTTTTATAGATTGGTTTATATCTTTCTTAGGGTCGCCTGTAATAGTGCATTAAATGTTCACATTTGGGTGCGGTAAACTTAAACTATAGTCTTTGTATTGCAATGCCAATGCTGTAATGACTTCCTTTAATAGTTTTTTTTTTTAGATCTGTTAGACTTATGAGTCTAAAATGTTTTTTTTTTTGTATGTTATTGTTTCATTATCAGTGTCTGTAAAATATTGAACTTACTAATGCTGGTAAGTGGAACAAAGGTCTATTTTGCACTATTAAAGAAGTTTAAAAAATGAACTGTTCATTCCAGTTAGTCGTATTCTCATTTAAAGTGGAAACTACACATCAGTTTATTACATGATACAAAAATATCTGTGCTACAGCGTTTCTGACATAAATTCTGACTCTTAAGTCTTTCATGTATAAAGGGCAGTGTACTGTTTTTCTCCATGCATGCTAATAAACATAGTTTTTTGGTTAAGTGGATTTATGAGTCTCTCTCTGTTATGAGTCTGCATGTGTGAATTCTGCTTCTGTTATTAAGCCTGTTGGGAAGTGTCGTAGACCAGCAGTGCATTGTGGTTGGGCCATCCATTATGGCAACAACAGTGCCCTGTGTTGTGGATATTTGGAAATGGTTTTATGCCAGTTGCACCATAGAACTGTACTCGTTCCCAGAAAACTGTACTTATGCATTATGCAAACTGTCCTAATTATTCTTTATTAATGCGCTTATTGTATCCGTGTGCTAATGGCCTGCCATTTATGGTGGATATTCATAAGCTTGTATTTGCTTGTCTGGTTGTTTATTCCTGACTAAAGAATGAAACTGCAAGGTCTGACATTATTTTTGGTCAAATAGTGTATGAGGAGGGCGGAGCAGGAGTACATGGGAGCTGGGCGGCCCCTCCTCCACCCCTGCTGGAGTGTGAGATAAGGTTCACCTCCACCCACACATACAGCAAACAGTTGGAGTGAGGAGGTCACAGAGCAACTGTTCCAATGCCTGAAAACACACAAATGGCTGGGCCCAAAAGCCCGTAAGTGTTGTTTTCCTTTTCTCACGCTGCTGTATCCTTTTCTGGTGGCTTGTGTCTTGATGACCGTGTCTCACGTCTCTCCATCAGTGAGAAGAACTCGGCGGGCGATGACAGCAGGAAGAAAACAAAGAAAGTGAAGAAGACCAAAGGCCAAGCACGGGACAAAGACCCCCCGGGGCCCCGGGACCCCTTTGAAATGGTTTGTGCTTTTGTGTGCGCATTACTGTGTTGATATTTTGATAAGATGTGCAACATGTCTAATATATAGATGCTGTGTTTATCAGTCACTCAGATACAAAATCGTACATTTGGTTACTGTGCATTTGGTGTTCCCTTAACTGACTTCATCTGATCTTCATATCACAATATATTGATTTTTACTGTTGATATTTCACATACCAGCTACCAGGTATGCTTAGTGTCCATGGTGCTGACCCAGATTTGTCTGATTCTGGGTTCTTCTTTACTGACTTTCCTGATCCATTACTCCCTACTCCACAGCTGGACGCTCTCCCTGAAGAGAAGCAGCAGGAGATCCAGAGAGCCCTGCACCTCTTTTCACTGGGCCAAGGTCCACCCAAAAGCCTGCACGACGCCCGCAGACACAATTTCCGCTTCTGGAACACCCAGCCCGTCCCCAAGTTTGGTACTGAGCTCATGACACAACTGCTAAAGTGTGGTGCAGCGTTTCTCTGTCACAAGTTTCTTGTCTGGGAGACTTGGAGAAAGATGCGTTCACAGAAGGTCCCAGACATGAAATACATTTTGGACATGCTTTGAAAGTCACTTGTTTCCTGACATTTAAAACATTTGCCTGACATTTAAACATTTTATCACGTTAAGCATTTTAGCACGTTCACAGTGCACATTAAGACTGCACACAGTAATGTCCCGTTGAGGCTTTAGGCTATGAAACATTTGGGGCCTATAAAATGAATTATTATGCTCAATATAAAAAGGGTGACAGCATAATGAATAAATTGCAAATAACACTAATAACAGTGGCTTAACCACTTCTAAAACACACAGTTAATTGAGCAGTTTTAATCTGTTTTATACATTAATCTCAGTTTATGTCTGTTTATCTTGTTGCAATTTTCATTTGCAAACCCCACTCTCCAATTCCCTAGAAGATACCATCATTTAAATAAACATTGCTATCTGATAAAATGATTAACAAAAAATAGAATAGTTAAGTAACAGTCTTTATATTTTAGCACACAACCTCACAACATTAAACAGGGTGGAGGGGTAAATGCCAAAAAAGGTTATTCATACTTCTTTAGGTTTTGAACTCATGATACTTGGCTGCAATAAAATACACCTATATAGTTAATTTGGTCATGACTGTGTATACGGTGTCATGGAAGGTTTTCCAAAAGTTCTTCCTTCTTTGAAGATGAGGTGGTGGCATCAGAAGGGCCCATACAGTCAGAGAAGCAGAGCATTCGGGAGGAGAGTTACTCCCTCCCACAAGGCTTCAGCTGGGACACGCTGGACTTAGAAAACCCAGAACAGGTGAGCTGTAACTTCCTATTACTACAGAATAAGTTATATGTAGACTTCCCACCACAACACAACAGGTGAGCTGTAGACCTCACATCACAATACAACAGGTGAGCTGTAGACCTCACATCACAATACAACAGGTGAGCTGTAGACCTCACATCACAATACAACAGGTGGGCTGTAGACCTCCCCCTACTGCAGAACAGGTGAAATGTAGACCTCCCAGCATTACATAACAGGTTAAATGTAGACCTCCCGTTGCTACAGAAGAGGTACAATGTAGACCTTCCATTACTACCAAACAGGTAAAATGTAAACCTCCCACTACTACAGAAGAGTTAAGCTGTAGAACTCCCTACTTTGTAGGACCCAATTTCCCATGTCTTTCTGTTTTGTACTCTCTATACAGCTTGATGTGTTGAGCACTGATGTCCATTCTGGTCCTAAAAAAATGTAATATGTCATATAAAAGATGGTGTGTGGCTATTTTAATCCACAGTTTCTGTTGTCCTTAACGTTCTGTGAGGGTGTCTTTACTCTCCTGCGTCTGTGTGATTGTAGCTGGGGGAGCTGTGTACCTTGCTGAATGAAAATTACACCGAAGAGGATGACAACACACTACGCTTCCAGTACTCCCCCCAGTTCCTGCTATGGTGAGTGTTGCCATTAGAGGGCAGCATTGTCTCATTATGGCAAAGATAGAGTGCTTATGCCTCATATATGAGTCCCTGTTCTCTACAGCTCAACATCTTTTCCCCAAACATGATTTCTTTTGTTGTGTTTATTGCTCCAGGGCACTGTGTCCTCCGGGCTGGCAGTCAGAGTGGCACTGCGGCGTGCGTGTCAGCTCCAACCGAAAACTCGTGGGCTTCATCAGCGCCATCCCTGCCACCGTGCAGATACACAGCACGTGAGTACCGCCTCGGCCTCGGCGGCCGCGCCTCGGTGACCTGAATGATGCGGTACGGCGTACGTTTCCGTTCCTCCGCAGCGAGAGGAAGATGGTGGAAGTGAACTTCCTGTGCGTCCACAAGAAGCTGCGCTCCAAGCGCATGGCTCCCGTCCTCATCCGTGAGATGACCCGGCGGGTGCAGCGTCACGGACTGACGCAGGCCATCTACAGCACCAGCGCTGTGCTGCCGACCCCTGTGGTGAGCAGCAGGTACATACGGAATGACGAGCCATCACACCATCATCAACGAGCACCCCC